>CM069447.1:15705991-16125390 GCA_035610835.1 Ophiura sarsii
ATTGGTACATGTAATGAGGGAAAAAGGTGAGAGAAGCTACATATATGTGATGCGATCTGTGAAAACCCGTCGAATGTCGCAAAATGTGAACTAGGGATTATGGGTAAAATAAAATAAAAAGGTTCTTTCTTTTTTTTTTAAAGATTTTTTGAGAAAATTAATTTCCAATACTTGTGTCATCATCTTTTCTGAAATTTCCCCTTCAAAAACTTACTTAAAGGCATATTATGTGATCTTTTCCAAGTGACGCCCTCTATCATTGATTTTTACTATGAAAGCAGATTTTCTTGCAGATTAGCATTTTTGATCATAAATCATAAAGATCTTATAAGTTACAGATCTATAGGATTCCTAATTACTTCAAAATCATGGTTTGAAAATAGATTGTACCGAGCGGTACAAACTATTTTTCAAATTTTACTCTAAATTCACTCTAAAACCATGATTTTGAGGTTATTAGGAATCGTATCGCTCTGTAACTTGGAATATATTTATGATTTTTGATCAGAAAAGTAAATCTTCAAGAAAATCTGCTTCCAATTTTTTTTCGAGGATTGAGGGCGTCCCCTGGAAAAGATCACATAATATATATACCTTTAAGTCACTTTTCTTATTAACCGTATAATGTTATTGAACTATGATGTATCTTTATTGGCCTGTTTTCATGATTTCTTGTTTTGTAGCTTTTTATGACATCACAATCATCATTCACTCATATCTTTTTTTGTAGTGATCGTAGAAAAATAATTGAAACAGTTCTGTAATCAGCACAGTTTCAGCTTTCTTATTTATCGAGGGTTGAGCGGCAGAAGGCCGTAACTCAAGAAATGCTTTTTTGAGATCATTGACTTTCAAATATTTGGTACCGGTACTCATTACAATACACTGTAGCACCCAACTTATAACTCTAATTTTAGTCAAATTCAGAGTGTTTATGAGTTATCTCTTTATGGTTCTGAAAATCTAGGTTATATGGATTATATTTGTACCAAAATATAAATTTGCCCAAAAGTTGAGTTACGACCTTCTGGCGCTCAACCCTCGATATGAAATAAATATCTCCAATATGAAAAATCCCACCATGTGGAGGGTTTTCACAGATTGCATCACATATATTAACCCTAACACCATGAACCAGCCCCAAAGCATGAGTGACAGGGTTTCTATGACGTAATCGACCGAGCCTATATGGTGAGCGCAATAAACTGCGTGAACGTGAAGCTGATAGCCGTGGCTTGCCTATACGGGCCAGCACTTGATGTGCGGAGGGTCCCTGGATCAAATCGTGGTGGAGGAGCGGAAATTTGTTAAAACTTCTCCGAAATCCTTCCGTTGGTTAAAAAACAAGATGGTCGGGTTAGGGTTAAAACATCTCTGTTCTGTCAAAACCTTGTATCTCCATCCGGCCCTTCAGCATGTATAAAGTAATACTTCCTATGTATAACCTTTAGGCAGTCTGCTCTAAACATATTCAAGGGCCAAAACACATCTCTCAAAATGTTGTAAGCGCTCTTTCCCTGCCCCTGAACACGTTCGGGCAGTCTGCTTTAAACATGTTCAAGGGCCACAAATACATTTGTCAAAATCTTAAGGTTTTGACATAACAGTGACAAAAATAAACATCCAGTGTTTATGGTACACAACAAAAATAAAAGGTGTAAGCCTATTTCATCATATCCTTTTTGGACCAAAAATAGTCTTAGTTTAGAATTGATTTATTTGTCAATCAATTTATTTGGCGGCAATATGGTCCAAAATCAGGTGACATTTTTGATCAAACTACTGAAAATATCCATTTTTGATTTGAGAGTTATTTCTATTTTCCGTTCTATTGCTATGCAGGGGCCTAACCAGGTGTGCAGTAGGGTGGGGTTTTAGAAAATTCTCCACCCCCCAGAAACAAATGTCCTGTGGAAACAAATACAGCGTAGCGAGTGCAGCGAGTGAAGCGCTTTACGGGTGGGGTCCAAGGGCCCTAACCATTCAGTGAGGTGTTAATCATCGATCCTTTGTCACTCCTTTTAACAATATAGAAAAAAGGATTGTGCTTTCCCCGCTCTTTCCCAGGGGGTGTGAGAGGCCACAAATAAAAAAGAGGAAACAGACCAAAACGAGGAAAAACAGCGTAAAATTGAGTAAAAATGCCAAATATGGGCTGAAAAGAAAAGAAAAGGCTGACATTTTGGCATAAATTTTTTTTTTAAAAAGAGGAAATCAGCCAAAAAGAGGAACTCTCACACCCCTGCTTTCCTCTACTTGCCCCACTATTTTACTGGAGGAAAAAAAGTTCCAATAAAAAAGTACTATTTCCCTGTAATGAGGAGCTGCAAGGGAAATAGTACCTTTTTATGGGAACTTTTTTTCCCTGCTCGCGATCACGTTAATTGACCATGGTTCCTTGCTCGCGATCGCGGTAATTGACCTTGGCTTGATTGATACATTTAGTAGGCCTAGGTCTATTATCTTTTGTTAATCAAGTATTTCAAAGGACAGAAATATTTGTATATGTTATATAAAAACAATAATGTATGCTCTATATTCGGGAAATGGCGTAAAATAGGTACTGTAAAAGCTGAAATTTTTGCGGTGGTTTTATTTTCGCGCTTTTCGCGCAAAATATTTTTCTGCAAAAATTATAACACGCGAAAATATTGTTTTCAACATTCATGCAATGCATCCAGAAGGTCACCCGCGAAAAAAACAATTCGCAAAATGTCTATGATATCAAAATGCGCGAAAATATTGGCTTTTACAGTACCCTCTGTGACTGGAGACCGTGGGCCTACTATTTTTGGCCTCTGGAAAATAGTAGGCCCACGGTCTCCAGTCACCTCGGGGAGCAATTTTGCACCATTTCCCTCATGATCAGTAAATATTTGTATATTAACTTCTCTCATAAAAATGTGATAACAATCAAACTATTTCCACCTCCTTTTTTTTCTTCTAGTATGTCATGATCCATTTCAAGGCCGTGCAAGAGAGCATGTGGATATGAAGATAATCGTATTGTCCATAGTCGCCAGTATAGTACTGATAGGCATGGCGTTGTTACTGGTATTAAGGCTGGCCATATACCTACAGGATCGACAAGAATTTGCCAGGTTTGAAAAGGAAAGACAGAACGCAAATTGGGATGAGGTGAGTGCTTACACACTTAGAACAATAGGGTGAAATTAGGGTCTTTTTAGTGTTATTTATGTATAAAACTATTCTCATAAAAGGTTGGGTGTATGGCGGAGTGGGACAATGTAAGTGTATAAATTGAGTGAAATGTTCACCTTTTTGGGGTAATGGTATGTCATACCAGCTGTATTCATGTTTGAAAAATAAAAATAATGTACTTAGGCGAGGATAACTAAACCCCTGTTTATAGATTTTTTTTCTCAAATCATGTAAAATCAACTGTTTTTGGGCTGTAAATCTGGCGGAATTTTCTTTTCACAAATTTTTAAAAATAATCCTGATTGTTGCAGATTTCGGTGACATTTTAGGTAAAAATAAATAAATAATAATAATTGTTTTAAAAACAAGGCGGTTCTCGAACGGCGCGTCTCGCCTGTTCATCAAAAGTGACTTGAAAGAAATGATGATGAAACATATGATACAATGTAGCACTGTCACAGAGGTATGCATTGTAGTTAATGCAAGGGATGTAATACCTTGAAAAATTTAATAAACAAAAAGAACACACCAACCCCCTTCCCTACACCAAATCACATCAAGATAGGCCTTACAGATCTTATTTGACCCCAGATGACCCCCAATGACCCCAAAAAATTAATCAATAAAAAGCACACACCACCCCCCTTCCCTCCACCAAATCCCATCAAGATAGGCCTTACGGATCTTATTTGACCCCAGATGACCTCTGATGACCTCGACAAATTAATCAACAAAAAGAACACACCATCCCTCTTCCGTCCACCAAATCCCATCAAGATAGGCCTTACGGATCTTATTTGACCCCAGATGACCTTGAATGACCTCCGATGACCTTGAAAATTTAATCAGCAAAAAGAATACACCACCCCCCTTCCCTCCACCAAATCCAATCAAGATAGGCCTTACTGATCTATTTGACCCCATATTTGACCCCCGATGACCCCGAAAAATTAATCAACAAAAAGAACACACCATCCCCCTTCCCTCCACCAAATCCCATCAAGATAGGCCTTACTGATCTATTTGACCCCATATTTGACCCCCGATGATCCCGAAAAATTAATCAACCAAAAGAACACACCACCCCCTTCCCTCCACCAAATCCCATCAAGATAGGCCTTACTGATCTATTTGACCCCCGATGACCCCGAAAAATTAATCAACAAAAAGTACACACCACCCCCTTCCCTCCACCAAATCCCATCAAGATAGGCCTTACTGATCTATTTGACCCCATATTTGACCCCGATGACCCCGAAAAATTAATCAACAAAAAAGAACACACCATCCCTCTTCCGTCCACTAAATCCCATCAAGATAGGCCTTACTGATCTATTTGACCCCCGATGACCCCGAAAAATTAATCAACAAAAAGAACACACCACCCCCCTTCCCTCCACCAAATCCCATCAAGATAGGCCTTACTGATCTATTTGACCCCATATTTGACCCCCGATGACCCCGAAAAATTAATCAACCAAAAGAACACACCACCCCCCTTCCCTCCACCAAATCCCATCAAGATAGGCCTTACTGATCTATTTGACCCCATATTTGACCCCCGATGACCCCGAAAAATTAATCAACAAAAAGAACACACCACCCCCCTTCCCTCCACCAAATCCCATCAAGATAGGCCTTACTGATCTATTTGACCCCATATTTGACCCCCAATGACCCCGAAAAATTAATCAACAAAAAGAACACACCATCCCTCTTCCGTCCACCAAATCCCATCAAGATAGGCCTTACTGATCTATTTGACCCCATATTTGACCCCCGATGACCCCGAAAAAATAATCAACAAAAGAACACCCCATCCCTCTTCCGTCCACCAAATCCCATCAAGATAGGCCTTACTGATCTATTTTACCCCATATTTGACCCCCGATGACCCCGAAAAAATAATCAACAAAAAGAACACCCCATCCCTCTTCCGTCCACCAAATCCCATCAAGATAGGCCTTGCTGATCTATTTGACCCCATATTTGACCCCGATGACCCCGAAAATTTAATCAACAAAAAGAACACACCATCCCTCTTCCGTCCACCAAATCCCATCAAGATAGGCCTTACTGATCTATTTGACCCCATATTTGACCCCGATGACCCCGAAAAATTAATCAACAAAAAGAACACACCATCCCTCTTCCGTCCACTAAATCCCATCAAGATAGGCCTTACTGATCTATTTGACCCCCGATGACCCCGAAAAATTAATCAACAAAAAGAACACACCACCCCCCTTCGCTCCACCAAATCCCATCAAGATAGGCCTTACTGATCTATTTGACCCCATATTTGACCCCCGATGACCCCGAAAAATTAATCAACCAAAAGAACACACCACCCCCCTTCCCTCCACCAAATCCCATCAAGATAGGCCTTACTGATCTATTTGACCCCATATTTGACCCCCGATGACCCCGAAAAATTAATCAACAAAAAGAACACACCACCCCCCTTCCCTCCACCAAATCCCATCAAGATAGGCCTTACTGATCTATTTGACCCCATATTTGACCCCCAATGACCCCGAAAAATTAATCAACAAAAAGAACACACCATCCCTCTTCCGTCCACCAAATCCCATCAAGATAGGCCTTACTGATCTATTTGACCCCATATTTGACCCCCGATGACCCCGAAAAAATAATCAACAAAAAGAACACCCCATCCCTCTTCCGTCCACCAAATCCCATCAAGATAGGCCTTACTGATCTATTTGACCCCATATTTGACCCCGATGACCCCGAAAAATTAATCAACAAAAAGAACACACCATCCCTCTTCCGTCCACCAAATCCCATCAAGATAGGCCTTACTGATCTATTTGACCCCATATTTGACCCCCGATGACCCCGAAAAATTAATCAACAAAAAGAACACACCACCCCCTTCCCTCCACCAAATCCCATCAAGATAGGCCTTACTGATCTATTTGACCCCATATTTGACCCCCAATGACCCCAAAAAATTAATCAATAAAAAGCACACACCACCCCCCTTCCCTCCACCAAATCCCATCAAGATAGGCCTTACTGATCTATTTGACCCCATATTTGACCCCCAATGACCCCGAAAAATTAATCAACCAAAAGAACACACCACCCCCCTTCCCTCCACCAAATCCCATCAAGATAGGCCTTACTGATCTATTTGACCCCCGATGACCCCGAAAAATTAATCAACAAAAAGTACACACCACCCCCTTCCCTCCACCAAATCCCATCAAGATAGGCCTTACTGATCTATTTGACCCCATATTTGACCCCGATGACCCCGAAAAATTAATCAACAAAAAGAACACACCATCCCTCTTCCGTCCACTAAATCCCATCAAGATAGGCCTTACTGATCTATTTGACCCCCGATGACCCCGAAAAATTAATCAACAAAAAGAACACACCACCCCCCTTCCCTCCACCAAATCCCATCAAGATAGGCCTTACTGATCTATTTGACCCCATATTTGACCCCCGATGACCCCGAAAAATTAATCAACCAAAAGAACACACCACCCCCCTTCCCTCCACCAAATCCCATCAAGATAGGCCTTACTGATCTATTTGACCCCATATTTGACCCCCGATGACCCCGAAAAATTAATCAACAAAAAGAACACACCACCCCCCTTCCCTCCACCAAATCCCATCAAGATAGGCCTTACTGATCTATTTGACCCCATATTTGACCCCCAATGACCCCGAAAAATTAATCAACAAAAGAACACACCATCCCTCTTCCGTCCACCAAATCCCATCAAGATAGGCCTTACTGATCTATTTGACCCCATATTTGACCCCCGATGACCCCGAAAAAATAATCAACAAAAGAACACCCCATCCCTCTTCCGTCCACCAAATCCCATCAAGATAGGCCTTACTGATCTATTTTACCCCATATTTGACCCCCGATGACCCCGAAAAAATAATCAACAAAAAGAACACCCCATCCCTCTTCCGTCCACCAAATCCCATCAAGATAGGCCTTACTGATCTATTTGACCCCATATTTGACCCCGATGACCCCGAAAAATTAATCAACAAAAAGAACACACCATCCCTCTTCCGTCCACCAAATCCCATCAAGATAGGCCTTACTGATCTATTTGACCCCATATTTGACCCCGATGACCCCGAAAAATTAATCAACAAAAAGAACACACCATCCCTCTTCCGTCCACTAAATCCCATCAAGATAGGCCTTACTGATCTATTTGACCCCCGATGACCCCGAAAAATTAATCAACAAAAAGAACACACCACCCCCCTTCCCTCCACCAAATCCCATCAAGATAGGCCTTACTGATCTATTTGACCCCATATTTGACCCCCAATGACCCCAAAAAATTAATCAATAAAAAGAACACACCACCCCCCTTCCCTCCACCAAATCCCATCAAGATAGGCCTTACTGATCTATTTGACCCCATATTTGACCCCCGATGACCCCGAAAAATTAATCAACAAAAAGAACACACCACCCCCCTTCCCTCCACCAAATCCCATCAAGATAGGCCTTACTGATCTATTTGACCCCATATTTGACCCCCAATGACCCCGAAAAATTAATCAACAAAAAGAACACACCATCCCTCTTCCGTCCACCAAATCCCATCAAGATAGGCCTTACTGATCTATTTGACCCCATATTTGACCCCCGATGACCCCGAAAAAATAATCAACAAAAAGAACACCCCATCCCTCTTCTGTCCACCAAATCCCATCAAGATAGGCCTTACTGATCTATTTGACCCCATATTTGACCCCGATGACCCCGAAAAATTAATCAACAAAAAGAACACACCATCCCTCTTCCGTCCACCAAATCCCATCAAGATAGGCCTTACTGATCTATTTGACCCCATATTTGACCCCCGATGACCCCGAAAAATTAATCAACAAAAAGAACACACCATCCCTCTTCCGTCCACCAAATCCCATCAAGATAGGCCTTACTGATCTATTTGACCCCATATTTGACCCCCGATGACCCCGAAAAAATAATCAACAAAAAGAACACCCCATCCCTCTTCCGTCCACCAAATCCCATCAAGATAGGCCTTACTGATCTATTTGACCCCATATTTGACCCCGATGACCCCGAAAAATTAATCAACAAAAAGAACACACCATCCCTCTTCCGTCCACCAAATCCCATCAAGATAGGCCTTACTGATCTATTTGACCCCATATTTGACCCCGATGACCCCGAAAAATTAATCAACAAAAAGAACACACCATCCCTCTTCCGTCCACTAAATCCCATCAAGATAGGCCTTACTGATCTATTTGACCCCCGATGACCCCGAAAAATTAATCAACAAAAAGAACACACCACCCCCCTTCCCTCCACCAAATCCCATCAAGATAGGCCTTACTGATCTATTTGACCCCATATTTGACCCCCAATGACCCCAAAAAATTAATCAATAAAAAGAACACACCACCCCCCTTCCCTCCACCAAATCCCATCAAGATAGGCCTTACTGATCTATTTGACCCCATATTTGACCCCCGATGACCCCGAAAAATTAATCAACAAAAAGAACACACCACCCCCCTTCCCTCCACCAAATCCCATCAAGATAGGCCTTACTGATCTATTTGACCCCATATTTGACCCCCAATGACCCCGAAAAATTAATCAACAAAAAGAACACACCATCCCTCTTCCGTCCACCAAATCCCATCAAGATAGGCCTTACTGATCTATTTGACCCCATATTTGACCCCCGATGACCCCGAAAAAATAATCAACAAAAAGAACACCCCATCCCTCTTCTGTCCACCAAATCCCATCAAGATAGGCCTTACTGATCTATTTGACCCCGATGACCCCGAAAAATTAATCAACAAAAAGAACACACCATCCCTCTTCCGTCCACCAAATCCCATCAAGATAGGCCTTACTGATCTATTTGACCCCATATTTGACCCCCGATGACCCCGAAAAATTAATCAACAAAAAGAACACACCATCCCTCTTCCGTCCACCAAATCCCATCAAGATAGGCCTTACTGATCTATTTGACCCCATATTTGACCCCCGATGACCCCGAAAAAATAATCAACAAAAAGAACACCCCATCCCTCTTCCGTCCACCAAATCCCATCAAGATAGGCCTTACTGATCTATTTGACCCCATATTTGACCCCGATGACCCCGAAAAATTAATCAACAAAAAGAACACACCATCCCTCTTCCGTCCACCAAATCCCATCAAGATAGGCCTTACTGATCTATTTGACCCCATATTTGACCCCCGATGACCCCGAAAAATTAATCAACAAAAAGAACACACCACCCCCTTCCCTCCACCAAATCCCATCAAGATAGGCCTTACTGATCTATTTGACCCCATATTTGACCCCCAATGACCCCAAAAAATTAATCAATAAAAAGCACACACCACCCCCCTTCCCTCCACCAAATCCCATCAAGATAGGCCTTACTGATCTATTTGACCCCATATTTGACCCCCAATGACCCCGAAAAATTAATCAACAAAAAGAACACACCATCCCTCTTCCGTCCACCAAATCCCATCAAGATAGGCCTTACTGATCTATTTGACCCCATATTTGACCCCCGATGACCTTGAATGACCTCTGATGACCTTGCAAATTTATTCAGCAAAAAGAACACACCACTCCCCTTCCCTCCACCAAATCTCATCAATATAGGCCTTACTGATCTATTTGACCCCATATTTGACCCCGATGACCTCTGGTGACCTTGAAAATTTAATCAGCAAAAAGAACACACCACCCCCCTTCCCTCCACCAAATCCCATCAAGATAGGCCTTACTGATCTATTTGACCCCATATTTGACCCCCGATGACCTTGAATGACCTCCGATGACCTTGAAAATTTAATTAGCAAAAAGAACACACCACCCCCTTCCCTCCACCAAATCCCATCAAGATCGGCCTTACGGATCTTATTTGACCCCATATTTGACCCCGATGACCTTGAATGACCTCCAATGACCTTGAAAATCTAATCAGCAAAAGAACACCCCACCCCCTTCCCTGACATCAAGTCCCATCAAGATAGGCCTTACGGATCTCTAGATATCGCGTCACAACGCGTCTCAAAAGTTTTAAGCATATTTGACCCCGATGACCTTGTATGACCCCCGATGACCTTGAAAAATCAATCAGCAACAGAACGCACCACCCCCCTTCCCTCCACCAAGTCCCATCACGATAGGCCTTACGGATCTCCAGATATCGCGTCACAAAGGTATTTCTTAGCACACGGCTGACGGCGGACGGCGGACGCCATACGCCGGACAGAAATAGTGATAACATAGTCTCTTTCTGATTACATCAGGCGAGACAAAAACCAGACCGACTGACCCTACCTGACAGGTCCGTCCGCCCGTAAAACGGAGTGGTTTTTTTGTCGCCATATGGATGAGGTGGGTTCATGCACACTTGAAACTAAGGGGTCAATTTTCACCCCTATGGAAAGATTGGATATATTCTTACATGATAGATAAGGATTTGCGAGGTTTGCAAATTGGGATGAGGTGAGTGGTTACACACTTATAACAAAGGAGTCAAATATTTTCACCCTTGGTGTACGAACACACATAAGCTTGTCTAAATCCTTTCATGATAGATAAGAATCTGTAAACTTGAAAGAAAAATTGCATTGCATTGAAATGAGTAATATGTAACATTTGAAAAGTGAAGAACATCTTTTAAATGTTATGGGATGCTTTTAACCTAAGCCCCTAACCAAATAAATTGTCGGTCCCCGACCAGGGATCGAACCAGGGACCCTTTAGACTAAAAACCTCAGCCCCTATAGGCAAGCCACAGCTCTCAGCTACTCGTTCAAGCAGTATACTGGGCTCACTAATATAGGCTCGTTTGATTAGGTTGATTACGTCATCGAAAGCCGACCGCACATGCGCTAGATAGGCTTGGAAGTAGTAGTTGTTGGCATTCGGGGCTAAGTGTAGGGTTAATTGAACACCAAGAAACAGAAACATCAATTTTTGGCTACCATAACCCTAACCCCTTAACCGGGAATCAAAAACCCTGACCCTCATAGACAAGCCACGGCTCTCAGCTACTCGTTCCCGCAGTATCCTGCGCTCACTATATAGGTTCGGTTGATAATATCATCCCAAACCGTCCTCACATGCGCTTGGAAATAGGCTTGGAAGTAGTATTTTTTAGCATTCAGGCTGTTAGGGTTTAGATACATGATTTATGATTGATTTGTCTAATTATGATTCAATATTATTTATTTTTTATGTTTTCTTTCAGGCAACCAATCCACTATTCAAAGCATCGACATCAACATATAAAAACCCAATGTACGGCAAATAACATCCAATCAAATTCTCTGTTATTTATTCAACGTCCAATCAAATCCCTTGTTATTTATTGAACATCCAATCAAATCTCTTGTTATTTATTCATCATATACAATCAACTCTTGTATAATTTAACTATTTAAGTTGATGCTAAATAAAGTAAGGCACGTAGCTGTTGTAGTGTTTCGGGTTTTGCGGAATCTATCGCGCTGGCCGCGGACGATCTGGACTTTCTTCTGCAGATTTTCAAGAAATGTGTGGCATATACGCAGTATTTATTATGTGAACGTATACAGGGTGGTTCAAATTAATGTTATAATGTGCCGCCCATGAAACTGGAAATGAACAAAGTAGGTACACTCTTGGAAAAAAGGGTGCTTCATGGGTTCTTGGCTCTCCCGTATATGGAACCCTCCAGTTCAAAGGTTCTTTTAATTTAAAGAACCCCAAAAACTTGTGTAGAGAACCTTTAAAGGTTCTAAAGATGCATTTTTCATTCTTTTGGAACCCTAAGGTTCTTTTTGGAACCTTAAAAGGTTCTATAAAGGGTTCCATATACAGGACAGCCAAAAACCCCTGAAGCATCCTTTTTTCTTAGAGTGTATGTCATTAGAAGACGCAGGATCGGGCGTATGTTTCACGCAGGAGACGATCGGGGATGGTGATTATGATGTTTTTTACATGTACAACTCCTCAAGAATTGTCGATCCAGATAATACACCTTCCGGTAAGGAACGTAAATAGTAGAAACTTGACCTGTTTTTGCTGGGAATATCGCCTCACATCTTCTCGAATTAACCACCTCAAAAGGTTGTCGACGGGACGCCACGCATTAACTTTTCACCAATCTGTTTCTGCTGGAGTCGTCGCCTCGTATTTATCGCAGCACCGCAAGTTACTGTCAATTAATCTACAGCCGTTGGCTCAGTAGAAATACCCTCAATGAGTGCTATTTTTCATGCCTTTGATTCCTGGTCAGAAGTGTTTAATTAAATGGACTAGATGAGATGACTAATGTGGAAAAAACAATTTTGCACATAGGTAAGGTATATCTTAGACTTTTGGCCCAGTAATGCTTAATAAGCCCACCCGCCTGATGTAAAAGTTGTCCGCTATGGGCGGTTGCTATTTCCAGGCTGGCTGTAACAACAAAACACCTGGACAGGATATTTATGTGTTAGGGGTCATCCAAAATTATCACCATTTTCACATACGTACAGTGCGTACATAACATTTTACCCCTCCCCTCAAGTTATGTACTCAATAAATGGTGAAAATGTCATGGCTTGATAAAACAATGCCCGCCTCTCAAGATCGCCATTTAAGTTACGTACACTTAGGGTATAATTTTACCCCTCCCCCCTGTTACGTACGCTTTGTACATATCTGGAAATAGCGAAAATTATGGAGGATCCCTTAGGTGTACATTATTCAGTAGTTATACCAAGCAAAATTGTTGCTTGTTCAAATCTTGTATTTGTTATTTTGTGTGCTACTCTGCTTGTTTATATGGTAAATAGTAGTTGAATATAAAGTGTATGTAATGTATAGATATCGTGCCTATAATATATAAAATATGTATATAATGAAATGCAATATTTTTTAAAAACAAATAGTGATATTAGTGTTAAGATTATATGTGGAATAACTTGTGTTAGTAGTTCACATAAATGTGTATATATTCATGAAAAAGTAACTAACCTGGTAATAAATGTGCTTGTAACTCTTAATAGTAATACTCCTACTTCAAAATATCAAATTATAGTTATTGTAAGATTTCTCCTCTTTAATTCGAGATATTGTATGTGAAGAATAATTTGATACCAAGGAGGTTACAGTACCAAAAGTAAGATAAAGTACAGTTTCCATTTTTGCATTTTGCTTTATCTACACACGGAATCAGTTACGGGCAAATGATTGATTACTGGTAAGTAGTGCTAATTCACCGGTCGATGCCCAGGTTGGATAGTCGGCCAGCAGCATTGTTCCGATGGATCAATACGGCAAACTTGCTTTACCTGTCATACTCTTCCCCGTGTTGAAAAGAAAAAATGTGAAATGAAAATTGTACTTTACCTTACATTTGGGATTGTAACTTCCTCAATAATCAACCATTCTTAGCGTGCAATATCTCAAATTAAAGAGGAGAAACTTAATAATTTAATATGTTTATGTATGAGTTATACTTGTAGAGTTATCAACACATTTATTACCCGGTAAGTTCCTTTCTTTTTAACTAATAGATTACAACTCGTATATATTTATTGCCATGCCTGATCAAATCTATACCGTGAGATTTGATGCAATATAGATTTTTCACAAAGTACGTTTGAGTATAAAACTGTTTACTTATTTAGACTTGTGCTGTATTAGTATTTTCAAGTGGTTTAAATTTGGCTAATTTAAGCGAATGAAAATTGCACCTAAGTATATTTATTGCCGGCCATTTCTGATCAAATCTTCATGATCAAATCTTTCTACCATAAGATTTTGATGTGATATATATATGCAGCAATGGAAATACCCACATGACTTTCCACCCGGGGTAGACAGTCCCGGGGTCGACCAACCCTGGGTGGACTAGGGTTAGGGTTAGGGTTAGGGTTGGTCGACCCGGGACTGTCTACCCCGGGTGGAAAGTCATGTGGGTATTTCCATCACTGCATATATATATACATATATTCACAAATTAGTATCAATAAGTGTGGAAAGGCACATGGTCATTTGGCGGGAAATTAAGTGAAATTCCACACTTTCAAATGCTGCGCCAGTTGTTTGATCATTGTGTCGCGCGCTGAATTTTCCAGTACGTAATAATAGATGCGCTGCTTATTATCCGCGACGCAGTGGGTCGCAGAAAGCAAAAGAGCGCAAAACAATGTCTAAAAATGTAAACAAAGGCTAATATTATGATCATTTAAATTTAATTTTTCTTCCAATGCCTCATCATTTTGACAATATGAATTGAATCTTATAGTT
Organism: Ophiura sarsii; assembly: GCA_035610835.1. Classification (NCBI taxonomy): domain Eukaryota; kingdom Metazoa; phylum Echinodermata; class Ophiuroidea; order Amphilepidida; family Ophiuridae; genus Ophiura; species Ophiura sarsii. The sequence goes on from CM069447.1 coordinate 15,720,473, forward strand.
TATTACAATGTTTATTACTTGTTCATGTAGTACTCTCCTCTTAAGTCACACGCCCCATGTATTTCGTGAAAATTTAGCTTTTTAAAAAGTGGAACATGTCAATATTTTTACTATTTTTTTCTCTAGAATTTCAGTTTGAAGGAATTTTACACATTTTCAGTTACGATCTACAAAATGTTAAATTGTTATCTTATAGAGAACGTTTTGCTCAATTTTTGAATTTTAACTTGAGATATTCACCAATTAATGGTAAAATGTATGCACAAAATACTATAAATGCTACACATATTTCAGGTGTTTTTGTCAATATTTTTAAAAAATAAGCTTTATTTTGAAAAAAGAAAAAAACTATCCTAGGTTGATTTTTATTCATAATTAGCATGCTGTTGTCACAGAAGACCCCTAATCTTAATTCCATGTGTCTAGGTCAGTGTGCGCTGAGGACTTTAAATTCTTGTAACATATTTTTTTGTTACTATATTGAAAATCAGTATGCATAATATACGTAATGGAAGATTTGTATTGCATTCATTCAATCAATGGGTATCATGGGTCTCTGTTGCTGAATTGAATGTAACAATTTGCAATATACAGGGTGAGTAAACCACTGCAATAGTAGTGTAATTAAGTCATATTGTTTTCAAAACCAAGTTGAAATTTGGAACTTTTCAAACATGGTAAGGGAAAAACAAACTTTGCGTTAAAAAATGAAGTCAATCACATTTACCATTTGTTCTGGGTGAACATTTTAGATAAGGCAACCGGTAATGTAAATGCGACTGACTTCATTTTCACACACATTTACTACTAATAACTAATAAGTATGCTTTTCTAACCATGTTTGGAAAGTTCCAATTTCAACTTGGTTTTGAGCAGTGTTTTTACTCACCCTGTATAGTCGTTTAAAAGATAAAATTACGTTTAATTTAGACACGAGTTAAGTTAGACACGGTTTTAAGCTTTGCTTAGTACGAGAATATGGCTTATAAGGTTTATATCCTCTTGTGTGTTTTGATGAAGTAGATAGCTTGATATACACTGCAAAAAGAAGCGTTTATATTTCTGATAACACTTAATAAACACTTCAACATGTTTATTTTTGTGTTTTACGTGTAAAGGTATAGGAGGCATGGCATACGATAAACGTTTGCATAAACACTACAACACGTTTGAGGAGGTAATTGTGTAATATTTATAACACACCAACATGTTTATATCAGCAATAAGTAACATATTGGGGTGTTAATAATTATACAACAAATACCACTATAAACGTGTTGTAGTGTTTATGCAAACGTTTATCGTATGCAGTGCCTCCTATACCTTTACACATAAAACACAAAAATAAACGTGTTGAAGTGTTTATTAAGTGTTATCAGAAATATAAACGTTTCTTTTTGCAGTGTAGGTTGAATAAGGAATATTAAAACTCTTTCCACGTGGCTATTATTTTACCATATACAAAAATAGATTTGTCATAAAACTTTCCCAAATTTGAAAGTCTATCTCAAGGATTACTGAACCAATGCTAGACACGTTTGTACTTATCTTAATGTATTTCTCCTGTTGATTCCAAATATGGAGATGAAATTCAATAATTTTGACATTTTTGAAACATTTTGTGACATTTTGGACCTATCGTCTGACGACTGCCGCATGAAAAGTGTTAAAAAACAATGAATGATGAAAGCCTTTCCCTCACTCTGCAATAAGACTATGTACTGTAACAAGAAACTGTAATCAACTTTTTGATTAGCGTAAAGCAATAGTGTTTTTAGCTTCAATAATTATGCAAGAGTCCAATTTCTTGCCATTTTATAAGCAATAAGCTTTGTATCCAAGTGTGATCAATATTATTATTATTATTGTTGATATATCATTTTCAATGTTCATATCATATCACTGTTCTGTTCAGTCAAAACCTTTAAGAAATATTTAGATAAACTCCCATTACATTAAAGGTAGATGACCCGATCACATTTTCGTAACACAGAATTATTTCAAACATATGGAGATTTTCATATCATATGAAAGCTTGTATTTTTCTCATCATCATACTGAAATTTGACGGCCTAAATCGGTATAATTACGGAGAAATCAATGAAATAACATCGAATTACTGCGAATGGTGGTAACCACCGATATAGTTTGTGTACTACTCAATGGGTACAGTTCACAGCATCTTGTGCGTCTAAAATAAGAACCATTAGAGCTATGCAACTCAAACTTTGGAACACGACTTTTTTAAGGAAGACCTTTCATGTAGAATAGAAAACTTCAAGTTGGAAATCGGAATGTGATCGGGTCATCTACCTTTAATAATTAACATTGATTAGTATTTTATCTTACACAATGCATAACATGTGGTGGGACAGGGAATGATTGCATAGGCCATTCCCTGGTCAAATCTCTCGCCCTCCCCAGCTGAGTTATTGGTGCATGCTGTGTGGTTACTTTTGGTGGTACTTTAACACTTCTCACGCGGCTATTAGTTTTACCATATTCAAAACAGATTTTTTCAGAAACCTGTCCCAACTTCCAAGGTCTATCTCAAGAATTACTGAACCAATACTAGGAATGTTTGTACATATTTTAATGCATTTCTCATGGTGATTCCAAATACGGTAATGAAATTGAATTATTTTGATGTTTTTAAAACATTTTGTGAAATTTTGGAACGTCGTCTGCAGACGTCTGCCGCGTGAAAAGTGTTAACAGTACCTACGCAGGTACTGGCAGCATGCAGAGTCATCCTGATACCAGGCAAAAGAAAGTTGCTGTGTACCAAAAGTCTATCCATATCTATATACCCAGTTACAACAAGAATTGTCAGATTTATGAAACCTTGGTGAGAGGACTTGACACAATTTGGTAACTTGGATACATCATTTGACGGCATGGTTGAAGTATTTTGAAACAAAAACTTGACCCATCATTGTGTAAAAAAACCACCAAAACTTGACTCGCCCAACTCAGTGTATGAGGAATACATTAAAAAATAAATCAAAAACCCTTTTCAACCCAAACTTCCATGCCCCCCCTGAAAATCTAATGGTGTGCCCCTGCGAAAGAATATAAGAAAACTATGTTATGTGTATTGGGACAGTATTGTATTGAATAAATGTACCGTAATTTATGTTTTAGTTAAGAAATACCAAAGTTATATATAGAGTATATATACGAGCGAAAAGAGTATCCTATTCAGTGTTATAGGCTAATAAGAAAACTATGTTACAAGCCCGAATATCTCACATATCTTTTGCAAATATTAGATTCTTTTTCAATTTTTCAAACATTTTTCAAACATTTTGTCATTTCATTGATGAAATCTTCATACAAGTGAACAAAAATGAAACGGCAACAAAACTATACTCATAGATTTTATTTAAACATTTTGATTAATCATTTTTGTTACAACTTTTATATATCAGATTTTTTTCTTCTTACTTTTTCGAACAATTTTTTTCTTCAAAATGTGTGATTTTGAAAGTATTGTTTTGAAAATATTAAAAAAATCCTAAAAATAACACAGTAAAAACGCCTGATCAACCAACCCTCCTTGAAAGGTCAGTCTGATTGACAAACAGGTTTTCTTGTAGCCTTATCACCTCTACAGGGTGAGTCAAAATATTCAGGTCCCGTTTTTAGGAAATCAGGAAAAATATGTCTTGTTAAAAATTGGCCAATTTCTTCATTGGTTATAGGAGTAGGAATACTTCTTCATACTTGGTGACATTTCCAAGATGATACCTTATTCCAGGCCACCACAGGCCATTATTTCAACATATTAACGAAAAAAGCTTGAAATCCAACCCCCCCCCCCCCCCCATTATGCATTGATAGGCATTGTGAATACCAACACGCCATTGATTGACATATTCAAAATGTGTGGGTTAAACTTTGGCATTCATAGAGATACCTTGGAAGTTGGAACAGATTAAATTTCACAGAATTTGGGGAAATTTACATATCTCCTCTTTGGAATAACCAATTTTAAGTTATAGCTAAGAATACCTTCTTACGGTGCATATCAATAAATTAATAATGTTTGCATATTAACTGGTTTAAAAATGCGGTAAAATCGGGACCTGAATATTTTGACTCACCCTGTATAGTAAAAAAGAAGTATTATATGGGAACACTGAATATCGTCATTGTTCTGTCAAATCCTGATCAGATCTCCATCTGGCCCTTCAGCATGTATAAATTAATACTTCCTATGAATAACCTTTGGGCAGTCTGCTCTAAACATGTTCAAGGGCCAAAACACATCTATCAACACCTTGTAAGTGCTCTTGCCCCTGAACATGTACAAAGCAACACTTCCTATGTATAACCGTTGGGCAGTTTTGCTTTATCCATGTCGCAGGGCCAGAAAAACATACATGGTTTTGACAGAACAGTGACGATGTGGGATACACCCTTTTGACTTATGAAGTGGGTGGTGTGTTGTATTGTGAAATGCATGTAGATATTTCGTTTCAAATTGATTGAAAATGATCACGAATTGGCACACATATAATTTGTTTGTTGACATATAAACCATTGATTTATATTATATAGTTGTCGATTTAGTTTGTTGTCTGTTATAAAATAACATAAATCAAACTTACAATATGTTAGTATGTTGTTGTCCATATGAAACAAATTGATTTGTAAATTATGGCCAGAATAAATGCCCTTAAAGCTAAAAAGAAATCTTGTAGACAACTTTACAATGAAGTTTCATTTTCTGTGTTTGTTTGCTAGAAATCTCACATACATACTACATGTGTGGGGGTTGTGAGGGGGAGGGGGAGTCTGTAAATTTAGCTTGTTCTGATTTGTCTGTCTGAATTAAACACTTTTTTTATTTTTAAACTAAATATTTGTGGTCCGTGTATGTATGTGTTAAAACACACAATTTTTTTTGTTTAAACTAAATATTTGTCGTCGTCCGTGTAGCCTATGTATGTGTCAAAACAATTTGAAGGGGTTTAGTGCCAGACAAGTTACGATTTAGGTCTGTAGTTTAATCAGTTCCAAATTGCGAGATTTAAAATTAAAAAATTATCTCTCTGCGCGCAAAAGTAATGCAAGTGTACGCATGTGACTATGGCCACACGCACACAGTTTGGGTCGCACGTATAGATGAGGTGACCGTTGTTTACATTTAGGACGCCTTCTGTTGATTTGAGACAAAACACACCGGGCAAGAGTTCCTATAGTTTACATAGGCCAGATCAGGTTTTCTAACTAGATTGTGGTGTCACAGCAAATTGTTATCAAAATATTATTGTCTTTAAACTTGCTTAGGAATGCTATAAGCTATCGCATTTCACAACAAAAAAAAGAAGAAAAAAAAAGAAGAGTTTTACAATTCATTAATAGAAAGAAATTTCATGTTGTCTTCATTAACTTTACTGTATATTCTGCCTGGAGGGAATCAACAGAGGGTGTCCCATTTGTAAATACATGACGTCACCAGTCACACACCATCTATATGATGCTCAGTGCAATTGTTGCCTTCATGTGCACCCGCGTTCTTCTGTATTCATTCACTGCTGTAAGGAGGCTTCGCCAATTTGGAGCTGATAAAACTATATATAAGAAAAATAGAAATAGTCATGTGTCCTGCCCTATTTCAACCTCATCATTAAATGAGAATGACCGTGTAAATTCATTAGAGCTTCCTTGAATCTCAGCATGCTGCGACATTTTGCATGGTCCATGTCAAAACAACCAATTGTCACATACCAGGTTTTTAGACCCAAGGGGAAAAACAAATTGTTCTACAGGACCTTAACACTTTCCACGCGGCAGGCGGCTGCAGACGACATTCCAAAATTTCACAAAATGTTTAAAAAATGTCAACATCATTGAATTTTATGACCATATTTGGAATCACCATGAGAAATGCATTGAAATAAATACAAACATGCCTAGTATTGGTACAGCAATACTTGAGATAGACCTTGACAGTTTGGAAAGGTTTCTGAAAAATATGTTTTGTATATGGTCAAAATAATAGCCGCGTGGAAAGTAAAGAATAACACATGCCACTCTAAGACTATACACAATACATAGTATAGTTCTCAACCAAAAAGGTAGTGTATACTAATTTAAAAGGATAGCCAAATGTTTATAAATTGTAGTATACCATAGGCATAGGTACATGGTGGAAGGGGATAGCAGTTTGAAATAGTTACTGTAAAAGTGGAAATTTTTGCACATGGAAATTTTCGCGCTTCGAATATTTTGAACAATTTTGCTTGAAGATTTACATACAAAATGGATATATTGGGGCGTTTTTATTTTCGCGCATGCTGATTTTAGCACCAAAATAAATGTAGCGCGAACATTTCCACTGTTACAGTATTGGGTGTAAAAAACACCATTTTATGGGCCGGACTGACCCATTTTTCTATAGGGGGGATTTGGGGAAAATATTTCAATGTAAATGAATACCGTCCCATATTTCAGGAAAACAATTTGTTTGTCAAAAACAGCATTGGTTTGACAGATTTGTGTTATTTTTGGTGTCATTTTGAAGGGAAAAACAAAGTATCTGACCAACCTGAGAGGTCTGCCTGTCTGCAGAACAGGGTTTGGTTTTTTTCATTGCATTATATCACATGGTTTTTTTCCCACTCTGCACAAATTTGAACAATTTCATTCACTGAACCTGTGACGACTCGAGTCAATGACTTAAAGGCAGGGGCGCCCTCTATTCATGGTTATTTTTAGAAAGTATAAATTTTCTTGGCCGATTTACATTTCTGATCATAAATCATGAATATATTCTGAGTTACAGAGCGATACGATTCCTAATTAAAATCCAGGTTTTTAGAGTGAATTTAAAGTGAAAAATAAGTTGTCGGGCAGACCTGACAGTTTTAATTATTTTCACTCTTTAAACCATGATTTTGAAGTAATTAGGAATCAAATCGCTCTGTAACTCAGAATATATTCTTGATTTATGATCAGAAATGTAAATCTGCAAGAAAAAAATCACATTATGATAATATGCCTTTAACTTGATTTGGTCCCAAGTCCCCATTTCTAGTAACTTGAATTGACTCAAATTACTAAGAGCAATGAATTGTCTTGACTTGTGAATTTGTTTCCGAACTTTTCAAATGACTTGACTTGACTCAAGTCACACATTTTCAGAACTACTAAAGTACTCAACTATCTTCTGTAAGTGAGTCTAAACACATTTGTAACTGTCAAAATGAATATGAGTATGTCCAAACCACTTTAAAATGGCCTGATCATGACTTGACAGGTTAGTTCAGTACTTCAATTATGACGTGATGTAACCAGTAACAAAGTTGAAGACTTGACTTGACTCGACCTATTGGGATGACTTACTAGTGTGGGCATGTGTGGCGCAGAGGAGAGAGCACTAGTTCAATAATCAAAAGGTTGTGGGTTCGAGTCCCGCTGTGGTCAACATGTTGTGTTCTTGAGCAAGGCACTTTACCGCAATTACATCTCTACACCCAGGTGTAAAATGGGTAGATGTTTGGGGATAATCACAATCTAAGTGTCTGATAGAAATACGCGCCATTATCAGAATTTGTAAGATAGGCAGCAATAACCCAAGTGAAGCGAACTGATTCTGATGTATCCTATACTGAGCAGCGGAATAAATGTAAGGCGCTTTGAGCATACTTAATTTGATAAAGCTCTATATAAAAACTAACATTTCTTTATTTAGATTTGAACCAAACTGTGACTTGACTTGACCAACTGGGATGACTTGACTTGAGTTTGACATGACCTATTGGGTTAACTTGACTAGATCACAACACTGCAATAAACTTTGTAATTTAATGTGTTCCTTTACATAGACCTATATACTAATGAAACATATTTTGACCATCTTTATTTTCACACAACTGTCACAGTGTGGGAAGTTACACGGAAATGTCCACTTTTACAGAACGTATTGCGGAATGATTATATAAGACAATCTTCATCTCTTGAATATAAAAGTATTTATTAAAATAACAGTACTATATTATCAAGCATATATGATAATACTAGTATACACATTGCTTTTGTGGTAATATATAAAATAACATAATTAAGTTTGATAGAGGGCACTCTCGATCGAACTCATTTACTGCATGAAACGGAAGTGGCGTGCTTTGGATGTTGTGTGTATCCCTCTGTCATGGCTACCGGTCGATGAGCCAATCAGAGGCCGTCTTCCATGTTCCGCGGTTTTTGGTTCAATTGCCGTGTCCATTTATTTTCATTCGCTTGTCGGTTGTTCTGCTGAGAGGAACTATTTACGAATCGTACAGTAATTATAATATTAGCAACAATAATAATAATGATATAAGAAGTGGTGTATCCAGCAGCTCGGCCGTAATTTAGCAAAACAGCGTAACTCAAAATTCTTTGGTAGGTAGCCAGCCCCCCTGGATACCTCTTTGGGGTAGGTAACCAGGTGGGTGTGTGGGTATTATATGGCTTTTGGTGATTAATCTTTAACATTTATGGGTTTAAATCCCAATTATTGACTTTTTACGATCATAAATATCATCAACGAGTAATGATTAAAGAACAAATTATATACTTATAAGGTAAAATCTTATACCAATTACTATTGTCTAATTCACGTCCAATGGTCAATTAAGATAACCATTGTGATAATGATGTATTTTCAATTAATAATTCTCACATTATTTTTGGTATCATTTCCTTCGAAAATTGAACAGTACGGATGTCTCCATGGGGGACTTATAATTAATGAATTAGTAAAATTCTGACATTGGTCATAATCATATTATCAATTGGTGCGGCATCATCCGCTATTTAACTTTAGGTTTTTGGTACTTTACTAGGCCTTTTTAAATTGATTAACCGAAACTGTTTATGAAACTGAACAGTCGGTATTTCCTATTATGACCTTCCAATCATGGGACTCTTGGTTCCACTTGTGTTTTGAACTTATAGATTCAAATTATATTTAAATGTACTGGTATGATATCAATTAATATATTCAATTCATCTATATTATTAGATGTTCAATAATTGTATTATCAAATAATAATGTCAAATAAAATTTGACATTGTTGAATTCTGTAGTATTTAAGGAATAAATCCTCTCAGCAATAGCCGACCAGCTATCTATCACATTGCCCGTGTCTTGTCCAGTTCCGTTATCTGAGAGTAATGTCCTTGATTAGAATTAAAAGGTGGTAATAGTTGTGAACCATAGAAAATAAAATAAGAGAAACATAATTTCCCATTTCCAAATAGAGAGTGCATACTTCCATATCGTCAACCTGCTTCGATAATTGCCTGACTCATTTTTTCTAGTTTTGAGAAAACAACAAAAATAGGAAAAGTGAGTTAGGCAGTTATCGAAGCAGGCTGACGATATGTTGAATAGCACCACGAATAGTACAGGTGAATTCCAACAGGAGCAGTACCTGTTTGATATAATTAGGTTGGGGATATACCTTCAAGTGAAATGTGGCTTGTTATAGGCCTAATACAAGTTAATATGACCCATTTAAAACATTTTACATAATTATTTAACAATAGGCCTATGCCTAACTCACAATGCTGAATTAGGCAGAATTGTAATTGTGCATTTATCAACACTTTTGATTGGTCAATGACTTAGATATTATTACAGCATGTGCATAATGTAATGAAGTCATGATGTATGCAAACAACTCAATTTTGCTGAAAAGTGAGTTAGGCAATTATCGAAGCAGGCTGAAGATATGTGGAACATATTCAATTCTTCTCCTATCTCATTTAAAGAGGGTCTATCGAAAAAGACTACCAAATTTCCCATTTCCAAATATCAAGCGAAATGAGTCACATGTCGTCAGTTTTTAATTTTGATATTTTTCCATCATATAAAAGCAGGCGGAAAATGCTACAGTACTGTCCAAACTCCACCTAAATTGAACTTGTAGTTCTTCAGTTATGAACAATTTACCAACTGAGAAAACTAAGTAAAACATAAGAATTTGTCCCTTCTTTTTACTTTTAACTCAAAAACAATATTCACAACATCCGACTCATTCCGCTTGATCGCGTCACATATAGAGTACATACTTCCAAATATGGAACATATATGTGTTCACCAATAACACCATGTTCTCCAATAAAAAGTTGTACAAAATGAATCCCTTCCTTGTTTCTTCTATCTTAATTTTCTATAGTCCACTTTGATAGACCCTCATTTAAAACCTGTTTGTTTGAATTCTCTCTCAAATTCTAGGCAAAACCCCGTTCAATGGACAAACGTCACATTTCTTCCTGGATGCAGTTAAACACATGCGGGCGCACACTTACTAACATCTTATTGCGCATGGTTGAAAATGCACAGAAATTCGGTAACCAATCTGCGCCGTGAGTTTGATCTGACGTATTGTGCAGCCCTAGATACGCACATGGGGTGAGGTTGACCATGCATACTTTACGTGAGGTCAACATAATGTGACGTGCGCTTATTGTGCTCACAGACACGGAGGGGACCAAGTCATCTATTTTTCCCAGTTTTTTTATATATATTTTGTCCATCCTAAAATTCTGGAAAACGGAACGTCCAGATTATCTGATATCAAGGTCAATCATCAATGTTTTATTCTTCAGCTGTCCTGTTGCCCTCTATATTTCAATGTTGTATACTTCAGTTGCTGCCTAGCAACCATCCACTCATGTTTTAATTATTATCAGTTGCTTAGCAACCATCCACTCATGTTTTATTCATTATCAGTTGCTTAGCAACCAGAAGTCGCCTGATTCAAGTATATTCGCAGTAATGTCCGCATCCCGTTGGACACATGGGGTTTTTCTCGAGCCATTCTTTCATATGTTCTATGTGTCCGCCATGGGAGCAACCTTGACACCAGGCGTACAGGCCCTTGGCAACCAGAAGTCACCAGATTCAAGTATATTCGCAGTAATGTCCGCATCCTGTTGGGCACATGGGGTTTTTCTCGAGCCATTCTTTCATATGTTCTATGTGTCCACCATGAGAGCAACCTTGACACCAGGCGTATAGGCCCTTCACTGGAAGATGACTGAAATCAAACAGTAGAGAAAATATGGAAATATTGAGTTTTTAACATTATTATGATATTGAATGTTTCCTATCTCAGCAATTATTGATTCTGATTAGAACCCTGCTTAACAAGATTTTCTTCACCCTGATACCCTGGACTTCCCCCTTCCCATCTACCCCTGAACTCGACCCGACCAAACATTTGAAGGGAAACCCAAGTTAGTTTCCTAGACCGATCTGGACCGTGTCATTTTAACATGGGTCGTTTAAGCTGCATGATCTTTGACCATGTACCACAGACTTATTGGCCAGGTTTATTTACTCCAGATATTTCACACACATGTCTATCATATTCATTATCCACAAATCTGATGAATTGAATTATGGCTATCTTTTCCAACCCTATATTTCTTATAATACCTAAATCACTTTTAATTATTGCCGAAGTTGATCATGCCATGATGCACCCAAAAGCTCACAGTGCTACAAATTATTCCAGCATATCAATGCCAACAGCTCCTTTTCCTGAGTCTGGAGCTTCATCTCACAGCACAACAGGGCGTAACTAGAGTCGGTTATGCCCCCTCCCCCTGTCAGAAGGCTTGCCAACCCCCCACCTCCAATTTCTTTTTTGAAGACCCTAGTTATACTACTGCGCACAATCATAGACTGACTACAGGGTTAGTAAAAATTGCAATTTTCAAAAACCAAGTTGAAATTTAAAAAAATGTAAAATGTTATAAGCGTAAGATATTTAACTTTGTATGAAAAAATGAAGTTTACATTTGCCTTTGGTGAATCATTGTATCGATACACCTGTTTCACATGTTTATCCACGAAATACCAAAACATGCATAAGATCGCAAAATGCGCCACTCATTCAAATTTGAAAACTTAATAGATGTATTGGAATTTCATTCATGCTTGTTTACATGGGAGCAAGATAATCAATTTGTTCAAGCTTAAATTGCCCGGGGGGTGCACACTCATGTATAAAAGTTGTAATCATCTGTGTGAATCCACGCTTAAAAACCACCTTTAACACAGATTACAACTCGAAGAATCATACTCATACTCATACAAAGGATATAAGCCCTCAAGACAGAGTTTAGATTGACATGAACGTATGAAGTAAGCGCATGATTCAGTTTTTTTGTAAATTTATCCCTACCATTTTGGGGGCTATCTCATTGATGACACATGACTATCGCCCCAAGCAACCCTTATCGCGGATTCATGTTGGAAACAAATTGGCGATTTTGATACCCTTAGCACGGGTCCGCGCAGATCCGCGTTCTGCCACCTATATTACCCTTCTAGTATGGCCAAAATGTTTCTCCGACAGGATCAAGGTTTACACAAGAAGAGGAGACTTACCATACGGAGCATGTGTTGGTAAGTGTAGCACATTTATGTGTACAGGCCCAGGAGACTTACCATACGGAGCATGTGTTGGTGAGCGTAGCACATTTATGTGTACAGGCCCAGGAGACTTACCATACGGAGCATGTGTTGGTGAGTATAGCACATTTATGTGTACAGGCCCAGGAGACTTACCATACGGAGCATGTGTTGGTGAGCGTAGCACATTTATGTGTACAGGCCCAGGAGACTTTATCTAGCGGTTTATTACATCTATTGCACTTGGTGTAAATGGTTGTAGATTGCTGCAAGAAATAATAGGTGTATAATGGTAATGGGGTTAGCTTACATATAAACAGGCATTATCAATGTGTCATGGACCGGAGGTTCAGGCCCGTGTGTTCAATTTTGACTTAAAAAGGGTCTGTCTCCATGGGTGGGTGGGTGGGTGGGGGAGTGGGGGGGCACTGACATTAGAAAGGGGTATAGGTATGTGCCACCCTGAAGACTACCTTATTCACCCTCTTCTGCTCGCTCTTAAGACCCCCTTTTGGGCCTGCATCAGCTCTTAAGACCCCCATTTTATGGAAAATTCAAAAAATTATAAACATTTGCATTCCAAAGCCCACATTTTTAAACATTTTGCGTTCTAAAATCACAATTTTCAGTAAATTGGCGTGGGGGATCAATAATTAAGCCCTTACTTTTTGGCAGAAAATCAGTTCTTAAGTTGAGTGCCCCCCACCCCCCCCCCCCCCACCCTCGGGTCTGTCTCACATACATTTTGGAAAATATCCCATATGTCCTTATATGAAATTTACAGAATTTTTTTTATTAAGACATATTAAAAGTTCAGCATCGTTTGTATCACAAGATGTTTCCATATTATGCGATGAAAATGATGAAGTGAATTTGGCACTTTATTTTAAACAAGAGTTGGGTTTGATTTCATACTTTAACCCATTGTCATATTAACCCTATCACTCTTGAGTACTACGAATTACTACGATGCAGTGTGCTTGTGTGTCACCGGGCTCTGCAGTTTTTCGATGAAATAATGGTCCCAGGGTACATAGATGGCGTAGTATACTGAGCCATGTATGGTTTTCCCCCGTGGTCTATAGGGATAGATCACCTGCCTCTGAACCCAGAGGTCAGGGGTTCGAGCCCTGGGGCCCTTTCTCCCCTCGCTATTTGGCCGCGAAAAAATATTCTTTGGAAAAGGTGCCTCGGGGTGTAGGGTTATGCTCTTGTTACAATGGCACGACAATCGATCATCCTTATGTAGACGCAATAACAGTCGCAATGACGATAGAATAAGCCACTCTGTGCGAATCCAATGACTGATGATCGATCAAATTTCTTACATGTTTTGAAATGGTTGAATCAGTCTCCATTTAATAGAGACGATCGATCATCTTAACACTTTCCATGCAGCTATTGGTTTTACCATAATACAAAACAGATTTTTCAGAAACCTTTGGTCAGATTTCCAGGTCTATCTCAAGGATTACTGAACCAATATTAGGCATTTGTACTTATTTTAATGCATTTCTCATGGTGATTCCAAATATGGTAATGAAATTCAATAATTTTGACATATTTGAAACATTTTGTGACATTTTGGAATGTCGTCTGCCACGTGGAAAGTGCTAAGATCAATCATCTAGCCAGTGTGAAAAGGCTACTGTAAAAGTAGAAATTTTCATATGAATTTCTCTAGTATAATATTGGTAGCTATCATAGCACTTTAATTCAGCCATATAACAGCGTGATGTTGCTGGTTATATGCTTTGTTGACTTTTAACAACTGAGAACAATACAAAGTCAATAACCAATCTATTGTCTGTTACGCATTACACCTACACACAAATTGTGAAAATGCTCAATAAATTTAAACCAAGTTGCACTCTTTTAATCATAGTTTCTCTCATTTATCTCTGTCGAGAAGTTAAAAGACATGGTTGGAAAGAGGAAGATTTCTGCTTTCAATCAAATGTAAATTTTATATAACAGGGAACTATTTGACCTATTTTCTCGTGTGAGAAAAAATTGGTTCAAGATATTTCATGTTCATCCCTGATTCTGCACAATCGAATGACTCAACTCTAATTGGTTTATTTTTCATCTCTAAATCCTCTGACCTTCGTTTTGACCAATCATTATGACTTTTACAGACATGAGAATAGAGTCCCTGCTCGCCTAATCAGAACTTAAACTAAGTTTATTGGCCATCGGGTCGCAAAGTTACAACATTTAGGGATCGTTTTGGAAGTGCGTATTTGCCGAAAATAGCATTGATGCACTGTAAAACGAACCAAACTAGCACTTTTCACTTTGAGATCCTCCTAACGGTAGATTTTTTTAAAAATACAAATAATATACTAAAAAAAGCATAACAATATCAGCTTCATTTTACAACAACAACGAAAATTATAGGATATTTGATCGCTGAGCTATGATTTTTAGACCTTAGAAATCTGATGATTTTAGGGGCAAAAACTGTGAAAGGCAGCGCACGGTTGATTTTTCTCTTAAGTTGCGCTAAGAAATTCATATGCGCGGGTTTTTTATTTTCGCGAAGTTTGCGAATCAATCCTCATCCGCGAAAATATAAACTTGCGAAAATTATTGACTTCCATTGACTTTTGTTCACAAATGTTGAAAAACGCGAAAATAAAAAAACGCGAAATGCCTGTTATGACCATTTTCGTGAAAATATTTATCGCGAAAATATTGACTTTTACAGTATATTTATTCACCTGATTTAGAAGTCCCACTTCTAGATGGGCACTCAGCTTTACTATCTCTGTAGCAACGCACCATAATTTAAACCGGCCGAGTAAATCTGTAAAAATAAAAGTAATGATAACAACAATAGTCATTTATATATAACACTTATGCACTTATCAATTGCATCCCTGGCCCCGGGGGACCTGGGATAGCGGAGATTAGGTCCTGGACGTACAAATTGCCCATGTGAAGTCCCGGCTACAATCGTGTACGGTCCCCGCAGGGCCGGGCACCATTTTTTGTATGTCCCCGCTACAGTTCCGGCCCCCTTTGCCAGGACAAAGTGTACAGTCCCGGCCACCCATTTCCCAGGACAAAGTATTCACCCGGCTACAGTCCCAAGGTCGCTTATTTCTTTCTGCAACCATAACGGAATGCATTTCTATGTGTTCCCTATGTGTTATTAGGCTTATTCCGTCAAGCACATCGCATCTCTATCTTATTTATAGCACGCGCCCGAGGTGTACATTTGTGTACCTTAGCGTACGTCCCCGCTACACGCCCCGGCTAGTGGGTGCACAGTTTGTACGTTCGCGTACACTCCCCGCATAGCCGGGCATCATTTTTTGTACACTCTTGTACGGTCCCCGCATGGTCCCCGCCATGCCCCGGGTCCCCAGGGGCTGGGCTTGCAATTGATAAGTGCATTATACAACCATTAAGTTAAACCAACTTAGGTGAACAATGACACAAAAAGATATTACAATTAAAATAATTTTATAGCCATAAAAACACACAATACCATATATTTTTAAATAAACGCCCCTGAGATGTGGCATTTTTGAAAGTTTTTTTTATTTATTGGGGGTCATTTTTCAAGCGCTAATACCGATAAAACGACCCGGGAAAAGTGTACATTTATAGGTCCCAGATTCTGGACTGTACTAATATCATCATGCAATACTGGTAAACCAGTATCTGGGACCTAAAGTACACTTTTTCCTCACCCTAATTTCGACTTGTTCACATTGCTTTATTTATTTTTTGTTATACAAGGAATTCAGTTGCTTCAGACTCCATAAGTTGCTGAAATATTATTTTCCTATACCACGCCATGTTGAGCGTCACTCGCTACATTGGCGCTATATTGTCGATCCAATCGCGCATTGTGCTGCATCTCGCATCATATTTGGACCAATTTTATCTCAAAAATGTTTTAATCTCATGATTTATAGCCAAGAAGCTCAACTTTGCAGGCAAATTTGTTGTATTTTAAGACAAGAAAGGTGACATTCACATACCTTGTTCTATCAAATTTGTATGGGGGCGTTTGTTTGAGGGTTATTTCCATCACAAAAATGAGTGGAGGTGTTTATAGTAGAGGGGTGTCCATTACAGAATATACGGTATGTCGTATTTACACTGTAAAATAAAGTATTATAGATATTTTTAAACAGGTTCGCCGTCGTAGATAGAAAACAGGCAACTTGGGAAAACGATCTCGCCCAGGAATCGAACTCAGGACCTCATGCTTACAGTGCATGTGCCTTATCCATCCATTGGACCACAAGACCTCACATTGTAAAGCATCTGAAATTCAACACCTAAGCGATCACGTACACAATAAAGTGTTCTATATTAACCAAATGATGCCTTTCATTCCGTCAACGACTTGAAACATGTGTGGGACCTTAAGAACAGTGTTTCCATATTGTACATGTGAGAGATACACTTTAACGGTATTCAGTGATTGGCAGTTACAGGGTTAAAGGCATATTATGCGATCTTTTCCACGGGACACCCTCTATCCTTGATCTTTTTTAAAGCAGATTTTCTTGCAGATTTACATTTCTGATCATAAATCATAAAGATATTCTGAGTAACAGGGTGATACAATTCCTAATTACTTCAAAATCATGGTTTGAGAGTGAATTAAGAGTAAACATAAACTGTCCTGATTTTGAAGTAATTAGGAATCGTATCGCTCTGTAACTCAGAATATATTCATGATTTATGATCAGAAATTTAAATCTGCAAGAAAATCTGCTTTCAAAACCAAATCAAGGATAGAGGGCGTCTCATGAAAAAGATTGCATAATAAGCCTAGATGAACCTAAAGAAGGGTTAAACTTACCTATATATGACATAAACCAATGTTCTTGACTCTCCCTGTCGACTTTCTTGAGTATCCGATCCCCTAACACAACTATGATAGAAACACAGGTCTGGACATCGCCCTGTCAGTCAAAGATACAAACAAAATTCAATTATTACAAATAAGATAACAACCACATAATATACAGGCTCAGGCGACGAATAAAAGAAAACCCCGGTTCTACGGGCCCGACCGACCCTCTTTTTTAGAAATTGGTGAAAAAAATGTTCTTGTGCAAATGAATACCGATCCCACTTTCCTTGTCAAAAAACGGCAATATATATACAATTTTGGGTACTTTTATCGGTAAGTTTGATGGGGGAAAAGCAACGAAAAAAGCCAGAGTGACTGACCCAAACTGAGAGATCCATTTGTCCGTAGAACAGGGTTTTTAACACTTTTTCCATGGTGCTATTAGTTTTACCATATACAAAACAGATTTGTCTGTCTATCTTAAGGGTCCATATCCAAACTCTCAGTGCTTTTAAATCATTTTTCTAGCGATTTAAAAGCGCTTTTCCAACGGTATTTCGTTGGAAAAGCGCTTTTAAATCGCTAGAAAAATGATTTAAAAGCACTGAGAGTTTGGATATGGACCCTAAGAATTACTGAGCCAATAGGCATATGTTTATACTTATTTCAATGCATTTCTAATGGGGAAATTCGTAGCCTGCTTAAGCAACTTGTGAGTATTAAAGGGACATTAAGTGGTGTTGACAATTTTAAATGTTTAAAAATTTACTTCAGAATTCAAGATGAACATTAAAAATTGCCATTATTGTTGTTTCTACTAACAAAAACACAGCAAAACTTGATTAAAACAATACCATCTCTATCAATGCAATTCATTAAAAAACGCCCTCTATGCAAATATGGTTCACGTTATGTATCACGCGTACTGCAGGGGGATACTGTCAGATGTAAAATACTGATCGGGCCTGATCAGCATTTTTGAATCGACGTTTTGTTGTACAAAGAGAGCTGATATTTCTTAATCCTTAATACAATTGTAAAAATAAATAAATCCTAGTTTTTATCATATATTTTTGTAATTGAGGGCGCTACCTCCACCACATCTCTTAATGCCCCTTTAAAACACTTCTATATGGTACTTGAACAATGCCAGTTGATTAAAAGTTTGACAGTGTATTTGTCAAAATGTAATACTCCATTGAACCGAGACGACAGAGTTTCAATACACAATATATAGTGACGAATTTGGCTCATTGAAATTGAGACATCCCCATAAAATGCAATACTTCATTGAACAGACAACAAAGTTGTTCTTTTAAACACAAAAAGTGACGAATTTGGCACATTGGAATTCTCAAGCAATTAGTTTTCGAGCACTGAAACAAGTGATTGCTACAAATGGGGTATCGTTGGAAAGATGAAGACATCAGCGAATGGAAAGCCATTGATAATGTAACACAATATGAATATATCACAAAAGATTTGACAAAGATTTGGCGATCTATCTGTAGACAGAAATGTCCTAACCTTTTTGAGAACTCTATACAGTGGGAATCCACTGCTCCAATACGAATTCAAATGTGAAAATGAATGACAACATTCTATGCATGGTTTATATCTGCTATAAGATCTGGCACATCGCTTCTAAAGTAACCATTCATACACATAGATTAACTAATTAACAGTATGATTAGAATTTAGAATAAAAGAATATCATCACCAAAACTTTGTATCTCCATCTAGCCCTTCAGCAATGTATAACCCTTGGGCAGTCTGCTTTATACATGTTCAAGAGCCAAAAATACATTTGTCAAAACCTTAGGAAGTTATCTTGGTCCCCATGTACAGGGTGTATCAACAAAAACGCAACACTTTTTGTTGTGAGCTCTCCGATTACGGAAAATCACAAATCACTCTGAAACTTATATATTCTGTTAGGTGTACTTATTGGCTATCACATAGTCAAATTACAGCGATATCGATTATTGGTTCGCTGAGATATAAATGATACACGTAGACAAGTGCAAAACCCGTTTTACATCGTTTATCGTGTATGCCTGATTTTCTTGTCAGATGAATATTAGCAAGACACTTTAATAACTCATTGTTCTTAAATAACTGGAATCAAACTCATCATTCTGATAAGAAAATGTGATGTTAAAGGTATCAAATGTCTGGCTATTTCAGTATCATATCAATATTAATTAAATCTGTCAATAAATTAGTTGATAGTTAATAACACAACTTCAAAATCCAGATTACAAAGTCTGTTTGCAAATCCTCTCTCTTTTTCTCTCGTTAATGTCATAAATAAAACAGTATGGCACATTATTCAAAAGATAAACAAATGGAATAGTCCAGTGAAGGTAGCAATTGTCTTGTATGAATCAGTCATTGAATAGTCTGTTGTGAATGGGAATGGGACATTATGGTGCTGCTCGCAGTGCTCGACCCTCAAAATGCTGTCCTTGTTTTAAGATGCATCGATTATGAACTTTAATTTATGAAAGAACGTACCATAGACATTATGTGGCGATCATAGCAATCGGTGGTTCAGAACTTAAAAAGGGTGATTGACTTATTCAAATGGTCGATTGATTATCAGATTACACGATTCAATGATTTTATGTACCACCTTACTCAAACAAAGGCAATTAAGATAATCCATTCCATACATTAAGGTTACATATAGTTATTAAACTGTTAACCCATAACACTAATCGGACAGGAATATCCAAGTTTTTAGAATGAACGATGTAAAACGTGTTTTGCACCTCGCTACTTATACCTTTATCTCAGCGAATAAATAATCGATATCGTTGTAATTTGACTATGTGATTTTCCGTAATCGGAGAGCTCTCGACAAAAAGTGTTGCGTTCTTTTTGATACACGCTGTATATGTCTAAAGCAGCACTTCCTTTAGATAACCATTGGCAGTTTTCCTTTATACATGTTGAAGGGCCAGAAAAAACATACAAGGTTTCGACAAAGCAGCGAGATATATCTACACGCTGATTGGATGAATGTTTACCTGATCTGCATAATAGTGTAGCATGTCTACTATGATTGGTGCAAATTTAAACGAGAACTGGGATTCCGTGAGCTGATTGGTCACCGAGGGATTGGTAGAGGGCGCTGTTAGAAGCTGCGTTCCGACTCCCTCCGATTCTAGATCCACCAGTTGACTTGAAGGGGAATCGGTGCGGGTTCTGTCTTGGGTCTGATCTGGTGATGGCGGTCTGTGGAAAAAGAAGACATGCTGTTATGTTACTCCATAGATCGTCATAGAGAATGATTATCTCTATTGAAATGTTGTGTGGAGCTGATCTATGTCTGTTTCACACACACCTGTACGACTATCATGTTTGAAAAGCCAGGTAAACAGATTGGGTATTGATAGTAACTATTGCGGCGACTACAGACATAGCTCAGCGCGTGGTTCAACTTGTGAAAAACACTTACGTTTTTTGAACCTCACCGTGTAGCGCAGTTGGTAGGGCATCAGACTTGCATGCATGTGGCCCGGGTTCGATCCACGGCGTGTGCAGAGACTGATTTTCCCCTCAAATTTGACTTGTTTTTCTCACCTGACCAGTTTAATTCACAAAAAAACACCCCCCCAAATGCTCCCAATATGATAGCTAAGATGTTTCTGTCAACTTTTTCAAAAGAATATTGTATAACAGATAGCTATGTGGGATTATCTAATAGATAATCCAATGCATGCAAGATAATCCAATGTTTGCGAGACAAGAACAATCTTTACCAGATCAATTTGTCACGATA
Source organism: Ophiura sarsii (assembly GCA_035610835.1). Taxonomy (NCBI): domain Eukaryota; kingdom Metazoa; phylum Echinodermata; class Ophiuroidea; order Amphilepidida; family Ophiuridae; genus Ophiura; species Ophiura sarsii. The sequence goes on from CM069447.1 coordinate 15,741,503, forward strand.
TTTTATTTCACCTGAATGTCACAACTATAGTTCAATCAGTTCCAAATTAGTGAGAAATATTTGGTTTTTAGCTATCCGTGCGCTAAAGTAATCCAAGCGTACATGTATAAGCGCGATTTTGACATACGCATACAATGACACTACCAGCCATGCGAGCGTTTTGCATGCAACGCTCTTCTGAATTCATTCGCTGACTGTATTAAAACAGGTTGTGCCAATTTGGAACTGTCTGAACTATAGTCATTCTTTAGCCCCAATTTCAATTAATTGACCTCCTTTATTTCCAAGAGGAACAAAATGTGCATGCTTTTATCAAAAAGTTCGGACGAGAAACTAGGAGGGTTTTTTACTCAAAGAGGTAAATTTCAATGAAGTTGTTCGATGTAGTCCTCTGTTAATTTCTTTCTCCAACTTTGACCATTTTTTTAGTTTGTGTTACCTTTTGTTGGGGGGGGGGGGGGGCAGGGGTGCTAAGAATTCTGAATGCAATCATTAAAAAACTGATAGCAACGCAATTTCATACATCATGATACAGGAAATACCCACCACAACAATGCAAACACTGGTACACTTTTTCAATGTGGATTTCGTACATGTTAATCAAATATTGGCCATTGATTCATAAATGTTAAAGAGAGTGCGACTCTGAATCTAGTACGTGTTCAATTTTTCAATTGATTTTTATGGTAAGACCAACTCATTGCCATTGTTCCTTGTATGTAAAGCAAAACTTAGTGAACAAAATGCAGACATGCCTATCACATAACTCATTTCGATTTTATTGGCAGGAGGTATAGCCTACCATGGAACATGTACATTTTCAATTTCAATTTTATATTGATACACAAACAACAATTAAAGGTCCATTCAGTGATTTTGAAACAAATTGGGGTTTTTTCGGGATTTTTCTTCAAACAGAGAATACATTACAAAAATGAAAATCTCAGATTGTTTTTCACTTCAAGGCATTGTAAATACGCCAAATAGATTAATATTACAATTACAACATTCTAAAATATTGTTTAAAAAACACCTGATATATAATTCATACAAATCCTAACGATTTGACTTTCTTGACCTCTGTCTGTGAGCTTGCATGAATGATCACTTTGGTGAGGAATCAAATGGCCTAAAATTGATTGGGTAGGCTTAAGTATTGCGCAATAATAAAGGTTCTGATACATTTGTTATTAACTCTAAACCTGGCGGTAAGTTTTGGGGAATAACTATCAGGGGAAAAAAAACAGATCAAATTTGGGCTCTGAAAGACAGGCAACGCTGGCACCAGGGATTGAACCTTGGTTACCTGGGTGGTAGTTTGCTGCCTATCCTACTGAGCTATAGGGGCAAGCTTGCAAAAAGTCTGATGCAAACCATGTGCAAACAGAGATAGACTGGGGAATCACCCGCTACCGGCATGTGGTAGAGCAGTATTTGTTAGTCCTCAGGGCGGTATGGGTTAATAAACTCATATTATTGAGTATATAGGGCTCTTTCCTATTGGCTCAACGACTAGGTAAGAAATCATTTCAAAATCCTGGGTGGGGTGGGGGGGGGGGGGGGGGGGCAGTCAGGTATGATGTTGTAATCGTCCGCGTGAACAAAAACGCGGAATATGGGTGCTTTTTCAACCACAACGCGGATCCTCGCAGACCCATGCTAAGGGTATGATGAAAATCACCAATTTCAGAAAATAAGAGTGTCTTTTTCAACATGAAGCCGCGGTAAGGGTTGCTTAGGGCGATCTTGAGGGCCTATATCCTTTGTATGAGTATGATTCTTCGAGTTGTAATCCTTGTTAACGGTCATTTGTTTCCTTATTTGAGAATCCGAGTTAAGGGTGGTTTTTTAAAGTGGATTCACACAGATGATTACAACTTTTATACATGAGTGCCCCCCCCCCCCCCCCCCCCCCCACCCATCCTGGTATAAAATGCACAAAACCACAATTTTATAGAAAAATTAGTGCATTCCCAAAACCAAATGAGTGTGTCTTTTATGTAGGTTACAGTGTAACAAGTGCAAACTTTTGTGAACCAGGATAAACTGGCTTTAAACACGTAGGTCTTTTTATGTTCAGTGTTGCAACACTGCGATTGAGTAATGGAATTGGGCTACATTTGATTGGTGCTCTGTCTGCAAAAAAGTAGGTACAGAGCTGCTGATGAATCACATGTATGATGCATTTCCTTGGGTTCAACAAACATTTGGGCTACATTTTAGTTAAACCATGGCCTAGATGATACTTCTGACACACCTTGAAGAAATTTTAGTTGGCAAAACTGAAAAATACTTCATATTCTCACTCGTAAATTATCCTGACAAAATCAGTACAGGATTTGATGTCAAGAATTTAAACCTCTTCAAAATATCAACATTTTGGCACTATGACTATCCCTACTAGTACTACCAAGCATGCCTTGCTATTTGCCATAATTTTAGTGTCAATGAATGGCATCAACAGTCAGCTTCTAACCACAATATTTGCCGTACGAGATATAACTGCCTTGCTGGAAAATATCACAGACACGTCTACTGTGACGTCTATGTTCCTGGCAAACATTTTAAATCGGAGTGCCGACACACAGTCACGCATGGATGGTAGCCTTGAACAAATCGCAAATACTCAATCACGCATGGAGAGTACCCTTGATCAAATCGCAAATACTCAAACTCAGATGGCAAATACCCTCACTCAAGTGATTCAACTCTTGCAGATGCAAAACCAACAATTGCAGATGCAAAGCCAACAACTGCATAATGTGACGGACATACTGAGTAATATGAACACACATAATATTGCTGTCTCTCGGCTACCAAGCGACTGCTATGATCTTATTTCAAAAGGACAATATCCATCTGGAGTTTACACTATACAACCCTGGGATGATTTGGGATATCTTCGTGTGTACTGTGATATGGACACAGATAACGGTGGTTGGACTGTCTTCCAAAAGCGATTTGATGGATCAGTTGACTTTTTTTTAGAATGGGAAGCTTATGAAGACGGATTTGGCAGCCCAGATGGGGAATATTGGCTGGGACTACGACTGATACATGAACTGACTCGACAAGGATCATGGATATTACGCATTGATTTAACTGACTTTCAGGATAATACTGCATATGCTGAATATGAATCCTTTTCTATTGGGGACGCTGAATCTAATTATACACTGTCTGTAGGTGCATACAATGGTGATGCAGGAGACTCGTTGGCCTTTCATAACAACCAAGCCTTCAGTACCAAGGATAATGACAATGATAGTTGGGGTAATAACTGTGCTGAATCCCAAAAAGGTGCATGGTGGTACAATGCCTGTCACCATTCCAACCTGAATGGCCTGTATCTGGGAGAATCACAGGTCAGTGCCACAGGCATGGTGTGGATACACTGGAAAAGCTCTTATGAAGTACTGAAGCGCTCAGAGATGAAAATGCGTCGAATCAGATAAGCTACTTCTATGATACCTCATTATAATTAATGGTAAATAATTACGGACATGTGAATAATGCAACAGAAAAAATAGAAAAATGCACTTGTCATTTCAAGAGATGATCAATTAAAAGACAATATGAAATAGCCAGTATGGTATGTAAACAATTCAAACATCTTAACCATTTATTTTATTGCTAATTAAGGACAGTGGCACAAAATGTAAAACACTTTTCCAATTCATGTTGACATTTGGGATTTAGCTTTTCAATGACATGTAAAATGGTAACAAAGTGAATAAAAATATGTCTAGTTGGAGCAGACAATACTGTAAAACAACTTAATTTCACAGCAACTTAATTTAGGCAAATTAGCATTTAGTCAACTTTTTGCGGTAATTTAATTTCACTAATTTGTATCATCTTCCTATAATAATGTAATTGGCGGCAATTTAATTTGGCGAATTGGATCTCCTAGCGAAATTAGCAAAATTAAATTGCTTGCAAAATTAAGTTGTTTTACAGTAACCCAAACTTTCAAATTGATTTATAATATATACTAGTGCATTCAAGGCTGGAATTAATCAACCAGCCAGTAAAGCAGGCAACTCTCAAAAATACCTGTCCGACAGAAATTCCACCAGCCAGTGTAACTCTCGGTTGGTCAGGTACCCGGGGGGGGCACTGACATTGGAAAAGGGTATAGGTATGTGCCGCGCTGAAGACCCCCTTTTCACCCTCTGCTGCTAGCTCTTATGACCCCCCTTTTGAGCCTGCATCAGTTCTTAAGACCCCAATTTTATTACATATTACACAATAACATCACCATGCATGCATTGATTCGTCTAATTTCTCTTGAAACGAGAAATAATTATTAGCATTGAACTGCTGGAGGGATAATCTAATGTTCATGAAATCAATCAGAAATGATCTTGTATCACTTAATAATGAAAGGATAATTATGTATAAAGTTAAATTGTAAAATGTGTAAATGTTGTAGCACTTAAGATCAACCCTTTGACAATGCCTGTTATTGTAAATACTATATAGTGACTTTTGGAGTGACAATCTAAATTTGTGAGACAAGACAATAGTGTATATTTTATGTTTAGGTGATGAAAAAGAAGAAAAAAACCCTGTTCTATGGGACTGACCCGGTTCACTTTTTTGTCTTCAAAATTTTAAAATTTTTCTATTTTGTTTACAAAGTTTTTTTTTCTTTTTAAAATGTTTGACATTTCAAAAACATTTTTAAGTGCAAAAAGCCCAAAAAAACTCTTTTGGAGGGACAATCTAAAGTTTGTGAGGCAAGACAATAGTGTATATTTAATGTTTAGGTGATGAAAAAGAAGAAGAAAAAAAACCCTGTTCTATGGGACCGGCCAGATTCACATTTTTTTCTTCAAATTTTAGATTGACTTTTTCGTTTATAAATTTTTGTTGTTGGAAATGTTTGACATTTCAAAAATGTGTTAAAGTTAAAATTAAAATAAAAAAAATCCCGACCTGGTAGAACAGGGTTTTTTTCTTTCTTTGTCGCCTTATTGGTTAAAAAGGTGAAATTATTCAACTTATTCAAAATCCCTGGCTTGCCTAATATTGTATATTAATTGGTTGCTGGTGGGATATTAGTGTTTGAGAATATAATCCCTTAATGCATGCCAGATAATTCAATGTTTGCGAGACAATAAAAATGTGTGCCTGATAAATTTGTCATGATATTTTATTTCACTTGAATGTCACAACTGATCATACATGTACTTTAAAAACACTTTATTTCCAAGAGGTAATTTCAATAAAGGTATTCAATGTGAGGCTAAGGAAGGATACTCATACTACTGGGAATGTAACAACTAGTCATACTTTAGCCTCAATTTGAATCAAACCTACTTTATTTCCAAAAGGTAGTTTCAATGAAGGTGTTCATTGTGACCATGTGGAAAAATACTCATACTGCTGGAAGCTTGAAATCCAGGTCCAACATCCAGGGTCTTTCTGTAGCTTAAAAATAGCCGATTTGGCAGGATCTTATTGTTTTTATTTAGAGTAAATTCATTTTCTTGTCCCTTTTTTGTTTCAGGTATAGTCCAAGCAGAAACGGAAGAATGTAAAAGAAAAAAATAATCAGTAAATGTAATGCAAACACGAGTATACTTTTTTAATGTGGATATCGTCCATGTTGATCAAATATTGGCAGACATCATCCATTCATCAACGTTAAAGAGATTTGCGCCTCTGAATCAAGTACATGTTCAATTTTCAAGTGATTTATATGGCAAGACCAACTCACTGTCTTTGTTACTTTTGTATAAAGCAAAACTTAGCGAACACTACTCATAGAAGCATTCACCAAATGCAGACGTGCATATCACATTTATTGGCACACATTTACACCCGGGAACAAAAATGCATTGTCAATGCATAGATTTATTAGATTTATACAAACAACAATTAAAGGTAGGAAAGACTGGAGAGTGTTCACCCTGTTTCCATTTGAAATGGCCTAGAGACGCCAATTTTATAGGTTGAATGGACCTATCAACATTAAATAAAAGATTAATATCTTGGCTACATACAACTACAATTTCAGTACCCTAGGCCTTGTAATGGATAAAGACAGATGTCTCTAAATGGTGAACTTGCCTCACCTGGGGCAAGTTTGCCCATAGGCCGGGGCAAGTTCACCATGGGCTCACAATAAGGCTTCATAAAGTAGTATGTATCCATTACACATTGTATTATGTATATACTGTAGGGGGTCCAAAAGGTCATTTTTGTGGAATATATACTCGTTGAGAATTTTAAAACGATAATATGAACCAAATTTTAAAACATTCTCTTCAAACTTTACCTTAGTGCTACTCCATTCAAGATAGCTACTTTATAATTAAAATAGGCTACAGAAGGAGAATTATAAGTTTGAAATTATTCAAAATCTTAATCATGTAAATCTCTATGGGTAAAAATGTTCCATCATCATAGGGCGAATGCAGGGTTGGAACTTCAGATTTGTTTTCAACCAACCAGTCGATCAGGTAACTCATAAAAAATAACTCCATGACAAAAATTCTACCAGCCAGTGTAACTCACTTACATTGTGAGTTTAAACATTTTACCCACCAGTCGGTCAGGTACTTTTGCATCTTTACCCACCTGACGCAAAAGTTACCTGCTATGGGCCATTTCCAGGCCTGGGTGAATGTGCCCCATAGTACAATTAGTGTATTGAACCGGTACCACACATGTACCACATACAACGACGGGTTTATAACTGCATCAAATCCATAACCAATCCCAAATTCCTAACTAATGAAGATTCATATTAAAATCTTCTGTACAAATATCTTTGGAAAAAAATTAATACAAAAAAAATGGAAGAAAATTAACTTTTGTGATGTAAAACTGGTTTTTAGATGATCATTTGACAATTATATGGAGATCTGTTACTGTGGAAAGCAATCAACAAACAGATGCATATACTGCGAGTTCGTCGATAACGTCAACCAGTGACCGCAATGATTTGAATCATGTAGTGGGGGAACCTGTCCTGAGGGTGTCCATGCCCCAATCTCCCCTACATTCAATGATTTCGAAGCAAATTCATTTTTTGTTTTCCTTCTGGATTTTACATCAAGCACAAGAATTACATTATGAAAATGAAACCAAATGTTGTTGTTTTTAAACATCAAAGTGTTATAAATACGCAAAACAGTTTTTTAAATTGTCCAAATTCTAAAATATGATTAAAAAATTAGAGATAGACTTTTTTGACCTCTGTGAGCTTGCATGAAAGATATTTGATCACTTCGGTATCAAAATGGTCCATGGGCTGAAAATGGCTTAGAAATGATTGACAGGCTGCAAGTATTGCGTAATAATAACGGTCTGGCTAGATTTGTTTATTTTCAAACTCATTTACTGACCAACAGCACAACATATAGCATGTGTAAAAGACGGAAAGTGTATGTCATTTTTAATATCTGTCTTTTACGCTTGACGCACCAGGGTTCTTTCCCATGGCTTTGAGTGACTAGGTAGGAAAGCCCTAATGTTGTACAAAAAACCAGGCACTTCCTGATACCAAATGATGGAGTGTACAGTCATCAAACAAAAGGAACTATACAGGTAATATTAATGGGCTTTTAACTCTCAAAATATATATCCTACCTAAAAATAAAAAGTTGTTGAGAAATTTATCTTCTTTAATAAGAGATATTGCACGCTAGGATCAGTTGAATATTAATATGAAATATCCTGTTTGTAAACAATTCAAACGTTTTAACCATTTTCTATTGATAAGTGCAGTGGCACAATAACACAATTTTCCAATTCATGTTGTCATAGGAGGTCATTTGGGTCTTAGCTTGTCAATGTAGCTTGTTGGTGATCTCCTGTCATGTGACTGCTGACAAAATGTGGTCACATGAATATAGGGGTGTGAACATAGCAAATAAATCTGCTGATAATAAACGTTGTGTGCCTAATCAGTTACAAATTCCAAAAGTGTATCTATTACATGCTTAACTAACACCCTCTTCTATGGGGCCCAATTAACAATTTATTTATTTTTGTTTGAGAAAAATGTATCTTGAAATTTCAAAATAATTATGAATATATGGGTACATTTTGAATTTTTATGTTTCGCAAATTTCTATTGTTGAAAGTTCACCAAAATGTTTACGATAATTTTGAAAAACAACTCCTGACCGACCTATCCTGAGCGGTCCGTTTATCCTCAGAACTACATTCTTTGCTTCACTTTTGTTACCCAAAATTAATCGGGGGGGGGGGGGGGGGGGGACACCAATTATAATTAAGGTCTTTACCAGTTACTGCTGGAGTGATAAGTTTGTGAGACAAGACAATAAGGTATATTTCATGCTGATAGTTTAAAAAGGTGATATTGTTTAAATTTGTAGCATTTAGTTGGGAAAAACCTTTGGCTTGCCTAATATTGTATATCAAAATAGATCGCTGTTGGGATTATCTAATGTTTGAGAGATAATCCAATGAATATCAGATAATCCAATGCGCGAGACAATAAAAATGTTTGCCAGATACATTTGTCATGATATTTTATTTCACATGAATGTCACAGTTGGTCATACTTTAGCCCCAATTCAAATTAATTTAACAACTTTCTTACCAAGAGGTAATTTCAATGAAGGTGTTCATTGTTACCCTGAGGAAGGATACTCATACTGTCGGGAATGTCACAACTAGTTAATCCAATATAAGTTTAAAATAAAAATATAAGAAAGTAAAATAATTATCACTAACAAACTCTTTACGTTTTCACATGAAAATACAGCTGGTTATAAAGCAGCATCAAAATACATCTCTACTTGGAAGCAAAAGGACAAAATAGTGACCCGACACTCGAAATTCAAAGTTGAGGGCGCTTACACACTGCCCAACCATAGATAAGCGGAGCGTAGATGGGCCACTCGGCGAAATTGTTGTTTCCGACGCACTTGAGTACGCGCCCTATCTCCCTGTACTTAATTGGAGGTCATTTTGACCTCCAATAAATTTTCATGAGTTAAGCGCGCCTGTTCTTACTGCATCATTTGCGTTTGAACTGCGTCGTGCTACGCCGCGTTATCCGAAATACGCTGAATTTGTAGCAGGCCGCGGCTTGGCGGCTTGCGTAAGTTACAGTGTTTGGGCTAGGTCGACTAGGATATGGATTTGAATTAGTGTGCCGTATTCGAACCAACGAACGATCAAACCAACTGACCAAGTAGGCCTGTTCACAACGTTTATGGTTAATTAAACCTAACAAAAAAATCTTTCTTCTTCACCCAATTACATTTTCAAAGTAATATTCAAAGTTGATTGAGGATGCCTTAAAAAGCTGAATAGGCCTACTAGGCCGCGATATGAACGTCCATGTCTGACAATGTTATAGTAATGGCTTATCATTTGCGCAACGAAATGAAACGGAACTTAAAGCGAAATAGGTGAATCAAGACAATGGCAAAGAAATGCTTATATAGTTAGGAATAACAGTGAGCCCTTTCTAGCTAATTTTATCACTTTTTCAAAGTAGGACAAATCTTTTAACCATGTCACTTTCACTAACTCGCTGAGTGGCCATCACAATGCTTTTATAGGCTTAGGCCTACGCGTCTGGTGAATTAATATTCTTAAAATGCCCATCAACCGTTTTGAATCAAGGCCTATTCCTCTCTTCTTAGAAATGTGAATTTGATTTAGGCCTACACCTTGACTTTGAGAAGTTATAAGCATGATATATGGAAACAAGTTTTACCTAGACCTACAATCGTTCTCTGTTCTCGTAGTCGGAATGCATTTAGCCCCCTCCCCCACGCCACCGCTCTTGACCGCCCCCGTTTCAGATAATATTTCATATTTTGTTAATAACATTATGGTAGGCTACTAACTCTTTTTGTTATCATCGGCGCACTAAACGGGTGGACGGGACGTGGACATTACGGACATTTTCTAGATTTGATGAATTTTATGACAGTCCACAGAATGTCATTGCTACTTTAAATGCATTGAGCAACAACATGAGCTTATATTCTTATATTGTTCAATTTTCGAAAAGGTTCAATGACATCCAAGTGGACCGGCATGCTATCTACTGAAGATCCATACAAGCTATATCTAAAGATAGTATGATGAATGTGGATGTTGTCACGCGTGCCAGAGTTTGCAGATGCACGTGCATGTCGATACGCTTCTTAAAATGACCACATCTACAAAAGATTTGGCATATTATATACTTAAAATTGAACACTGAAAACAATGGTTAAAGATTTGTATGATTTTGAACAAACATGTGCTCTTAAAGCTAGTTACCGGAGGCTCCGAGTGCAATGTTTATGTTCAATGCGTTAAAAATTAACTAATGCCAGAAAAAAAATCCACTCAGTCTTGGACAGTTATTTAATCACAAACTCGTAAATAATGCGACATTTGAAAAACGGTCGGGGGGGGGGGGAGTTGAACTTGATATTGACGTTCGTTTCGGATTACGGGTGGTAGGCCTAGGAGATATTTTAACATTTTCTAAAGTGCTTTATCTTCATGAAATTCATAAATTCGAAAGTGTCCTAAGAAGAAGGGTGGGGTGGTAATAGAGGCATGAAGATTCGATGGCTTAGACAAAAGTCCTCCTCGCCCGGGCCATTATACCCGTTCCGAATATAAAACGCCTTTTCAACCGATCAGAACCCTCGCCCAGCCCTTCAAAAATTGAAAATAAAGATGCATAGGGCCTACGTAGGACATGATAATTCAGGCCTAACAGATGGACCATAAAAGGTGCACGTGTTCCATATCACTATAGGATTAACGTTTATATCAGCTCGTAGGCCTATAGTAATTTATTTGACTTTCACTAAATGCCGTTTATCTGATCCAAATAAGCACGACATATCAATCCAATTTGTGCTGTTTTAGGAAGTATGCTTCCATTTTGTACATGGATGATTTCTTTCAAATATACGCAACTTTGATTCAGTTTGCCCATTTTTAGATAGGCTAAGCATCAACAAAACACTAAACTGTGTATGAAAGGTGATTTATATTCTTTGCAATATAATAATATATCAATAATAAATAAATGTAAAAAATATGTGTTAAATGGCATAGTTGATGGAAATATAAAGAGAAAACGGAATGAAACTGCGATTTTAAAGTTAGTCCTGGAAAGTGAATTAAAAGTTTACCAACCGTTTTATCTAAAAAATGAGCAAAACCACAATCATGATGGAATTAAAGCAGTGATAGCTGATGCACCCCATCACCCGATGCCTTGTTCAATTGCCCTTTTTTAGCCATGATCATGGGCCTGTAACTCGACTTTAAATCCTTCAATTGCGGCATGCGGCTCATCAAAATAGCGAACGCGTTTCTGCACACGCGGCAACCAATTATTTAGTGCGCTTAAATGTGCGTACAGCAATACGCTCCGTAGCTGCGTGACGAAAATCCCACAATAACAAAAAAACAAAAAAATACGCGGTGGATCACTGCGTACTTGTGTTTTATACGCGAGTTTCCCTTCTAGCCCCTTACGGGGCTTACCCGTAAGCTGTAGGATTTCTATGTGCCCAACATCTACGATCAACTCGTCACAACTACGTCCTCTATACACCGGCGACATCTACAGGAAATCCCTAATTCCTGTTGCTTACAGACAGAGTTGCCAGTCTGACGAACCTCCTACATTTACCTTACTATGTATGGGATTTGTCACCAACGAAATCAAATCACAGAACTCCAAAGTCTTCATCTGCGAAAAGAAATCCTAATTTCAAATGGGATGTGTATTCCACTATATAGTTTAATCAGTTCAAAATTGCCGAGAATTGTGAGGCTTGTATGTCCATGCGTAAAAAAGATCCATGTCGTTACGCATTATTGGTGAAAGTGTGTGTTTGCCAATCAAAAGCAAGTATCAGTGAGCGGTAGGTATTCCATTCGGGCCCGCAGATAACTATTAGCCTCACAATTTTCGCCAATATAGAACTGATTAAACTGATTAAAAACTATAACTAATAAAAAAACCCTTTAAAAAGGGAAATGCTTGTAACAAGTGTGAAACATATTAGAGTTTTATGTGAGCAATTCCCATATCATGCATCCAGAAAATATCATATAATGTGCCCAGATTTGCTTTTTAGGATACGATATCACATTTGTAGCTACGTATAATATCAGTGTCACTAATCGATCAATCCGCAACCAATTTGACGACATAAATGACGTTCACATTGAAATCGCAAAAATTGTGGTTTTTCTTCAACCAATTCCGGAAAAAAATAGGCTAATTATCATATAATGTGCCCTGATTTGCATTTCAGGATATGATATCACATTTTGAGCTGCGTATGATATCTGTGTCACTAATCGGTCAATCCGCGACCAATTTGACGACATAAATGACGTTCACGTTGAAATCGCCGGGAAAAACAGGGTTTTTTCCTAGCAATTGCGGACAAAATAATCAAAATTTCATATGATGTGCCCTGATTTGCTTTTTAGGATACGATATCATATTTGTAGCTACGTATGATATCAGTGTCACTAATCGGTCAATCCGCAACCAATTTGACGACATAAATGATGTTCACATTGAAATCGCAAAAATTGTGGTTTTTCTTCAACCAATTCCGGAAAAATAGGCTAAATATCATATTATGTGCCCTGATTTGCTTTTCAGGATATGATATCACATTTTGAGCTGTGTATGATATCTGTGTCACTAATCGGTCAATCCGCGACCAATTTGACGACATAAATGACGTTCACGTTGAAATCGCCGGGGAAAACAGGTTTTTTTCCTAGCAATTGCGGACAAAATAAACAAAATTTCATATGATGTGCCTTGATTTGCTTTTTAGGATACGATATCACATTTTAGCCACATATGATATCGGTGTCACAAATCGGTCAATCCGCAACCAATTTGACGACAATGACGTTCACATTGAAATCGCAAATCCAAATCGTGATTTTTTTTTTCTTCAACCAATTCCGGACAAAATAGACAAACTATCATATCATGTGCCCTGATTTGCTCTTTAGGATACGTATCACATTTTGAGTTACGTATGATATCGGTGTTATACTGATCGGTCAATCCGCAACCAACTTGACAACATAAAGGATGTTCGCGTTGAAATCGCAATGATTTTTTTTCTCCAACCAATTCCGGACAAAATAGGCTAAATATCATATAATGTGCCCTGATTTGCTTTTCAGGATATGATATCACATTTTGAGCTACGTATGATATCGGTGTCACTGATCGGTCAATCAGCAACCAATTTGACGACAAATAGCGTTGCCGTTGACATCACACAAGGAAAAACTTTTTTTCTTCTTCTACCAATTAGGGACTAAATAGACAAACTATCATATAATGTGCCCTGATTTGCTTTTTAGGATACGATATCACATTTTGAGTTACGTATGATATCGGTGTTACTGATCGGTCAATCCGCAACCAATTTGACGACAATGACGTTCACATTGAAATCGCAAAACCTAATCGTGTTTTTTTCTTCTCCAACCAATTCCGGACAAAATAGGCTAAATATCATATAATGTGCCCTGAATTGCTTTTCAGGATATGATATCACATTTTGAGCTACGTATGATATCGGTGTCACTGATCGGTCAATCAGCAACCAATTTGACGACAAATAGCGTTGCCGTTGACATCACACAAGGAAACACTTTTTTCTTCTTCTACCAATTAGGGACTAAATAGACAAACTATCATATGTGCCCTGATTTGCTTTTTAGGATACGATATCACATTTTGAGTTACGTATAATATCTGTGTCACTGATCGGTCAATCCGCAACCAATTTGATGTCATAAATGACATTCCTTATGAAATCGCAAGGAAAAACAGTTTTTTTACCGACCAATTCAATTGTGGACAAACTAGCCATATGCTAAAGTATCTTCATATAATGTGCCCTGATTTACTTTTTAAAGGACGATATCACAGTTTGAGCTACGTATCATATATCAGTATCACTGCACGGTCAATCCGCAACCAATTTGAGAACATAAATGACATTCGTGTAGAAATCTCAAGGAAAAATGTGGTTTTTTTTTCAACCAATTCCGAAAAAATAGGCAAATATCATATAATGTGCCTTTATTAAACCGGGCTTTATTTGCTTTTTATGATACGAATTTGAGCTACGTATAATCAGTAACAGATTTGTGATCAAAAGACATTTGTTGTACTAGATGCCCTAGCACCATAAACATGATTTTGGGTGGTTACATCTCGGAGTAGAAATATCAAAGTCAGAAGTGGTAAGCTTAAAATGGTAAGTAAGCTTACTACAAATTCATGCATTGGTTAAACTATAACTAGCCAAAAATCACTCAAAAATAATAATACAGACAAAAATCAGGTGCAGACCTGTTTTAGAGTTAACTCCGGACAGGATATGAGCCCATCAAATTTGTGGTCCTGATTGATCAATTTGGAAAACTATTTCTAAAAACATTTATTACATAATAATTTTCCAAACAAAGAGTAAAGACGAAAATCAACGTATTTTTCATATATGGCGAAAAGCCAAAGCATACAATTACAAAATAAACCTTCCGTCTACAAAACTCAAAAATGCACCACGGCCGAGCTGTTACGTGGACCATGGACTTATCAGTCTGATAAGTCCATGCGTGGACGTGTTATAAAAATTTACACGGCCCCTTTCAATAGTACTGAAGACAACTACGAACTATCACTCACTCAACTGCTCAAATTCACTATACGATGACACATACATTCACTGGCGATGATATATCAATCTCTCGTCCAATCAAAGCCATCGACACGGATGGCACACTTCTCGTCCTTTCAATATGAGCCTATGAAAGTATCGTTTGGCTTATTATACCAATTAGGTTTCTGTGCAAAGTGACACTCGGAACGGAGCCATAAATAACGCGTACCAATTCCAAGCCTATATACTTGTTCGCCTTGGCGAACAAGCAAAAAAGGAGACCCTCCTTCCCACAATGCATTTCAAACATTGCGATTTGCTGGAGTAATTTATCATCAGCCAATCAGAATTCATAATTTCAAATCAGGACCCAATCAGGACATCTATCTCACCGAATTCTCTTAGGGACTTTCTTGGGGAGTTTCCGTAATTTGAAAGAGATTCTTTTTAATAAACTGGGCATCCTAAGGTACATACAGGGTAAATAAAAATGAAACTGTGCATGGATTGAAACATCCATTTGACCTTGGTGGGTGCAATTGTTGTTTGTAAAGCGTAGTTAATTTAGTTTATCTTCCCCAAAAATTGAAAGAATCGACTTAAAAATAAGCAAACAGTGACCAGTTTGGTATAAAGTTGACCGTGTTTTTTGCCATCCAGGTTTACTAGTGTCAATCTATTAGCATGCAAACATCCTTGACAGCTCCCTAGTAGAAAACAGGTGAAACCCCTAAACAACCCCATTATACATAAATTGCATACAAACATTTACATATTCTTTTGCACTAAATGGCACTATTGTTGTTGTCAGAAACCTTCCCCGATTTCAAGCGTCTGTTGCATGCAGCACGCATTGTGTGTGTGTGTTACCTAGCGAAATGTTAACCCTAACCATAAACCCTAATCATGTGTTACAATCCCTCGCTGAGTTATGAAACAAATAGGGCATGCAGCGCGCGCCTACTGCATATATGACTTAAAGTTGTATTCAAGGTGAGTAATTATAGATTTGCTGCACGCACCCCAATCTAATTTGCATCAATACAAGAGCAGTAACATTATTTAATTTTCGCGCTCTAAGCAGCTACCGCGAAAATAAAAACACACAATCATATTTATTTTGTGTGTAGCTATGAAATGAACTTTCAAATCGTGAATTTAAAAACAAGCGAAATGGATGAAAATCGGCAAAGCCCGAAAATGTAATCACGCAAAAATTACCACTTATCCAGTATTCAAATCGGATATTGCCTCAGGGTATATAGCAGGAACAGGCAACATAACGCTGAATATTGATGGTTCCCAATATCCATTTCTACTAGTCCAATCTACAATTTATTGAACATGTTCCCATCCTTGATAGCTCCATTTAGGTAGAAAACAGGGATATCCCCCAAACAATCCCAAGAACACATGCAATTTACTTAATGTAATGCCACTTGGTGTACAACTCCCTTTAACTCCTGTGCTGCAGGAGTGGAGTTTCAATAAAAAATTAGAGCAAAAACAAAAAACTAAATTTGTATAAAAAAATTTACCTAGGGAGTCAAAAACACAATATAAACCAAAAGAAAATAGACTGCCCTCTGTTGGCTGAAAAACAATACAAAACAAAAGAATTCAAAATGACTTAAAATGGATTTTTGACAATAAAATTGTCGTAAAACCGTACCTCCGATCAATCACAAATTTCAGTTTATTGTGGAGCTCAGCAAGCTCTATTAAAATATCAAATACAAGATTAGCCATAGAAACAACCTTAAATAGAGATTTGGGTTGATCCATTATCATTTTCAGGGGTTGGTGGTGGTGATGATGGGAATGGGTACAGTGGCGGTAGGTATTGGGTTATGGGTGTGTTGGAAGGGGATAGGGGATGTAGGGGTTAACCTGTCTTTTGGTGGTTTCCGTGTAATTTTGTTGGCTCCCAGTTTTTGGGTTCCGAGTTGTTTAAGTTTTGGGTTCCGAGTTGTTTAAGTGCTCAATAAATATATGTTGGGGTGGTGGGTACGATGAATTGACAAATTGTCATTTTTATAGTTCCCAGTGTTATTTTGGTGGTTCCCAGTGTTTTGGGGTTCCTAGCAAGTAAGTCAAACAACCCTTGGGCTTTTCATTGACTATTTCACCCAAAACACTGGGAACAACCCACATGGGGCATTTCGACAACTCACCCCCTCCTAATATTCCCCACATCAGAACCTTATTCGAAAAAATATATTTATTGAGCACTTACACAACTCAGATCCCAAAACACTGGGAACCACCAAAACGACACTGGGAAACACCAAAATGGGGCATTTTGTCAACCCACCACCTCCTTATTTACAACACCCAGCCCAATCCCCAACTATATTTATTGAGCACTTTTACAACTTGGATCCCAAAAGACTGGGAACCACCAAAACAACACTGGGGTCCACCAAAATGCGTCATTTTGCCAACCCACCCCATCCTTATTAAATATTAACCACACCCCATACCAACCCCTAAAATATATTGATTGAGCACTTTAAACAACTCGGACCCAACACGCTGTTAACCACCAAAATAAGACTGGAAACCACCAAATAGACAATTTGTCAACCTCCTCCTTATTCACCATACCCAGCCCAACCAACCCCCCATATATATTGATTGAGCAATTAAACTCGGAACCCAAACACTGGGAACCATCAAAATAACACTGGAAACCACCAAATAGACAAATTGTCAACCCCCTCCTTATTCAGCATACCCACCACCCTAACATATATTTGTTGAGCACTTATACAACTTGGATCACAAAACACTGGGAACCACCAAAACAACACAACGGACCACCTAAATGGGTCATTTCGTCAACACACCCCCTTCTTAATAAATATTAACCACACCCCATACCAACCCCAAAAATATATTGATTAAGCACTTTAATCAACTCGGACCCAACACGCTGTTAACCACCAAAATAACACTGGAAACCACCAAATAGACAATTTGTCAACCTCCTCCTTATTCACCATACCCACCAGCCCCAACATATATTTGTTGAGCACCTCAGAGCCCAAAACACTGTGGGAACCACAAACATTTCATGAGAACCACCAAAAAGTCAGGTTAACCCCTACACCCCCTCCCCACACCCATAACCCAACACCTACCACCACCCTATCCACCCCCATCACCACCACCACCAATCAACCCCTGAAAATGATAATGGATCAACCCAAATCTATATTTAACCAATCAGGGCTGATAATGTATTCAACCAACAACGCAATACCAAATATATCGCCGTAATGCGTTGTTGGAACAGCTGATTACAAAGCAATACAACTGTATGTGATACTCTGTATATATCGGGTAGTAGATAAATGGCTCATTACCAATCAGATTACAGCATTTGTATCTATTTATAGCTACTAAGGGATAAACCAGGGTAATGTATTATCGATGCCAATTCACAGATTTACACAAACAACATTTAAAGGTACATTCAGTAATTTTGAAGCACACTTTTTTCTTATGGATTTTTCTTCAAACAGAGAATACGTTACAAAAATGAAAATCTCAGATTGTTTTTCACTTCAATCAAGGTGCTGTAAATACGCAAAACAGATTAACATTACAAAATTCCTAAATATTGTTTTAACAAATCATGAAATATAAGTCATATAAAATCCTAATGATTTGAATTTTTTGACCTCTGTGAGCATGCATGAATGATATTTGATCTCTTTGGTCAGGAATCAAATGGCCTAAACATGATTTGGCAGGCTGCAAGTATTGCGCAATAATGGTAATGCTAG
This sequence comes from Ophiura sarsii, assembly GCA_035610835.1. Lineage (NCBI taxonomy): Eukaryota > Metazoa > Echinodermata > Ophiuroidea > Amphilepidida > Ophiuridae > Ophiura > Ophiura sarsii. The sequence continues at coordinate 15,759,960 of CM069447.1, forward strand.
ATTTGTTAATAGCTCTAACCCTGGTGGCATGTTTTTAGGAACAACTATCATGGGGAAAAACAGGTTAAATTTGGTCGGAAAGACAGGCACTGCCGGCACCAGGGATCGAACCTGGGTCACCTGGGTGGCAGTTCGCTGCCTATCCAACTGAGCTAAGGAGGTTATACATGTAGCTTGCACAAAGTTACCTTTTTGCTGCACACATGATAGCCTGTCTGGGCGGGATCGGAGATAGACTGGGGAACCGCAAGCTACAGGCATGTGGTAAGAGTAGTATTTTTTAGTACTTAGGGCGGTAAGGGTTAATAAACTCAAATTATTAACCAAACAACACAACATATGGCTCTTTCATACTGGATTTGAATGACTAGGTGGTAGGAAAGCATTATAAAATGCACAAAACTCAAATTTTGTAGGAAAATGAAGGTATCCCAGCTTCCCAATACCAAATGAATGAGTGTGTCTTTAATGTATAATGTAGGAAGTGTAAACTTATGAACCAGGAATCCAGGATGCACTGGCTTTAAACATGTAGGCCTACACTGTGATTGAGTGATGAAATTGGGCTAATAAAAAGTAGGTACCGAGCTGATGATGTATTATATGTTATGATGTAAACCTTGGGTTCACTAAATAGTTGGGCTACATTTTAGATTAGCCATGGCATAGATGGTACTTCGGCCACACCTAGACGAAATCTTAGTTAGCAATACTGAAAAATACTTCATCTCATAGGCGAAATTTAGCTTGACAAAATCAAAACAGAATTTGATGTCAAGCACTTTTACACTTATTCAAGAGATCAACATTTCCGCATCATGGCTCTCAGTACATGTACAACCAAACATGCCTTGCTATTTACCATCATTTTGGTGTCAATGAATGGAATCAACAGTCAACACGGGCTGGTAAAGGCTGTGCAAAATATAACTGCCTTGCTGGAAAATATCACAGACGCGTCTACTGTGACGTCTATATTCCTGGCAAACATTTTGAATCGGAGCGCCGACACTCAATCACGCATGGAGGGTAGACTTGATCAAATCGCAAATATTCAAACTCAGATGGTAGACACGCAATCTGAAATGGCATCATCTCAATCACGCATGGAGGGTATCCTTGATCAAATGGCAAATACTCAAACTCAGATGGCAAATACCCTCACTCAAGTGGTTCAACTCTTGCAGATGCAAAACGAACAATTAAATCAAATAATTCCACAAATACCAAGAGATTGTTCCGACCTTTCCTTAGAAGGACCGTTTAAGGACTATGATGGAGTGTACAACATAAGCGCCTGGGATGACTTGGGAATCATCACTGTATACTGCGACACATACACCGCTAATGTTGGTTGGACTGTTTTCCAGCGACGTTTTGATGGATCAGTTGACTTTTACCTGGGGTGGGATGATTATAAAAATGGATTTGGCAGACCAGATGGAGAATATTGGTTGGGACTACAACAGATATATCAGCTGACTCAACAAGGCTCTTGGATGTTACGCATTGATTTAGTTGACTTTCAGGATGATACTGCATATGCAGAATTTGAATCCTTTTCTATTGGGGACGCTGAATCTAATTATACGCTGTCTGTAGGTGCATACAGTGGTAATGCTGGTAACTCATTGGCCTATCATAACAACCAAGCCTTCAGTACCAAGGATAATGACAATGATGGTTGTGCTGAATCCTGCAAAGGTGCATGGTGGTACAATAACTGTGGGTATTCCAATCTGAATGGCCTGTATCTGGGAGAATCACAGGACAGTACCACAGGCATGTCGTGGTATTACTGGAAATACTCTTATGAAGTACTGAAGCGCTCAGAGATGAAAATGCGTCGAATCAGATAAGCTACTTCTACGATATCTTATTATAATTAATGGTAAATAATTACGGACATTTGAATAATGCAACAGGAAAAAATGAAAAATGCACTTGTCATTTCAAGAGATGATCAAATAAAAGAAAATATATAATAACCAGTATGGTATGTAAACAATTCAAACATCTTAACCATTTATTTTATTGCTAATTAAGGACAGTGGCACATGAAGTAAAACAATTTTCCAATTCATGTTGACATTTAGGATTTAGCTTTTCAATGACATGTAAAATGGTAACAAAGTGAATAAAAATATGTCTAGTTGGAGCAGACAATACTGTAAAACAACTTAATTTCACAGCAACTTAATTTAGGCAAATTAGCATTTAGTCAACTTTTTGCGGTAATTTAATTTCACTAATTTGTATCATCTTCCTATAATAATGTAATTGGCTGCAATTTAATTTGGCAAATTGGATCTCCTAGCGAAATTAGCAAAATTAAATTGCTTGCGAAATTAAGTTGTTTTACAGTAACCCAAACTTTCAAATTGATTTATAATATATAGTGCATTCAGTGCTGGAATTTATCAACCATCCAGACAACTCATCCAGACGTGCAGGCAACTCTCAAAAAATACCTGTACGACAGAAATTCCACAAGCCAGTGTAACTCTCGGTTGGTCAGGTACTTGTGCATCTTGAACCGTCCCACGCAAAAGTTACCCGCTATGGGCGGGTGGGTGGATGCTATTTCCAGGCCTGAGTGCATTGTTTGAGATACATTTATGTTTGATAATTCATTTGTGAAAGGATATTCAATGTCAATTGTCAATAAGTTCAGTTGTTTGGTTGTAGCATATAACGAGCAAAATCTGTATATATTAACACATCAGTGGTTTGTTGCAGGGATAAACAAAAACAATCCAATGTTTGAAAGACAATTTGGTGACGGTATAAATGTATAGCAGTTGCTGTTTTATATAATAAGATTCCATTGTTTTGATTTAGGTTCAGGGTTTCCTTATAAAATGTGTAAATTCTTAAACAGTTTTACACTTTACTTAAAACAGTTTGACAATAAGCACATTATATAGTAAATGGATACAGTTGTTGTTTACTAGAGCTTGAGATGTCCTCATAACATCTCCATCAATGGAGTGATTTAATCCTGGCGTTCTCTCTTCGTATTCAGAGGGGCAACACATGATTGTTCCAGGATCTTGAAACACCCTCCTATTTGACGGCGTTTCGCGGACAATTTTGCTAATTTGACCCCCTTTTTCTCACAAAAACGCGAACATTTTGACTGAAAATAACCCCCCTTTTTCACCATTTCAAGGACATTTTCTATATAGTCCCCCTATTTGTGAAAAATGAGGACACATCTGGTTCAATATACCCCTTTTCCCTATTCTCGGGACAATTTGATATGACACAATACTTATTCTATTTGTTCTGTCCAAAAAACACCCCTAATTTTTTTTCAAATCGCGGACATAAAATGACCCCTTATTTTTGGAAATCGTGGACATGGCTTCAAAAAAACACACCTAATTTGGGGAAGTCCGCGGACATGGTACAGAAAACCCCCTTTTCCACGACAATTGGAACGATCATGCATACCCAAAGTCAATGCTGTCTGAAACCACTGGGGATTTAATCTATCACCTTGAAAAGAGGGTGTGCCACATGGAACCATACATGTATAGGGACATTTTTCATGTTTGCTTAATATACTGTAAAAGTGGAAATTTTCGTGTAATTTTTCGCGCTTTGGACATTTTGATACTTGTTTTTATTTTTGCGATTTTGAGTTTCCTTACTTAGAACTACACACAACATTAATATATAAGCGAATTTTTATTTTGCGCTTGCTGATTTTAGGGCGGAAAGCATGAAAAACATGTGGCGCGAAAATATCCACTTTATAGTCATTTTAAATCATAATGTACAGGCTGTGTCACAAAAAAGTGTCTAATGAGAAATATGTTTGTTTCTTTTTTGGCAATACTGTGTGTTTGAAACTGAGCAGGATTTTCATAGTCAATGATCCATAGTAATAATCACTATATAGTTTGATCAGTTCCAAATTGGCTAAGCCTCTTTATAACAGTGAATGAATACAGAAGGACGCGGGCGCATATGACGGCAGCAAGCACACCATGAATCATGCGTGAGTCGTGTGTGCAACCAAGACTGTGTGTGTGTGGCCATAATCGTGTGCGTACTCCTGGATTACTTTTGCACGCAGAGAGAAAAACCCAGATATTTCTTGCCAATTTGGAACTGATTAAACTGTAGAATTCAAACAAGGTCATTGTTATACTATTGTCATTAAATGGTTTCATATCTAATGCAGTGCATGCCCTTATTGAACTTAGATACTTGACAGTGAATTTTGCAAGGGACTGTCCCTAATTTCAGCATGACTGCATGAATACAATAGCACCTACTTTTACTGGGCACAGTGTGCATAGTGTAGAATGGATAATTCAGTGACAAAGGGATCAATGTATATATTATTGTCACAAGATTGTTTTTAATTTTCTGTTAATGCATCTTAGAACTGATTTATATGTTTGTATTGATTATCAGGTTTTGGTATATTTTAGTATTTGATATACAAATTAGTTATATTGACTGTGTATATTTCAGTATAGGCCCGGTTGTAGTGTTTATATATTTTTCTGTAGTTTTTATGATTTCCTGTGCAGCGCCTTGAGGTTGTTTACATTGTAAGGGGCTTGCTCAATAAGTCCCATGTATTATTATTATTTAAAAGTTTTAAATTGTAGCATTTAATCATTAAAACTATAGCGTGCCTACTATTCTATTATGTGATATGTGATCAAGCAAAATCATTCTGACGTATAGAAAATGTCACATTTCTAGATTTCTACTTGATTGTATTGGCAGTTTACATTGCAACTTTTTGCAGTAACCCCCATTAAGAATAGGACAATTAATTAAACAGATATGAGCATAAAATTACAACGAAATTCTATCCTTGGTCTGGTTTATCTCAAAATCAATATTTCCAACTTTTGCCTGAATTTGTTTGATCACATCACATAAACCATAGTGACTGTCTGATTGTTGAAAGGATAATCATATATTTAGAGTACGCATATAATCCGATATATTTGGGAAAAAGTAAATTTGAGGATATATTCAATGGTGACGGGATATCATGTGTATCTGAGACGATTATAACTAGTTATAATCGTCTCAGATGTGTATATAGTCCAAGAGTCGAAGTTGTTTGGTGGGATCATATCTGCTCAAAAAAAGTTTGAATTTTTTTTCAATCGCAATTTGTTCAAATATCTTGGGATATGTTCATTTAATGTAATATATCATGTAAAAGCTGATGTGTTCATCTTTACAATGATATCCACATTTAAGCAATCCCTTGTTCCAGTGCTCAGCCACATGCTTGAGAACATGGGGAGGTCGCAATCTGAAAGTGCCAAAATCAACACCATTTTGAGCTTAAAAATCAATAGATCATCACACTACATTGTAGTGGTCTATGTAACACTTCATTGAACAGACGACAAAGATGTTCTTTTGAGCACGAAATAGTGTTGATTTTGGCACATTCAGATTGTGACCTCCCCATGTGCTCAAGCAAGTAGCTGAGCACTGGAGCAAGGGATTGCTTCAAATTTGGTATGAAAAATATATCCAAACTTTTTTTGAGCAGTTTTAGTAACTCTAAATTGACTTATAATACTTGATAAATGGTAGGGTATTCTAAAGCTTACCCCCTTGAGAAAAAGTGAAATTGTATGGTTTCCCGTAGCATTAAGGAGAAGGGGGTGGGTATTAACCCCAAAAAAGTAAAGCGCTGTAACTTTTGAATAAATAGTGTGATGTATATAAAAGTATACGTTGGAAGGAAACGAGTCGGAGAATCCATTTTTGATATCAAATTTCACTAAAACTGCTGATTTTTGGCTAACAAATTTGTGGACAACGTGACAAATCAGTTTTTGGAGAGAAAAAATGCCGACATTGCACCAAAATCAACTAAAGACACTTCTCTAGGAATGTTTATTTTTGTTTTAACATACATTGGGTTAGTTTTTTACATTTCTTACCTCAACAATGCAATTTATGCACACAATTTTGATTACAATTGTTGTGTATGTTAGTACATGCCTATGTTTTGTTTCTTGATAAATAAGACAAATCAATGTACTTGTGCAAATGTTGATATGCTCACATAGCACTCCCGTTAACATTAACATCAGCATTGATTTGTCTAATTTCTCTTCAAACAACACATATGAAATAAGCAGTGGACTGCTGGAGGGATAATCTAATGTTTATGAAATCAGACATGATCTGATATAATGCATGTATCAATTGCATCCCCGGCCCCGAAGACCCGGGGATAGCGGGGATTAGGGCCGGGACGTACAAATTGCCCATGTGACGTCCCGGCTACAATCGTGTATAGTCCCCGCAGGGCCGGGCATTAATTTTTTGTACGTCCCCGCTACATACCCGGCCCCCTTTGGCCAGGACAAAGTGTACAGTCCCGGCCACCCATTGCCCAGGACAAAGTATTCACCCGGCTGTATAGTCCCAAGGTCGCTTATTTCTTTCTGCAACCATAACGGAATGCATTTCTATGTGTTCCCTATGTATTATTAGGCTTATTCCGTCAAGCGCATCACATCTCTAGTTTATATATATATAGCAAGCGCCCGGGGTCTACATTTGTGTACCTTAGTGTACATCCCAGCTACACGCCCTGGCTAGCGGGGGCACAGTTTGTACGTCCGCGTACACTCCCCCGCATAGCCGGGCATCTTTTTTTGTACACTCGTGTATGGTCCCCGCCATGCCCCGGGTCCCGGGCTTGCAATTGATAAGTGCATAACTCAATAATGAAAGGATAATTATGTATATGGTTAATTAAAGTGTAAAATTGTTGAAATTGTAGCACTTAATGATCAAAACTGTGACTATTATTCATATATACTACTGATTTTTGGAGGGACAATTTAAAAGTTTGTGAGACAAGACATTAGTGTATATATATTATAATATGTTATGTTTGCGATGAAAAAACCAAAAAAAACCTGTTAAACCGGATTTATGTTTATTTTCAAATTTCAAGATTTCTTTATTATTTTTTGTTTACAAAATCATGTTAAAATTTTTTGAAAATGTTTGAAATTTCAAAGAAAATTGAAGATGTTTGAAATATTCAAATACTAAAAATCCCACCACATGACTGACCCTACCTGGTAGAACAGTTTTTTCTTTTTTTTCTTTGTCATCTTATTGGTAAAAAGGTGATATTATTTAACTTGTAGCATTTACTTCCGGAAAAAACCTCTGGCTTGCCTAATATTGTATATTAATATATTGCTGTAGGGATTATCTAATGTTTGAGAGATAATCCATTGAATATCAGATAATCCAATGTTTGCGAGACAATAAAAATGTTTGCCAGATAAATAAATTTGTTATGATATTTTATTTCATCTGAATGTCTCAATTGAATCATATATGTTATCCTCAATTTCAATTAATTTACCTACTTTATTTCCAAGAGGTAATTTCAATAAAGGTATTCATTGTGAGGCTGGGAAGGATGCTCATACTGCTGGGAATGTCAAAACTTGTCATACTTTAGCCACAATTTCAATTAATTTACATACTTTATTCCCAAGATGAAATTTCAATGACGGTGTTCATAATTCCAATGAGGTGTTCATAATTTCAATGAAGGTGTTCATAATTTCAAGGAAGGTGTTCATAATTCCAACGAAGGTGTTCATAATTTCAATGAAGGTGTTCATAATTTCAATGAAGGTGTTCATAATTTCAATGAAGGTGTTCATAATTCCAATGAGGTGTTCATAATTTCAATGAAGGTGTTCATAATTTCAAGGAAGGTGTTCATAATTTCAATGAAGGTGTTCATAATTTCAATGAAGGTGTTCATAACTTCAATGAAGGTGTTCATAATTTCAATGAAGGTGTTCATAATTTCAATTAAGGTGTTCATAACTTCAATGAAGGTGTTCATAATTTCAATGAAGGTGTTCATAACTTCAATGAAGGTGTTCATAATTTCAATGAAGGTGTTCATAATTTCAATTAAGGTGTTCATAACTTCAATGAAGGTGTTCATAATTTCAATGAAGGTGTTCATAATTTCAATTAAGGTGTTCATAACTTCAATGAAGGTGTTCATAATTTCAATGAAGGTGTTCATAATTTCAATGAAGGTGTTCATAATTTCAATGAAGGTGCTCATAATTTCAATGAAGGTGTTCATAATTTCAATGAAGGTGTTCATAATTTCAAGGAAGGTGTTCATAACTTCAACGAAGGTGTTCATAATTTCAACGAAGGTGTTCATAATTTCAACGAAGGTGTTTATAATTTCAACGAAGGTGTTCATAATTTCAACGAAGGTGTTCATAACTTCAATGAAGGTGTTCATAATTTCAATGAAGGTGTTCATAATGTTAATGAAGGTGTTCATAACTTCAATGAAGGTGTTCATAATTTCAATGAAGGTGTTCATAATTTCAATGAAGGTGCTCATAATTTCAATGAAGCTTTTCATAATTTCAATGAAGCTTTTCATAATTTCAATGAAGGTGTTCATAATTTCAATGAAGGTGTTCATAATTTAAATGAAGGTGTTCATAATTTCAATGGCAGTGTTCATAATTTCAATGAATTTCAATGAAGTGTTTATAATGTCAAAGAAGGTGTTCATAATTTCATTGAAGGTGATCATAATTTCAATGAAGGTGTTCATAATTTCAATGAAGGTGTTCATGATTTCAATGAAGGTGTTCATAATATCAATGAAGGTGTTCATAATTTCAATGAAGGTGTTCATAATTTCAATGAAGGTGTTCATAATTTCAATGAAGGTGTTCATAACTTCAATGAAGGTGTTCATAATTTCAATTAAGGTGTTCATAACTTCAATGAAGGTGTTCATAACTTCAATGAAGGTGTTCATCATTTCAATGAAGGTGTTCATAATTTCAATGAAGGTGTTCATAATTTCAATGAAGGTGTTCATAATTTCAATTAAGGTGTTCATAACTTCAACGAAGGTGTTCATAATTTCGATGAAGGTGTTCATAATTTCAATGAAGGTGTTCATAATTTCAACGAAGGTGTTCATAATTTCAATGAAGGTGTTCATAATTTCAATTAAGGTGTTCATAACTTCAACGAAGGTGTTCATAATTTCGATGAAGGTGTTCATAATTTCAATGAAGGTGTTCATAATTTCAACGAAGGTGTTCATAATTTCAATGAAGATGTTCATAATCTCAACCAAGGTGTTCATCATTTCAATGAAGGTGTTCATAATTTCAATGAAGGTGTTCATAATTTCAATGAAGGTGTTCATAATTTCAATTAAGGTGTTCATAACTTCAACGAAGGTGTTCATAATTTCGATGAAGGTGTTCATAATTTCAATGAAGGTGTTCATAATTTCAAGGAAGGTGTTCATAATTTCGATGAAGGTGTTCATAATTTCGATGAAGGTGTTCATAATTTCAATGAAGGTGTTCATAATTTCAATGAAGGTGTTCATAATTTCAATGAAGATGTTCATAATTTCAAGGAAGGTGTTCATAATTTCAATGAATGTGTTCATAATTTCAATGAAGGTGTTCATAATTTCAAGGAAGGTGTTCATAATTCCAATGAAGGTGTTCATAATTTCAATGAAGGTGTTCATAATTTCAAGGAAGGTGTTCATAACTTCAATGAAGGTGTTCATAATTTCAATGAAGGTGTTCATAATTTCAATGAAGGTGTTCATAACTTCAATGAAGGTGTTCATAATTTCAATGAAGGTGTTCATAATTTCAATGAAGGTGTTCATAATTTCAATGAAGGTGTTCATAATTTCAATGAAGGTGTTCATAATTTCAATGAAGGTGTTCATAACTTCAATGAAGGTGTTCATAATTTCAATGAAGGTGTTCATTGTTCATAATTTCAATGAAGGTGTTCATAATTTCAAGGAAGGTGTTCATAATTTCAATGAAGATGTTCATAATTTCAAGGAAGGTGTTCATAATTTCAATGAAGGCATTCATAACTTCAATGAAGGTGATCATAATTTCAATGAAGGTGTTCATAATTTCAATGAAGGTGTTCATAATTTCAAGGAAGGTGTTCATGATTTCAATGAAGGTGTTCATAATTTCAATGAACGTGTTCATAATTTCAATGAAGGTGTTCATAATGTCAATGAAGGTGTTCATAATTTCAATGAAGGTGTTCATAATTTCAATGAAGGTGTTCATAATTTCAAGGACGGTGTTCATAATTTCAAGGAAGGTTTTCATAATTTCAATGAAGGTGTTCATAATTTCAAGGAAGGTGTTCATAATTTCAATGAAGGTGTTCATAATTTCAATGAAGGTGTTCATAATTTCAAGGAAGGTATTTATAATTTCAATGAAGGTGTTCATAATTTCAAGGACGGTGTTCATAATTTCAAGGAAGGTTTTCATAATTTCAATGAAGGTGTTCATAATTTCAATGAAGGTGTTCATAATTTCAATGAAGGTGTTCATAATTTCAATGAAGGTGTTCATAATTTCAAGGAAGGTGTTCATAATTTCAATGAAGGTGTTCATAATTTCAATGAAGGTGTTCATAATTTCAAGGAAGGTGTTCATAATTTCAATGAAGGTGTTCATAATTTCAATGAAGGTGTTCATAATTTCAATGAAGGTGTTCGACATGAGATGGCGGCTGAATGGCAGTCTCCGCTTTGTTCAAATTGGCCATAACCTTGATCTGTTTATACCATTCGGCAGGGTTTGCTTTCTTGTGGCGCTGAACCCTATTGAGGTAGTAGTCTCTCTTTGCCTTTGCTATTACATATCTGACTTTATTGCGGAGTTTCCATTTTCGCGAACGGTGTTCCTTACTAAAGACCTGTTGACGCTCATGGATAAGACTAATCAACAGTGAAACTGTAAATAAGGTTTCATGTGCCTTATCAGACTACAAATATTAATTTCAAATTTCAGAGAATCTTATTTATTGGTATGAGGAAGTAACCAGTCAATTATTTTAATATGTACCTATAGCAGACAGGTTAGATATGCACACACATACGTTACCTGAGCCCACTGACTTCCTTGTAGATAGGTTTGCCCGGATCTATGCATAAAATTTGACCTTTTTACAATGCTTGGCATATTATTAGACCAAAAACTGATGATTTTGTTTTATGTAAGGGACCGTTCATTATTTCTACCGGAGGGGGGGCCGGTAGCTGGAAGAAAGCAGCAACCAAAAAACACATGACCCCCCCCCCTTCCCAAGATACTAAAAAGTTATGACCCCCCCCCCCCCCCCCCTCTGGAATGTAGAAAAAAGTTATGACCCCCACCCCCATTTTTTTTTGTACACATACACCCCGGCTTACAAATACAATAAGCATACACAATTGAAGGGTGGCTGCAATAAATTAGCACTTTAACTTAGCACTTTATTGCACCCACCCCTTCAATTATGAATATTTGAGAATACTATTCTTAAAAATATACACCAAAAAAAAAATATATATATATAATACAACAATTATATTATTATTCACTTGTGATTTTTGTGGAGTAAAGTGTATAATTTCAGACAGTGTATGTGTGGGCATGTTGTCAGCATGGGCACAGTGTATGTAACTTTGGCTCTGTGCATGCAAACATTTGCCTGTGTGCATGTAAAATTGTGATATGCAGCCATTTTTACAATTTTAAGGTGGGGAGGGGGGGTCAATTTTTCAAGGAAATATTGCTGTTGTGCAGGTAACTTTTATTTAAACATGCTTTAAAACACCGAAAAATGTGTGTGCTGTTATTATTGAATATTAATCAAATGCATACAAAAGTATACATTTTTGGAAAGGAAATGGATCAGAGAATCCAAATTTGGTGTCAATTTTGACCAAAAATGTTGAATGTTTGAGAAAATCACAAAATCCACCTTTTTTGACCCAATTTTTTTAGGAACAAGCTAACTAAATTATTTTTGAGTAAAAAATGCCCAAAATTGCTTGATTCTAATGTTATGTCACTAATCTAGGGACGATTCTCTCATTTTTTCACCTAAACTTGTATTTTTTGAAATTTTGACCAGAAAGTGTCAAAAAAAAAAAAAAATACGCCTTAAGAAAAAATGAGAAAATCATCCCTAGAATAGTGTCTTAATAGTATAATCAAGTAAATGTTTGGCATTTTGTACTCAAAAATAATTTTGTTAGCTTGTCCCAAAAAAAATGGTTAAAAAAGTGATTTTTTGTGTGATTTTCTCAAAAAACAACATTTTTGGTCAAAAATGATGCCAACAATGGATTCTCTGACCCAAATCCCATCCAAAAGTGTATACTTCTATATGCATTTGATTAATAGTTCAATAATTACAGCACTCACAAAATTCCAAAAAAACTTCCTTAAATCCCCTCCTCTCCTTAACATGCATTAAAACACCGAAAATATATTTTGTGGGCACATAAAAAGAGCCATATTTCACATGATTGAGGTCTATTTCGGCTTTAAACGTGCTTTAAAACACTGAAAATCTATTTTGTGGGCACATGCCCGCCTAGCACAAGAGAAATAGGCATATTTCCCATGAATGAGGTCTATTCTGGCTTTAAACATGCTTTAAAACACCGAAAATCTATTTTGTGGGTACATGCGCGCATAGCGCGAGAAAAATAGCAACATTTCCCTTGTTTGAGGTCTATTTTAGCTTTAAACGTGCTCTAAAACACCGAAAATCTATTTAGTGGGTACATGCGCGCATAAAAATAACAATATTTCCCTTGATTGAGGTCTATTTTTGCTTTAAACCTGCTCTAAACACCAAAAATCTATTTTGTGGGCACATGCGCGCATAGCACAAGAAATATAGCAGTATATATATATTAGTACAAAAAAGTTATGACCCCCCCTTTAATTTCCTAAAAAAAGTTGTAACCCCCCCTTTTGATTTCTTGAAAAAGTTATGACCCACCCCTGTTTGGTGCCGGCCCCCCTCCGGTAGAAATTATGAACGGTCCCTAAGTGGCCTGATAACTTTAAGGGCAACTGTTTATTATTGTATCAATGTTATGATCTTGTTCATTTTTGTTTCAACTATCATAATAAAAAAAACCCAAAAAAAACCCAAAACACAATTTCATACATATAAAACATGATTCAGTATACTCCCCGCAAATACACTGTAAGCACTGATATACTTGTTCAATGTGGATATCCTACATGTTATCAAATATTGGCAACAATCATCAATTCATTAATACTGTAAACCACTGAATTTCGTGAGGGGTTTAATTTTGCGAAGGATGTGGATTCGCGAAATTCAATACCCGCGAAACTGACAATTTTGCATTGAAAGTTACAGTAAAATTTCCAGATTCACGAAAATTGATGCCCGCTAAATAGCAGTCATCCGCAAAATTATAGTGGTTTACAGAATGTTATTGTTAATAAAATAGAGTGTGACTCTGATTCAAGTACATGTTCAACTTTGTGTTTGATTTTATGGCAAGACCAATTCATTTCCTTATGTATAAAGCCAAACTTTGCAAACAATACTCTATAGAAGAAGCATTCACAAAATGCAGACGTGCATATCACAACCCATTGAGTACAGGATTAGGCAAAATAAACAAATAAACATGTTTAGCATCCCCCTCGCTTCCTTTTTTGGGTTTGCTTCAATTTCCTTTTTTTCTTCTTTATTTCATTCACAACTTTTTTGTTGCTCAATGTGTTTCAGAGCTCGAGATGTTTGTAACAGCTTGTCCTCTTTCTTATAAGCATTTTGAGCAAGTTTTGTGGTGACCAACCCGTCAGAACCATGAAATGAAAACAATTTAAAGAGGCCCCTTTTTTGTACAGTTTTTCGCTAACAAGAGTGATTTTGCACTTAAAAAGTGGAAAAAGGGGGCCTCCTCTTATAAGCATTTTAAGCAGGTTTAGTGGTGACGAACCCTGCAGAACCATGAAGTAATAGCCTCTTTAAGGATTGTAAAGTTTATCGCTAACAGGGGCCATTTTGCACATAAAGGAGGGGCCTCCGGGCCATTTTGCACATAAAGGGGGTCTCCTTCCTCCTATTTTCTTGAAAAGTCAGGACGCTAAACATGTTTTTTTACTTATGACTTATACCAGGGAAAAATAAAATGCATTGTCAATGCCAATTCACAGATTTACATTAACAATATTTAAAGGAACACTCATGTTATTTCGAGGCAAATTCTTTCTTTTTTTAGTTCAAGTAAATCTGCAAAACAGTTTGATATTACAAATTCTAAAATACTGTAAAATAATCCTGAATAATAATAATTCATACAAACTCAAAAATATTGACTTTATTGACCTTTGTCTGTGAGCTTGCATGAATGATTATTTGATCACTTTGGTCAGGTATCAAATGGTCCACCGGCTGAAAATGGCCTAGAAATGATTGATTAGGCTGCAAGTTGTGTGCAATAATAACAGTCCAGCTAGATTTGTAATTAATAATTTTCTGACCAACAGCACACCATACAGAAAGGTGTAAATGATGGAAAGTGTATATCCTTTATGCCATGAAAAAATAAAGCCTGTTCTACGGGCAAACGGACCACTCAGGTTGGGCCGGTCAGTCTGGCTGTTTTTTTCTTCATTATTTTTCTTGCCCCTTTAAAATTTCCCCCTTCAAAATGAACGTAAACAATTGATAAAATCGAAAAATGTTGCCGTAATTTGACATGCCAAACAAATTATTTGGGTCTGTATTCATTTGCATGTGAAAATTGTTTTCTTCGATTTCTAAAATAAATGGGGCGTTCGGGCCGTAAATCAGGGTTTATTTTTTCGTGGCCTATGTCATTTCTACTTTCTGTCTTTTACACCTGCTGCACAAGGGCTCTTTCCTATGGCTTCGAGTGACAATGGATGAAAGCAGTGCAAAAACCACACAAAATCTGTTCATAGAAAAATGAATTAGGCACTTCTTGATACCAAATGGCTGAGTGTGTCTTTAATGTGAACCAGGATGTAACCGGTTTCAAACACAATAACTTTATTTTCTTACAGGGTTGCAAATACTTTGATTGGGTGATGGAATTGGGCTACTTTTAATTGGTGCCAAAAACCATTGATAAATCATATTAAGAAGTATTTTCCTAAGGTGTAATGACAATTTGGGCTACTTTTGGTGCCAAGCCATTGATCATTCATATGAAGAATATTCCTTCGGTTCAATGAACATTTGGGCTACTTTTTAGTTACACCATAGCCTAGATGGTACTTCCACCACACGTTGTAGAAATTTAATTTAGTTGGTATTTTGTCTACTAGCAACTGACAAATACTTCATACTCTCACTCGGAATTTAGCCTGACACAATCTGAACAGAATTTGATCTTAAACAGTTTTTTCCAAGAGCTCAACATTTTTGCACCATGGCTATCACTACTATCAAGCATGCCTTGCTATTTACCATCATTTTGGTGTCAATGAATAGCATCAACAGTCAACTTTTAACCACAATATTTGCCGTACGAGATATAACTGCCTTGTTGGAAAATATCACAGACACCTCTACTGTGACGTCTATGTTCCTGTCAAACATTTTGAATCAGAGTGCAGACACTCAAACTCGGATAGCAGATACACAATCTGAAATAGCGTCAACTCAATCACGCATGGAGGGTACCCTCGATCAAATCGCAAATACCCTCACTCAAGTGGTTCAACTCTTGCAGTTACAAAGCCAACAGTTGCAGGATCTGACAGACGCAATAATTCCCACCGCTTGCCCAACAAACCCCCCAGATATGGACATTCCAACGAACACCCCAGATATGGACATTCCAAGAGATTGTTCAGATCTTGCTTCAAGAGGACAATATCCATCTGGATCTTACACTATACAACCCGGGGATAATTTGTATAACTTGCTTGTGTACTGTGATATGGAAACAGATACAGGTGGTTGGACTGTCTTCCAAAAGCGATTTGATGGATCAGTTGACTTTTTCTTGGGTTGGAATGATTACGAAAACGGATTCGGCAGCCCAGATGGGGAATATTGGTTGGGACTACGACAGATATATCAGCTGACTCAACAAGGCTCTTGGGTGTTACGCATTGATTTAGCCGACTTTCAGAATAATACTGCATATGCAGAATATGGATCCTTTTCTATTTGGGATGCTGAATCTAATTATACGCTGTCCGTAGGTGGATACAGTGGTACTGCAGGAGACTCGTTGGCCTGGCATAACAACCAAGCCTTCAGTACCAAGGATAATGACAATGATAGCAGGTCTGATACACACTGTGCTGAATTCTACAAAGGTGGATGGTGGTACAATGCCTGTCTCAATTCCAACCTGAATGGCTTGTATCTGGGAGAATCACAGGTCAGTTACACAGGCATGGCGTGGCACCACTGGAAAGGTGAAGTACTGAAGCGCTCAGAGATGAAAATGCGTCGAATCAGATAAGCTACTTCTACGATATCTTATTATAATTAATGGTAAATAATTACGGACATGTGAATAATGCAACAGATCAAATGGAAAAATGCACAATTGTTATTTCCAGAGATGATCAAATAAAAGACAATATGAAATAGCCAGTATGGTATGTAAACAATTCAAACATCTTAACCATTTATTTTATTGCTAATTAAGGACAGTGGCACAAAATGTTAAACAATTTTCCAATTCATGTTGACATTTGGGATTTAGCTTTTCATTACATGTAAAATGGTAACAAAGCGAATAAAAATATGTCTAGTTGAAGCAGACAATACTGTCAAACAACTTAATTTCACAGCAACTTAATTTAGGCAAATTAGCGTTTAGTCAACTTTTTGCGGTAATTTAATTTCACTCTTTTTGCGGTAATTTAATTTCACTAATTTGTATCATCTTCCTATAATAATGTAATTGGCGGCAATTTAATTTAGCGAATTGGATCTCCTAACGAAATTAGCAAAATTAAATTACTTGCGAAATTAAGTTGTTTTACAGTAACCCAAACTTTCAAATTGATTTATAATATATACTAGTGCATTCATACCGGAATTAATCAACCAGCCAGTCAAGCAGGCAACTCTCAAAAATACCTGTCTGACAGAAATTCCACCAGCCAGTGTAACTCTCGGTTGGTCAGGTACTTTTGCATCTTCAACCATCCCACACAAAAGTTACCGGCTATGGGCGGGTGGGTGGATGCTATTTCCAGGCCTGAGTGCATTGTCTGAGATACATTTATATTTGATAATTCATTTGTGAAGGGATATTCAATGTCAATTGTCAATACGTTCTGTTGTTTGGTTGTAGCATATAACGAGGAAAATCTGTATATGAAGAGGTATTTTGCAAAAGGGCTATGGTGCATTTTTTCAAAAAATGAGTTTGATATAGAAATGTATAGGGAAAAATCATATGTTTTAAGGGAACAAAGTCATTTTTTTCAAAAAGACCTACATCTCATTGTAAACAGCCATTAAAATTGTTGTTTTGTTGCAAAAGGGCCTGTATCCAGAATTAAATCGGGATACAGGCCCTTTTGCAACAAAACAACAACTTCAATGGCTGTTTACAATGAGATGTAGGTATTTTTGAAAAAAATGACTTTATTTCCTTGAAACATATGATTGTGACCTATACATTTCAATATCAAACTTATTTATTTTAAATGATTAAAATAAATGATTTTTTGTGTGTGGTATTTTTTCTTTATGTACAAACAGATGGAGTTTTGTTGCAAAAGGGCCTACATCCAAATTTATAGTCATAAAAGCAGTTGCTGGGACAATTTGATATGACACAATACTTATTCTATTTGTTTTTCGCGGACACAGCCTGTCCCAAAAATACACCTATTTCTTTCAAATCGCAGACATAGCTTCCAAAATGACAGGACCCCTTATTTTTGGAAATCATGGACATGGGTTAAAAAACACCCCTAATTTGGGGAAATCGCGGACATAAATGTACAGAAAACCCCCCTTTTCCACGATTATTGGAACGATCATGCATAGCCAAAGTCAATGTTGACTGAAACCACTGGGGATTTATCACCTTGAAAAGAGGGTGTGCCACATGGAACCATACATGTATAGGGACATTTTTCATGTTTGCTTGATATACTGTAAAAGTGGAAATGTTCGTGTAATTTTTCGCGCTTTGGACATTTTGATACTTGTTTTTTTTTGTTGCGATTTTGAGTTTCCTTACATAGAACTACACACAAAATGAATATATATGCGCATTTTTATTTTCGCGCTTGCTGATTTTAGCGCAGAAAGCATGAAAAACATGTGGCGCGAAAATATCCACTTTATAGTCATTTTAAATCATAATGTACAGGCTGTGTCACAAAAAGTGTCTTATGAGAAATATGATTTTTCTTTTTTGGCAATACTGTGTGTTTGAAACTGAACAGGATTTTCAGTCAATGACCCATAGTAATAATCACTATATAGTTTGATCAGTTCCAAATTGGCAAAGCCTCTTTATAACAGCGAATGAATACAGAAGGACGCGGGCGCATATGACGGCAGCAAGCACACCATGAATCATGCGTGAGTCGTGTGTGCAACCAAGACTGTGAGTGTGTGGCCATAATCGTGTGCGCACTCCTGGATTACTTTTGCGCGCAGAGAGAAAAAACAGATATTTCTTGCCAATTTGGAACTGATTAAACTGTAGAATTCAAACAAGGTCATTGTTTTACTGTTGTCATGAAATGGCTTCATTTCTAATGCATGCCCTTATTGAACTTAGGCACCTACAGTCATAAAAAAAGTAACTATACAGGTAATAAATGGGCTTCTAACTCTTAAAATATATATCCTACCTAAAAATATTAAATTATAAAGTTGATGAGAAATTTGTCTTCTTTAATATGAGATATTGCACGCTAGGATCGAGTGATTATTGAGAAAGTGGCACTCAAAAATATAAGGAGAAGTCCGATTTTCATTTTCACATTTTTATTTTCTACACGCGGACCAATCTACGGGTATCTTATTGATTACCGGTAGTGCAATTGGGGGATGCATGCGCAGGTTGGACAGTCGGCCGTATTATTCCGATGGATCAATACGCCACACACACGCTACCTGTCATTCTCTCCCCCGTGTTGAAACGTAAAATGTGAATTTGAAATTGTGACTTTACCTTACATTTTGGATTGTCGCTTCTTAAATATTCAACCGATCCTAGCGTGCAATATCTCATATTAAAGAAGATAAATTTCTCAACAACTTTATGATTTAATATTTCTAGGTAGGATATATATTTTTAGAGTTAAAATTACATTCATTACCTGTGTAGTTACTTTTTTTGATGACTGTATATACTTTGACAGTGAATTTTGCGAGGGACTGTCCCAATTTCAGCATGACTGCGTGAATACAATAGCACCTACTTTTACTGGGCACCAGTGTGCATAGTGTTTTCTATTTACAATATTTTAATTTCTGTTTGTTTGTAATGACTTGCTTAAATATTACATACCAAGTGAAATGCTGGAGGGTTCATTGCATTTTTGTGTCATCAAACACGATAATGGATAACTCAGTGACTAAGGGATCAATGTATATTGTCACAAGATTGTATTTAATTTTCTGTTAATGCATCTTAGAACTGATTTATATGTTTGTATTGATTATCAGGTTTTGGTATATTTTAGTATTTGATATACAAATTAGTTATATTGACTGTGTATGTTTCAGTATGTAGGCCCTGTTGTAGTTTTTATATATTTTTCTGTGGTTTTTATGATTTTCTGTGCAGCCAGCGCCTTGAGGTTGCTTGCTCAATAAAGTCCCATGTATTATTATTATTTAAAAGTTAAATTGTAGCATTTAATCATTAAAACTGTAGCTTGCCTACTATTCTAATGTAATGTGATATCAAGCAAAATCACTCTGACGTGTAGAAAATGTCACATTTTTAGATTTCTACTTGATTGTATTGGCAGTTTACATTTCAACTTTTTGCAGTAAAGAAAAGGACAATTAATTAAAAATATATGAGCATAAAATTAAAACGAAATTCTATCCTTGGTCTGGTTATATCTCAAAATGAATATTTCCAACTTCTGCCTGAATTATTTTTACCACATCACATGAACCATAGTGACTGTCGAAAGGATAATCATATATTTAGAGCATAATTCGATATATTTTGGAAAAAGTAAATGTTGGTGCAGTTTCGATCGTTTTCTATTGTAGTGTGAGTTATGAGGACCTCTGCTTCCGACCCTGTCTGCATCTATTTGGGTCAGTGTATAGCGCCCGCTATACCTTGTTTGTTTACAATATTTGACGGTGCTTCGTAGGTGGCAGATTCCTTAGGGCTCATACTATTTTTGTACCTCTTAATAGGCTCTTAATAGACTTCTAATAGACAGATAGAAACTCTGAACAATCACAGATAGTCATCTACATCTTAAAGATATGCTTGCCAATAATAAGGACTTCAAAGAAGTTGTCGTGTTGTGTGGCGAGTCATTTATAGTGTTACGAAATGAAGAAAATAGGAGTTAGCGTTACATTGGTTACTTCGAGTAAAGGACCGGGAATTCTGCAGCTAGTAGGCTAAATAATCTTCAAAGTCCAGTTTAGCCCCTACAGTAAATTTGAGGATATATTCAATGGTGATGGGATATCATGTGTACATGTATATAAACTGCTCACAAAAAGTATCGAAACACTTAGAAATGATCCAATATATAACGGCTCAAAAGGGTATGCATTTAATACATGAACCATAGTACTGACTGACTGTTGAAAGGATAATCATATATTTAGAGTATAATCCGATATATTTGGGAAAAGGTAAATTTGAGGATATATTCAATGGTGACGGGATATCATGTGTATATAGTCCAAGAGTCGAAGTTGTTTGGTGGGATCATATCTGCTCAAAAAAAGTTTGATTTTTTTTTTCAATCACAATTTGTTCAAATATCTCGGATATGTTCATTTAATGTAATATATCATGTAAAAGCTGATGCGTTCATCTTTACAATGATATCCAATTTTAAGCAATCCCTTGTTCCAGTGCTCAGCCACATGCTTGAGAACATGGGGAGGTTGCAATCTGAAAGTGCCAAAATCAACACCATTTTGAGCTTAAAAATCAATAGATCATCACACTGTTACTTTCATGATTGAACAGACGACAAAGATGTTCTTTTGAGCACGAAATAGTGTTGATTTTGGCACATTCAGATTGTGACCTCCCCATGTTCTCAAGCAAGTAGCTGAGCACTGGAGCAAGGGATTGCTTCAAATTTGGTATGAAAAATATATCCAAACTTTTTTTGAACTCTAAATTGACTTATAATACTTGATAAAAAGTGAAATTGTATGGTTGTAGCATTAAGGGGAAGGTGGGTATTAACCCAAAAAAAATTAAAGCGCTGTAACTTTTGAATAATTAGTGTGATGCATATAAAAGTATACATTGGAAGGAAATGAGTCGGAGAATCCATTTTTGGTATCAAATTTCACTAAAAATGCTGATTTTTGGCTAAAAGATTTGTGTACAATGAAGCAAAAGCATTTTTTAGTAAAAAAGTGCCGAAATTGCACCAAAATTAACTAAAGACACTTCTCTAGGAATGGTGTTTTGTTTGTTTTAACATACATTCGTTTATTTTTTTATTTTTTTAAACCTCAAACATGCAATTTATGCATACAATTTTGATTACAATTGTTGGCCTATGTTTTGTTTCTTGATAAATAAGACAAATCAATGTACTTGTGCAAATGTTGATATGCTCACATAGCACTCACTCCCCTACAGGGTCGTGCCATTATTCACACATTAGCATCAGCGTCCATGCATTGATTTCTCTCATTTCTCTTGAAACAACATGTGCAATAAGTAGTGCACTGCTGGAGGGATAATCTAATGTTTGTGAAATCAGACTTGATCTGGTATAACTCAATAATGAAAGATAGATTGTTTTAAGGTATATTATGTGATCTTTTCCATGGGACGCCCTCAATCCTCGAGAGAAAAAAATGGAAGCAGATTTTCTTGCAGATTTATTTTTCTGATCATAAATCATAAATATATTTCAAGTTACAGAGCGATACAATTCCTAATAACCTCAAAATCATGGTTTAAAGAGTGAATTTAGAGTAAAATTTGAAGTAATTAGGAATCGTATCGATCTGTAACTTAAAAAGATCTTTATGAATTATTATAAAAATTTCAAATCTGCAAGAAAATCTGCTTTCATATTAAAAATCAATGATATAGGGCGCTACTTGGAAAAGATCACATATATGCCTTTAAGTTGTAGCACTAAATGATTAAAACTTTGACTTGCCTATTATTGTATACTTATGTCTTTTGGA
The DNA here is from genome assembly GCA_035610835.1 of Ophiura sarsii. Lineage (NCBI taxonomy): Eukaryota > Metazoa > Echinodermata > Ophiuroidea > Amphilepidida > Ophiuridae > Ophiura > Ophiura sarsii. The sequence goes on from CM069447.1 coordinate 15,782,199, forward strand.
GGGATAACCTGAAGTTTGTGAGACAAGACGATGAAACAGAAAAAAACACTGTTCTATGGGACCGAACAGATTAATTTTAATTTTCAGATATCAAATTTTCTTTTTTCTTTACAAAATCAACTTGACTTTTTTTGAAAATGTTGGACATTTTAAAGAAAATTTTAGATTTTCAAAATATTTTTAAAACTTAAAAGGTAGATGTTCTGATTGCTGGCCCGATTTTCAACTTGATGTTTTCTATTTTTACGTGAAAGGTATCCTTAAAATTTCGAATTCCAAAGTTTGAGTTGCATAACTCCAATGGTTCTTATTTTAGAAGCACAAGGTCACAAGGAATTTGCCCATTGAGTAGAACACAAACTGACTGGTTGTTAACCACCTTTGGCAGTAATTCAGCACTTTTTAGCCTATACTTTTTAAATGGAACGTTTCTGGCCCCTAAGATTTTACAGACAAAATGAGAAAAATATGGGGATTCTTTTGATATCGAAATATCTTGATGTGAAAAGAAAATCATAGCTCAAAAAAAGTGATCGGAACATACACCTTTAAAAAACCCACCTCAAACTGACTGACCCTACTTGGTAGAACAGGTGTTTTTCTACTTTGCCGTCTTATTGGTTCAAAAGGTGAAATTATTTAACTGTGTAGCATTTACTTCGGGAAAAAATCACTGGCTTGCTTATATTGTATATTAATAGATTATTGGTGGGATTATCTAATGTTTGAAAGATAATCCAATGAATGTCAGATAATCTAATGTTTGCGAGACAATAAAAATGTTTGCAAGATATATTTGTCATGATATTTTATTTCACCTGAATGTCAAAATTAGTCATACATATACTTTAAAAAGAATTTCAATTCATTTACCTACTTTATTTCCAAAAGGTATAATTTCGATGAAGGCGTTCATAAGTTTAATGAAGGTATTTATTGTGACCCTGAGGAAGGATACTTATGCTGCTGGAAGCTTAAAATCCAGGTCCCACACACAGGTCTTTCTCTGCCTCAAAATGGCTGATTTTTTGGGACTATTTTTTCCTTGCCTCCTTTGTTTGAACTATCGTTAAAAAAAAACACACAAAAAAACCAATAACCAATTTTTATACATAAAACTTGAAACAGTAAATACTACCCACAAATACAATGCAAACACCGATATAATTGTTCAACACGGAAGTCCTACATGTTAATGAATTATAAAAAAAAATCATCAATTCATAAAGGTTAAAAAGAGTGCGATTCTGAATCAAGTACATGTTCATGTAATTTTGCAATTGATTTCGGTAAGACCAACTGATTGCCATTGATCCTTCTATGTAAAGCGAAATTTGGCGAACAATAAACATTCTATCATATTATATACCAGGGAACAATAATGCATTTCAATGTCGATTCAAAAATTTACACAAACAACATTTAAAGGAATATTCAGGGATTTTAAAGCAATTTTCTGTCTCAATTTTCCTTCAAACAAGCGAATGCATTATGAAATTGAAAATTTCTGATTGTTTTTCTCTTTAAAGTGTTGTAAATATATGCAAAGATACCAAAGAATATTGTTTAAAAAACCTGAAAATTAAAATTCATTTGAATCATATTTTATTGACCTCTGTGAGCTTGCACGAATAATATTTGATGATCACATTGGCCAAGTATCATGGCCTAAAACTGATTGGGTCAATAGGCTGCAAGTATTGCGCAATAATAAAGATCCTGATACATTTGTTATTAACTCTTACCCCATGGCGGTAAGTTTTGGGGAACTATCAGAGGGAAAAACAGATCAAATTTGGGCTGAAAGACAGGCCCCGCTGGCACCAGGGATCGAACCTTGGTTACCTGGGTGGCAGTCTGCTGCCTATCCTACTGAACTATAGCGGCAAGCTTGCACAAAGTTAACTTTTTGCTGCGCATATGATAGCCTGTCTGGGTGCGAACAGAGATAGACTGAGGAATCACAAGCTACCGGCATATAGTAGAGTAGTATTTTTTAGTACTCAGGGCCGTATGGGTTAATAAACTCAAATTATTAACCAAACGGCACAATATAGGGCTCTTTCCTACTGGCTTTGAATGTCTAGGTAGGAATGCACAAAACCACAATTTTATAGAAAAATGAGGGCGCTTCCCGATACCAATTGAGTGTGTTTTTAATGTAGGCTATAGTGTAACAAGTGTAAACTTTCGTGAACCAGGAAAAACTGGCTTTAAACACGTAGGTCTTTTCATTTTTAGTGTTGCATCCACTGCGATTGAGTGATGGAATTGGGCTACATTTGATTGGTGCTCTGTCTGCAAAAGAGCTGCTGATGTATCACTTATTTCCTTGGGTTCAACAAACATTTGGGCTACATTTTAGTTAAGCCCTGGCAGGTACTTCTGTCACACCTTGAAGTAATTTTAGTTGGCAACACTGAAAAACACTTAATATTCTCTCTCATAATATTCTCACTCATAATTTATCCTGACAAAATCAGTACAGAATTTTAAGCCTCCAAGAGATCAACATTTCCATCATGGCTATATCACGACTATTAAACAAGCCTTGCTATTCACTCTCATTTTGGTGTCAATGAATGGCATCAACAGTCAACTTCTAACCACAATATTTGCCGTACGAGATATAACTGCCTTGCTGGAAAACGTCACAGACACCTCTACTGTGACGTCTATGTTCCTCGCAAACATTTCGAACCGGAGTGCTGACACTCAATCAAGCATGAATGGTAGCCTTGATCAAATAGCAAATATTCAAACTCAGATGGTAGACACGCAATTTGAAATGGCATCATCTCAATCACGCATGATCAAATGGCAGACAGATTTGTTGACATTTTTAATAACACATCTACAAATGCTTTTTTAATTGTTTTCAAAGTGTTTAAGTGTTAATTAAGGTGTAATATATACGAATCAATGAGTAGTTATTAGTTAACACCCCCTTGCAGATGCAATAATGAAATTGAGTGAAATAATGGATAATGAAATAGACACCTACCCACTCTTTTAAACATATGAAACAGGAAACTTGGTATCATATTTCATTAGCCTAATTAAAGCAGAAATGGCAGGAAAAAAATAAGAAAAAAATCAGTAAATACTACCCACAAATGTAATGCAAACACTAGTATACTTTTTCAATGTGGATATCGTTCATGTTAATCAAATGTTGGCAGACATCATCCATTCACCAATGTTAAAGAGATTCCGATTCTGAATCAAGTACATGTTCATGTAATTTTGCAATTGATTTTTATGGCAAGACCAACTTATTGTCATTGTTATTTTGTACAAAACTTAGCGAACAATACTCTATAGATAGACGCATTCACAAAATGCAGACGTGCATATCACAACCCATTTGGATTTATTTGCACACAATTACACCCGGGAGCAAAAATGCATTGTCAATGCATAGATGTATACAAACAACATTTAAAGGAAGGGGAGACTGGGGAGTGTTTACCATGTTTTCATTTGAAATGCCTAGAGACGCCAATTTTAACCCCCTGAGAACTACCGGCCGATTGGTTAAAAATATGGATACATCATTTATTGCACCAATGAGAGACATTGTTAGAATAATTGTCTCCCTGATAAAGATGGGAGTGAAACATTTTACAAGCTGCATTTGAATTGGCTATTCATATGAGTACATCTTGTAATACACCAATCAGAACCACTGTAAGATAGACAGGTAGACCCAGGGGGTTAAAGGTGGAATAGACCTATCTACATTATATGAAGTTGAAATCTTGGCTACCTACGATCATAATTTCAGTACCCAGGCCTTACTGTAAAGGAATGAGTAATGGATAAAGACAGGTGTCTCAAAATGGTGAACTTGCCCCACCCAGGGACAGATTCGTCATAGGCCGAGGCAAGTTCACCATGCATGGGCTCAGAATTAGGCTTCATAAAGTAGTATTGTGTATCCATACTCATTGTATAATGTGATCTGATTTCTTCCTACATAAAATGTAGGGGTCCTAAATTTAGGGGCGGGTTCGTTTTGTGGAATATACTCGTTTAGAATTTTAAAATTATTCCAAAAAATAATGTTATGATTAAAATAGGCTAAAGGAGGAGAATTACAATTTGAAATTATACAACATCTTATCGTAGGAGTGGGCTATAGAGGGTCATTTTTAGGTCATAGTTTCAAATCACGCTTGCTACATGATTTGTTGATGACTTTATGCGTACTGACAACATTTGCAACAACAAAAATGAAAAAAATGCCAAATCCAGGGTGCCCCGGCCAAAAAAACACAAAAAGTCTGCCATTTTGGAAAAAACAGTATTTTGATCATAACTCAGTCATTTTTGGTCTAATTTATTTGATTTTGGTGGCAATACCCATGTTTAAGGGTACAAGATGTCATTCTATGTTGGTTTTGTCTCATATAATCCCTTCGTTGTCTTGTAATAGCTGATTTTGGTCAAATTTGGACTGTGAGGGCGCTTTGCAAAAAACAGTAGCTATCGCATTAATTAAAATGAATTTGAATACATGAAATATGTTAAGAGTGTGTCAAAAAACATTGTCTGAAGATGTGAGCATGCTACCTCATTTCATTTTACTGTGGCATCAATTTTAAAATCACAAGAACGCATTAAAAGCGCTTCCATTGGATAGTACAGGGGTCAACGAACTTTCATTAGTGTGTGTTTCAATGGAGACAATTCAAAGATGTTCAAAATGGTGTAGCTTCAAAACAATAAATGGTATTTTACTCAGATTTTCAGGAAATGCCTAAAATGTAACTCCTATCATATTTCAAAATTAGAATTTGAGATTCTTCGATGCGAAAGGTATTTTTTAAAACAGCGCCCCCACAGGACTATTTTTACTAAAAATGCCATTTTCAGGAAAACAAAACATGCGATAGAAGTTGCATAAGATTATTCCATGTCCCCACAAACATGGGTATTGCCACCAAAATCAAATTGATTGGACCAAAATTGATTGATTTATGATCAAAATACTGTTTTTCCATAATGGCTGACTTTTTGTGTTTTTTTGGCCGGGGCACCCTGGATTTTGCATTTTTTTCAATTTTTTTGTTGAAAATGTTGTTAGTATATATAAAGTCATCAAAAAATCATGTAGCAAGTATGATCTGAAACTATGACCATCTATAGCCCACTCCTATAATCAGGGCTGGCACTTGAGTCCCAGATTGTTTTTTTTAACTCAGCAAGTCGGTCAGGTAACTCACAAAAAATATGTGCCCGACAGAAATTCTAACAGCAAGTGTAACTCGCTTACACTGTGAGTTCAAACATTTTACCCGCCAGTCGGTCAGGTATTTTTGCATTTTTACCCAACCGGCGCAAAAATACCTGCTATGGGCAGGTGCTATTACCAGGCCTGGGTGAATGTGCCCCATAGTACAAGTAATGCATTGAACCAGTACCAGTACACACATACAACGACGGGTTTATAACTGCATCAAATCCATAACCAATCCCAAATACCTAACTAATGAAGATTTATATTAAAATCTTCTGTACAAATATCTTTGAAAAAAAGAAAATTCACTTTTGTGATGTAAAACGGGTTTTTAGATGATCATTTGACAATTATATGGAGATCTGTTACTGTGGAAAGCAATCAACAAACAGATGCATATACTGCGAGTTCGCCAACGTCAACCAGTGACCGCAATGATTTGAATCATCTGGTGGGGGAACCTGTCCTGAGGGTGACCATGCCCCAATCTCCCCTACATTCAATGATTTCGAAGCAAATCAATTTTTTGTTTTCCTTCTGGATTTTACATCAATTAAAGGTATATTATGTGATCTTTCCAGGGAATGCCCTCAACATCGAAAAAAATAATTAAAAGTAGATTTTCTTGCAGATTTACATTTCTGATCATAAATCGTACATACATTCCAAGTTACAGGGCGATACGATTTTTAATTACTTCAAAATCATGATTTTAGAGTGAAAATAAACCGTCGGATTATCCGACAGTTTATATTTTTCACTCTAAATTCACTCTAAAACCATGATTTTGAGGTAAAATTAGGAATCGTATCGCTCTGTAACTTGGAATGTATGTATCATTTATGATCAGAAATGTAAATCTGCAAGAAAATCTACTTTCTAAAAAAAAATAATGAATAGAGGGCGCTCTCTGGAAAAGATCACATAATATGCCTTTAAGCACAAGAATTACATTATGAAAATGAAACCAAATGTTGTTGTTTTTAAACATCAAAGTGTTATAAATACGCAAAACAGTTTTTTAAATTGTCCAAATTCTAAAATATGATTAAAAAATTAGAGATTGACTTTATTGACCTCTGTGAGCTTGCATAATGATATTTGATAACTTTGGTATCAAAATGTTCCATCTGCTGAAAATGGCCTAGAAATGATTGACAGGCTGCAAGTATTGCGCAATAATAACGGTCTGGCTAGATTTGTTTATTTTCAAACTCATTTACTGACCAACAGCACAACATATAGCATGTGTAAAAGACGGAAAGTGTATGTCATTTTTAATAGCTGTCTTTTACGCTTGTCGCACCAGGGTTCTTTCCCATGGCTTCAAGTGACTAGGTAGGAAAGCCCCAATGTTGTACAAAAAAAACAGGCACTTCCTGATACCAAATGACTGAGTGTACAGTCATCAAAAAAAGTAACTATACAGGTAATAAATGGGCTTTTAACTCTCAAAAATATATATCCTACCTAAAAAAAAGAAGTTATAAAGTTGTTGAGAAATTTATCTTCTTTAATATGAGATATTGCACGCTAGGATCGGTTGAATATTTATATGAAATATCCTGTTTGTAAACATTTCAAACGTTTTAACCATTTTCTATTGATAAGTGCAGTGGCACAATAACACAATTTTCCAATTCATGTTGTCATAGGAGGTCATTTGGGTCTTAGTTTAGTTTAGTTTAGTTTTATTTGGCATATCAAGACACAGAGATACAGTACATATATACCGTAGATATTCGATATCTAGACAACTTTGAAACTCTGAAAGAGATGGCGCCCTCTCGCGATTAAAGCCGGCTTTTAAAAAGATCATTCTAACAAAATAATTTCGGCGGCGCTGAAAATGACGTAAATAATGTCGCAGTATATAGTCCGTTCAATATAATTTTCGGATCAAGAATCTATCCCGGGACCTATCCAATGACTACATGTATATACGAGTGTGAGTGTCTGGTAACGGGGTAAAACCGCAGACGTACAATACGGAAAATCGAGGGGCGAGGTCTAGACTCTGGCAGGTCATATTCGACTTAACCAGTGTATCTTTTCTTTTTCACAAATTAATAGTATTTGTTGCTATTCGTTTTATTTTTAAGGATATATTAAGCAGCTAAATTCAAAATTATTTTAAAAACACTGACTATAGAGAAAATATCCCAAAATTATCAATTTACTTTATTTTGTCACCAGTTAATATTTGTTAGAAGAAAAAAATATCGTTATACATGTACATGTAGGCCTATGATTGATTTTTATTCGAGGCGTAGCTAGGTTTTTCATAATGAGTTGGGGTGGGGTGGGGGTTGGGCAAAATAAAAGTGACTATACCAGGCTGGCAACTTTTGAGAATTCAACGAGTCACAATAACTAACTTGAGAGGGATGTGTGAGGGGGTTGTGACAAGCACCCCACCCCCCCCCCTCCCCAACCAGCGCGGTAAATCGAGCTTGATTTTTCTCACAGTGCCAATTACACATGTTGAGAGATACTCGATTCAAAATAAAATAACCCGCCAAATGTATAATAGGTCATTCTTTGAAGGTCGTGCATTGAATTGATCTGAACAGCGAAAGCGGGCAACCCTTTGTTACGGGGACGCATATAAGTATAGTCTCTATCTCCAATATTCTCTATTCAATAACCAGAGAAGTTATTACGTAACACATCTTTTGGAACGGTAAATAGTTCCTCTGGGATGTTATTCATTTCAATCGTTGAATCCAAAGCGTGTAGCCATTATACATGTACATACATGTACTCCTTGGTGTAGCGTGATAGGAAACACGGTCATCAGATTAGACTAGCAGTTGGGAATAAATCGAATGTACATGTATAAGTTTATGGTTTGAATGCGAATTATGCCAAGAGACCTATTAATTGTTATTTTAGAAAAGTTACAAATATTGTTTAATTCTCATTGTGCGCTCGGAATCAGATGATATAAAAAATGACAATTATGTTAGCAAAATTTTATAAATAAATAAATAAATAAACAAATTAATTAATTAATTAATGAGGAACACTATGAATATTTTAATATATAAGGTTAAAAAATGATGAACAATGTTTCACACTAATTTGTTGCATGCGTTTTATATCAATGATGCTTGGCAGTCAGACACCAAACGTGAAAATTAACCGGGGAAAATTACGTCTTTTGGTTGGCCTGCGCCACGATTATCAATTTTGATCAACTTAGGTTCATTTGAAGGGAAAGTCATATTTATCCAGGATGCAATTTCTGTTTTAATCAAATAAACATGATTGTTTTGAGTCGACAAAGATGCATTTTCAATGCGATCGTAACATCGAATTTTACCAATGTTCATAAGCTAATAAACTCGATCGAAATTATGTTAATTTGTATAGGTCACACACAAAACGACGCCCATCAGATAAACCAGTGCAATTACATTATTACCGTCTTTAACATGATTAATATGCTCCCAACAAGGGAAAATATCATTATGTGAAGCATCCTGGACAGAATACAGTAAGATACTCTGGAGGTAGACGATTATAGATGAATTAAAATTCGCGGAGTAAAAATATGCCCCCTTTTCCAACACACAGAGACTAAATCGCTTTTTAACGAAAGGTATTCTGCAGGACTCGAACCGAGGCGGGGAGAATTCAGCAGATTTCTAGTCCATAGTCCTAAACCACTCGGCCATGCCTACTCATTGAAGCGTCTATCGTGTGCACTAAATAATGAACTAGTGGTGTGTGTGTTTTTGTTTGGGGGGGGGACAAGTGCGGTGGGATGACTTTCTAAAGGCAATTTTTTTACGCCTAAGGCTGATATTTTGTCATATGAATTGCACGACGACATCCTCATTTCACGTGAAAATAAAATCGTGTCGTCTACAATAGACCATAGATTTACTAAACTGTGGCAACTGCTGACACGACTGCTAATACATTAGGGCTCGTCTTGTGGTGCTCACTTGAACACAGTCTCCGTGTGGTCTAGTGGGTAAACTCCGGCCACAGAAGCGAGAGGACCCGGGTTCGAGACTGTGTATATTTAATGGTAGTCTTCATGTTATTTTTTATTTCCCCAAACTGTTTATAGTTTCCTGACTTTTATTCATTCCAGTGGACACCAATGAATTCAATATTATTTATTACATGGCACGCTGAATACTGATTCACGCTTGGTTGCACATCACTTAAATACCCATTGAAGAATGTTGAGCTTGTCATTCGATCATTTTGCTGCTGAGCAATTATCGATCTTTAATGTCATTTTTAGAAGACGATTGATAATGACAACGAAACGATTAGGGCCTACATCTATGCAACTGATTGTGTCACAACAAAAATAAACACCCCGTGTAAAATAGGAACTATTTGGGTTGTAAATGGGCTCTAAACACTTTCCATGCGGTTGTTGCTTTTATTGTATATAAACAGCTTGCAAGGTCTATAACAACTCTCTGGTCCAATTAATCCAAAGGATAAATGAAAAAAATACTAGGCATGTATACTTGTTTCAATTTTTGGAATGTCGTCTGTAGACGCCTGCCGCGTGAAGAGTGTTTATTTAAGTGTAGCACCTTAATATTTCAAACTGATATGAAAATAAAGGAGTAGGTCTAATATAAATAGAAAACATATTTGAATAAAAATCTTGCATTAACACATTTATTGGAATGTAAATTTTTTAAAGGTTATAGGGTTCCCGACATTAAGATGTGAAAAATCTTGGTAATAATGCATTTAAGATACTCTGGTGTGTGTCTGGAGGTAGGCAATTACATCCATGAATGAAAATGTGTGGAGTAAAAATATACGTCATTTCATTTCCTAAATCGCTTTTTGTAACAAAAGGTATTCAGAAGGATTCGAACCGACGCGGGGAGAATCCAATAGATTTATAGTCTAAAGCCTAAACCGCTCGGCCATACTACTCATTGAAGCAACCGTCGTGTTCAATGAATAATGAACTAGTGGTAGTCTATCGAGTTATTCGACCAAAAATCAGTAATTTTAGGATTTATTTTTTTTGGGGGGGGGGCGTATATTTTATTTGAAATATACATTACGTGATAACACACACACTAAAGACTAACAATCAAATGTATATCGTCAGAACTGTTGGAACTCTTGCCCCATATACAGTAAGATGGACTATAGAGGTAGACAACTTTTAGGTCAAGCGTTCTGGGTTCTATAATTTCGATCATAATTCATTAACGTTAACACACTTACAAATTTCGATCTCCGAATGATCGAGCATCTAATAATGCAACATAATTAACTAGGAGAATCTACGGGATCTTCATAACAGAAAGAGCTTATCTCTCTAGTTAGTGATCGCGCTAATGACTGACTGAACTGACTATATATTACGAACATTAGGCCTACGTACGTCATTTTCAGCGCCGCCGAAATTATTTTGTTAGAATGATCTTTTTAAAAGCCGGCTTTAATCGCGAGAGGGCGCCATCTCTTTCAGAGTTTCAAAGTTGGCAGAAAGTTGTCTAGATATCGAATATCTACGGTAGATCAAATATACAAATCTTAAAAACTTACAACAATTAACACAACATATTAATACAAGAAAACATATAATGCCAAGGATAGCCCAAGAAAGCTCTAAAAAGGGCTTACTTCCATTGGGGTCCTTATTAAAACAGCACATTATAAAAACATCATATATATTTTGCACACAAAATAATATTGCAATTTTTATGAAACAACTGCATATAAAAAATGGATGAAAAATCAAGATAGAAAGTGACTCTTTACTGCCTTTTTGAACTGCCCGTGGGTTTTGGATGTTTTAACCTGAGTTGGTAGGAAGTTCCATTCCCGAATACCAGTAAAGAAAAATGTATTGCACTGCTGACCTTTAGCTTTGGGAACCAGATAATTTGTTGCACTGCCCCTAGTATTGTATCTGTGAGTGTTGGACAATTTGGTAAAATGAGAATTCAAGTACTCAGGTGCTATTTCATTACATATTTTAAAAACATGATTGAGTTTAAGTTGTTTAACTCTATCTTCAACTTTCAGCATTCCCAGCTTCTTAAATTCTACATCACCAATGTGGGACCTGGGCTCCAGCTTCAAAATAAAGCGAATCAACTTATTTTGCACAACTTGCAGCTTATTTTTCAACTTAGCAGAAAGTGAAGAAACCATGAAGAGCAACAATAATCTTCAGCTTGTCAATGTAGCTTGTTGGTCATGTGACTGCTGACAAAATGTGGTCACATGACTATAGGGGTGTGAACATAGCAAATAAATCTGCTGATAATAAACGTTGTGTGCTAATCAGTTACAAATTCCAAAAGTGTATCTATTACATGCTTAACTAACACCCTCTTCTATGGGGCCCAATGGGTACATTTTGAATTTTTATGTTTCGCAAATTTCTATTGTTGAAAGTTCACCAAAATATTTACGATAATTTTGAAAAACAACTCCTGACCGACCCATCCTGAGCGGTCCGTTTATCCTCAGAACTGGGTGGTTTTTTTGTCGCCTATACCTACCTGACTTGCATGATTGATATTCCATTGGATTACTGGTATAACTCTGAACAATGAATATGTATCAAAATGTTAAATTGTTCAAGACTGAAACTTGCCTACTATTATTTATACCTTATTGATATCAATAAATAATTTGGCGCCTTCCTGTCGTTGATGTAGTAAAAAGATGTAAACATCGATATTGCATTACAAAAGCAAGGGGCAGAATGTAACCACTACATTCTTTGCTTCACTTTGTTACCCAAAATTAATCGGGGGTGGGGGTGGGACACCAATTATAATTCTATAGGTCTATACCAGTTACTGCTGGAGTGATAAGTTTGTGAGACAAGACAATAAGGTATATTTCATACTTATAGTTTAAAAAGGTGATATTGTAGCATTAACTTGGGAAAAAAACCTCTGGCTTGCCTAATATTGTATATCAAAATAGATCGCTGGTGGGATTATCTAATGTTTGAGAGATAATCCAATGAATATCAGATAATCCAATGTGCGAGACAATAAAAATGTTTGCCAGATACATTTGTCATGATATTTTATTTCACATGAATGTCACAGTTGGTCATACTTTAGCCCCAATTCAAATTAATTTAACAACTTTCATACCAAGAGGTAATTTCAATGAAGGTGTTCATTGTTACCCTGAGGAAGGATACTCATACTGTCGGGAATGTCACAACTAGTTAATCCATTATAAGTTAAAAATAAAAATATAAAAAAGTGAAATAATTATCACTATAACAAACTCTTTACGTTTTCACATGAAAATACAGCTGGTTATAAAGCAGCATCAAAGTACATCTCTACTTGGAAGCAAAAGGACAATAGTGACCAGACACTCGAAATTCAAAGTTGAGGGCGCTTACACACTCAGGGCCGTCAGAAGGGGGGGGGGGGGGGGGTGCGTTGGGTGCGAACGCACCCCCCTTGAAAATCTCTTTTTTTTATTTTTATTTTTTTTAGGGTAACATGTTGTTTTATGAATGGAAAATGGGGTCAACGATGGCACGATACATGAAAATTGTGTCCTAAATTCGCTGTAATGCTCAGAGCTTCCGGGGTCTTAGCCCCCTGGACCCCCACCAGGGGCCCTAAGGCGGGCCCCTGGACCCCACCCGTTATTGGCTTCGCGCCAGAGGCGCTCGCGGCATCGCGCCAAGACGCTCGCATCGTCAGCGTGCTGCAGCACTAACACTCTGACGTCATACTACTACTTCCGGTAAAAAATCGTGAAAACGCACCCCCCCTTCCGGTAAAAAATCGTGAAAACGCACCCCCCCCCCCCCCCCCCCCCCTTTCCGGTAAAAAATCGTGAAAACGCACCCCCCTTGGGCAAAAGTTGCTGACGGCCCTGACACTGCCCAACATCTACGATCAACTCGTCACAACTACGTCCTCTATACACCGGCGACATCTACAGGAAATCCCTAATTCCTGTTGCTTCCAGACAGAGTTGCCAGTCTGACGAACCTGCTAGTATAGCAGTGAAATGTAACTGAAATCGTGAGTAATCACTATGTAGGCCTATGGGATTTGTCACCAACGAAATCAAATCACAGAACTCCAAAGTCTTCATCTGCGAAAAGAAATCCTAATTTCAAATGGGATGTGTATTCCACTATATAGTTTAATCAGTTCAAAATTGGCGAGAATTGTGAGGCTTGTATGTCCATGCGCAAAAAAGATTCATGTCGTTACGCATTATTGGTGACAGTGTGTGTTTGCGCATCAAAAGCAAGTATCAGCGCGAGTGGTAGGTATTCCATTCGGGCCCGCATCGCAATTGAAGTGCAAAATAGCGCAATTGTCATATATTCGTGCTTACAGGTTCGCGCTATTTGCGCAATTATGCAATTATCAACATTTCACTGTGGGCCGCCTTAGTATTGCAAGAGCGTGCTACTTGCGCAATTATGCTATTATGAAAACTGGGCTCTTTCTAAATAGGCAAACAAAATATGTGGTTATCTCATACTATATACTCATTTTTAAAGTTATCGCTGGCAGAGGGGTTTCATAAGTTGCATAGTATTCCAATTAATGTCCGCCGTTTTTGACAATTTTTATACCGAAGAAATATTTGTTTCATTTACGCGCTGCCCTCTTGGTTATATCCCCACTAGTTTTCATGAACGTACGTTCATGACACAATGTAGAGGGCGGCAGAGTCTTAGTCAATTCTTCCAGACGACGGTGGACACGAACGGTCGTTAATTTTGAATTTCCGTTGGTTACAATGTAAGATTAAAAATAAATTTTGATTATATAACCCCATACAATTCATCGCACGTTGGAAATAGCGTTCGTCCCATTCACTTGATCACGTAACCTCGTTCGCATATGTTAACATGAATATTCGCGAATACGCCCGTGTCCAGCGTCGTCTGAATTCTTTATTTCATCAACCTAGGATGCATTACGTCATCCATGTCAGAACACGTGCGATCTCAAGTTGGTGATACCAATTTTACGCTTACGGCGCGACGTAACATGGGAAAAATAACATACGGGAACCAGAAATTGTTTACACATAAAATATATTTTCCCGGGGTATTTTCCCAACAAGTTCGCATTGTGACATAGATTTTATGATTGGTACGATAGATCGAAATTTAACATGATATTTCAAGATTTTCTTGGACTAATGATGGTCGATTTTTGTCCAAATACCGTCCATGATCGGTCGTTCTTTAAAAGTGGCAAAAGAAATTTTGATGCGATATGAAAACCAAAATCATACTATATACATGTCACATATTTTTTACATACGGGAACCAGAAATTGTTTACACATAAAATATATTTTCCAGGGGTATTTTCCCGACCAACAAGTTCGCATTGTGACATAGATTTTTATGATTGGTACGATAGATCGAAATTTAAGATGATATTTCAAGATTTTCTTGGACTAATGATAGTCGATTTTTGTCCAAATACAGTCCATGATCGGTCGTTCTTTAAAAGTGGCAAAAGAAATTTTGATGCGATATGAAAACCAAAATCATACTATATACATGTCACATATTTTTTTTATAATTGGCTTCTTTTTGGCCACTCTTTATATACACTCTAAGAAAAAAGGGGCTTCAGGGGTTCTTGGCTGTCCCGGCGTATGAACCCTTTATAGAACTTTAAAAGGTTCCAAAGTCAAAAAAGAACCTACTTGATTTTAATAAAAGATGTCCAAATATTATGATGGGTCGTTCTTCAAAAGCGGCAAAAGAAATGATGCCCAATGATGATGGCTCGTTATTTGATTGCGGTCCGAAGTGAAGGGGACCCTCTTACGCGTAACCTCCCAGAGTGGAGGATGTTTATATATAGCCCCGCAGGGCTCCGGAAGACACACTAATCAAAATCATACTATATATTACGTTACAAACTATTTAAAGGCAAGCATTTATTAATAAATCGGCTTCTTTTTGGCCACTTTTTACTTCAAAATCATACTATTAGTATTAATACGTTATAAACTATTTACACGCAATCATTTATTAATAAATCGGCTTCTTTTTGCCCACATTTATATAATGAATTTCAATGCCCAAATGATGGGTCGTTCTTTATAATCAAAGACAAAATGATGGGTCGTTAATAAAAGATGTCCAAATATTATGATGGGTCGTTCTTTAAAAGCGGCAAAAGAAAGTATGCCCAATGATGATGGCTCGTTATTTGATTGCGGTCCGAAGTTACGCGTAACTCCCAGAGTGGAGGATGTTTATATAGAGCCCCGCAGGGCTCCGGAAGACACACTAATCAAAATCATACTAATAAATACGTTACATACTATATAAAGGCAAGCATTTATTAATAAATCGGCTTCTTTTTGGCCACTTTTATATAATGAATTTCAATGCCCAAATGATGGGTCGTTCTTTAAAAGCGGCGAAAGAAATTATGCCCAATGATGATGGCTCGTTATTTGATTGCGGTCCGAAGTGAAGGGGACCCTCTTATCTTACGCGTAACTCCCAGAGTGGAGGATGTTTATATAGAGCCCCGCAGGGCTCCGGAAGACACACTAATCAAAATCATACTAATTAATACGTTACATCTTACTATAATTTGTCTTATGGTGTATGTATGTGTGTATCCATAAAGGCTCCCTCGTTTTACGTCTAAACGCCGTGAACATTGCACTGATAAAAGATGATTATAATGTGAGTGTTATAAGCTATAAATGGCTGAAAACCGTACAGAATTGACCGAGATATGAGCAAAAGAGTAAAATCCAGGGCCTTTTCAAACTGTTTCTACGGGCCATTTGTTTATTTTTGTGCGTACTGCAACCATGCACTTGGCGCGTAACACATAACGCGTCGTAGTGCGCCATGCAAACTAAACGCTCACGCGCACTACACCCACGCACCCCTACACACGCGGACGGGAAAATATTGGAGAAATACGCTGCGCTACGGGACTTGGTTAATTTAGGCCTTGAAGGTTTATAAGCACGGGGCGAGCGGGGGCGGAAGGGGCGGGGACTGTGGGCGAAGAACGGCAAGGGGGTTGGCGAGGGGAGGCCATGAAGTAATGAGGTTTGGGAGGCAGGAGGTTAATGAAGAACGCTACAGGAGTTAGTTAATTTAGGCCTTGAAGGTTTAGATAAGCACGCGTGGGCGAAGGGAGGCCATGAAGTAATGAGGTTTGGGAGGCAGGGGGTTAATGAAGAAATGCGGGGGTGGTTGGCCGGGGGCAGAAGGCCGGGGCGGTGTTTTTTTTAAAGAAAGTAATGTGGTTTGGCCGGTGGCAGTGGGTTAAAGATGGTTATAAATCAACTTGATTGGGGGGGGGTTGTAGGGGGTTTATAATGCCTTTAGGAGGGATATGGTTATAAAATCAACCTTTTTATTTTTAAATGGGGGGTTGTAGGGGGTTTATGTGGTTTCAAAGGTAGGTAATGTGGCGTAATCATCTAGCGGGGACCCGAGCGCAGCGAGGGTACGCCGCTAGTCTTACTATAATTTGCCGTATGTTGTATGTGAGTATGTATGTATCCTGAAAAGGCTTTCTCATTTTGCGTCTAAAAGCCGTGAATATTGCACTGATAATAGATGATGACTTGACACGGGTTATAAGCTATAAATGACTGAAAACCGTACAGAATTGACCGAGATATGGGCAAAAGCGGGAAATCCAGGGCCTTTCCAGCCCGGTTTTTGAGACTATTTCTACGGGCCATGTTTGTTTTTTCTCTATGCGTACATTGTAACCATGCAGTCGGCGCGTGTAACACGTAACGCGTTGCAGTGCGCCAGGCAAAATAAACCGCGCACACGCACTACACCCACGCACCCACCCCTACACACGCCGCAGGCGGTCAAATATTGGAGAAATACGCTGCGCTACGGGAGTTGGTTACGGTTTGGGCCTTGGGGTTGCATAAGCCACGGGGTAGGGGCGGGAGCGGTGACGATTAGGGGTTGTGTGTAGTGATCCCCTTAGGGCCTAGGTTATGTTAGGGTTATGTGGTTTGGGATGGGGTTAATAAAGAAATGTATTATTAAATTGCGTAACGATGGTGTCAGATGTGGGATTTGATACTGTATGTGACACGCGGGCGGACAAATATTGGAGAAATATGCCGCGTTATGGGAGATGGTTAAGGTTAGGCCTTGGCGTTGAGATAAGTCGCGGGGCGGGGAACTTTAGGCCTTCTTGGGGTTGAGATATGCCACGGGGCGGGGGGGGGGAGGGGTGACGAATGGGGGTTGTTTGTAATGATGTAATGTGGTTTGGGAGACAGGGGGTTAATGAAGAAATGTGATGCTAAATTGCGTAACGGATATGCCACGGGGCGGGGCGGGCGGGGACAGGGCGGGGAGGGACGGGTGGGGTACGGGAGATAGGTTTAGGCCTTGGAGTTGAAATATCCCACGGGGCGTGGGCGTCAAGGGTCTTTTTCAATTTTTTTAATTGAAATTTGAAAACTTTTTGAATTAGGCCTACTACAAAACCTTTTGATTTAAACAAAAATGTTTTAAATATTGTTCTATTCCTATGTGTTTCGTTATAAATTTTCCAACACTCTAAGTTGTTTCATTTTGTAGGTGTTCTATCTGGTAGGCCCTACTCCCTAGCGGGAGAGCCCGTCCGAAGGACGGGCGTCCCGCTAGTACTATATAAAGGCAAGCATTTATTAATAAATCGGCTTCTTTTTGGCCACTTTTATATAATGAATTTCAATGCCCAAAGATGCCCAAATGATTGGTCGTTCTTTATAATCAAAGACAAAATGAGGGGTCGTTCTTTATAATCATTACGTTACAAACTATTTAAAGGCAAGCATTTATTAATAAATCGGATTCTTTTTGGCCACTTTTTACTTCAAAATCATACTATTAATACGTTATACACTATTTACACGCAAGCATTTATTAATAAATCGGCTTCTTTTTGCCCACTTTTATATGAATTTCAATGCCCAAATGATGGGTCGTTCTTTATAATCAAAGACAAAATGATGGGTCGTTCTTTATAATCAATAATCATGAATGGGTTGTTCTTTACTTTATTATAATAAAAGATGTCCAAATATTATGATGGGTCGTTCTTTAAAAGCGGCAAAAGAAATTATGCCCAATGATGATGGCTCGTTATTTGATTGCGGTCCAAAGTGAAGGGGACCCACTTACGCGTAACCTCCCAGAGTGGAGGATGTTTATATAGAGCCCGGCAGGGCTCCGGAAGACACTCTAATCAAAATTATACTAATTAATACGTTAAATACTATATAAAGGCAAGCATTTGTTAATAAATCGGCTTCTTTTTGGCCACTTTTATATAATGAATTTCAATGCCCAAATGATGGGTCGTTCTTTATAATCAATGATCATGATTGGGTTGTTCTTTACTTCATTATAATAAAAGATGTCCAAATATTATGATGGGTCGTTCTTTAAAAGCGGCAAAAGAAATTTGCGGTCGAAGGTGAAGGGGATCCTCTTATATACGTGTAACCTTCCAGAGTGGATGGAGGACACACTAATCAAAATCATACACTTTAATAAAGGCAAGCATTTATTAAAAAATCTGATTCTTTTGGTCATTTTTATATAATGGATTTCAATGCCCAAATGACGGGTCGTTCTTTATAATACAATTACAACATTCTTCATTTCGGACCAGTTGCCCCATAGGACCAGTTGCCCCATATTCCCCTTTAGGCCTAGGCCTATTTTTAAATTGAGACCAGTGACCAGAGATAAATGATACATCATTTGGGTTGTTCTTTACATGATCATAACATGACGAACTAAATATTTTAATTTCGATTCAATGAGAGTTATTAGAATTAGATGAAGAAATACTTATTGGTATAAAGGTTAACCCCGGCCGATTACCAGTCAACCCAAATTTTAACTTTGTAACGAATAAATTACCTCATTTACTTTTTTTAACGGGATATCAATGACAACTATGATATTCATAATGTTTAAGCATACCAAGTTCCATAGTATGGACAAATTCATGTAACGAAATTAACACCTCTTATAGTTATGTCTCTATGGTAGTCATTCAAAAAAACATTCCTTTTGACAATTACACTCATAATATATGACGATATTCTCAAATACTTATACAATTACAAATATTTACATTGTCCTTAAAAGAAATGAACGAAATGAACACTTCTTGTTATATAGTCATGTCCTAAGACCAAACAATTACAAATAGTTACATTGTCCTTAAAGAAATGAATAATGATAGTTGACATGGAAGGCCAAACAAACAAATTAAAATATTTAGCGTCCTGACTTTTTTCGAAAAAAGGAAGAAGGCAAAGTTAAATAGCGGGATTGCGCTAGTAGCACGCTCATGCCACACTTACTTTATTTAGTGAATCTTTCATAATAGCATAATTGCGCAAGTAGCACGCCATTTACAGCGGCTGAGTTCAATAGCGGAATTGCGCAAGTAGCACGCTCTTGCAACACTTTCGGTATTTAGTGAAACTTTCATAATAGCATAATTGCGCTAGTAGCACGCTCTTGCAACGCGGCAGAGTTCAATAGCGGAATTGCGCAAGTAGCACGCTCTTATAACACGTACGGGGATTAATGAAATTTTTCTAAGTTAGTTCTTGGTAATTGCGCTTATAGCACGGTCCTAGCAATTGCGCGCTATTAATGCTATTAACAGTGTACTTCAATAGGATAATTGCGCTACTAGCCCACTTGCTATTAAAAGCGCTATTTCAGCTATAATCAGTTATAGCGCCTTTCTCACCCTTCCCACAATGCATTTCAAACATTGCGATTTGCTGGATTAATTTCAAATCAGGACCCAATCAGGACATCTATCTCACCGAATTCTCTTAGAGAACTTTCTTGGGAGTTCCCATAATTTGAAAGAGATTCTTTTCAATAAACTGGGCATCCTAAGGTACATACAGGGTAAATAAAAAAGAAACTGTGCATGGATTGAAACATCGAGTCCATTTGACCTTGGTGGGTGCAATTGTTGTTTGTATAAAGCGTAGTTAATTTAGTTTATCTTCTCCAAAAATGAAAGTAATCGACTTAAAAATAAGCAAACGGTGACCAGTTTTGTATAAAGTTGACCGTGTTTTTTGCCATCCAGGTTTCCTAATGTCAATCTATTATCATGCAATTATTCTTGACAGCTCCATATAGAAAACAGGTGAAATCCCTAAACAACCCCATTATACATAAATGGCATACAAACATTTATATATTCTTTTGCACTAAATGGCACTATAGTTTTTGTCAGAAACCTTCCCCTATTTCAAGCATCTGTTGCATGCAGCACGCATTTTGTGTGTGTTACCAAGCGAAATGTTAACCCTAACCATAAACCCTAGTCACAACATGTGCTACAATCCCCCGCTGGGTTATGAAACAAATAGCGCATGCAGCGCGCGCCTACTGCATATATGACTTAAAGTTGTATTAAAGGTGAGTAATTATAGATTTGCTGCACGCACCCCAATCTAATTTGCATCAATACAAGAGAAGTGACATTAATTAATTTTCGCGCTCCAAGCAGCTACCGCGAAAATAAAAACACACGAACATATTTATTTTGTGTGTAGCTATGAAATGAACTTTCAAATCGTGAATTTAAAAACAAGCGAAATGGATAAAAATCGGCAAAGCCCGAAAATGTAATCACGCAAAAATTACCACTTATCCAGTATTCAAATCGGATATTGCCTCAGGGTATATAGCAGGAACAGGCAACATAACGCTGAATATTGATGGTTCCCAATATCCATTTCTACTAGTCCAATCTACAATTTATTGAACATGTTCCCATCCTTGATAGCTCTATTTAGGTAGAAAACAGGGGATATCCCCCAAACAATACCAAGAACACATGCAATTTACTAAACGTAATGCCACTTGGTGTACAACTCTCCTTAATTCCTGTGCTGCAGGAGTGGAGTTTTAATAAAAAAATTAGAGCAAAAACAAAAAACTAAATTTGTATAGAAATTTTACCAAAGTCAAAAACACAATATAAACCAAAAGAAAATAGACTGCCCTCTGTTGGCCGAAAAACAATACAAAACAAAAGAATTCAAAATGACTTAAAATGGGTTGTTTACAATAAAATTGTCATAAAACCGTACCTCCGATCAATCACAAATTTCAGATTACTGTGGAGCTCAGCAAGCTCTATTAAAATATCAAATAAAAGATTAGCCATAGGAACAACCTTAATTAGAGATTTGGGTTGATCCATTATCATTTTCAGGGGTTGGTGGTGGTGATGATGGGAATGGGTACAGTGGCGGTATGTATTGGGTTATGGGTGTGTTGGAAGTAGGATAGAGGATGTAGGGGTTAACCTGTCTTTTGGTGGTTTCCGTGTAATTTTGTTGGCTCCCAGTTTTTGGGTTCCGAGTTGTTTAAGTGCTCAATAAATATATGTTGGGGTGGTGGGTATGATGAATTGACAAATTGTCATTTTGATGGTTCCCAGTGTTATTTTGGTGGTTCCCAGTGTTTTGGGGTTCCTAGCAAGTAAGTCAAACCACCCTTGGGCTTTTCATTGACTATTTCACCCAAAACACATGGGGCATTTCGACACATGGGGCATTTCGACAACTCACCCTCTCCTAATATTCACCACATCAGAACCTTATTCCAAAAATATATTTATTGAGCACTTTTACATTTACAACACCCAGCCCAATCCCCCAACTATATTTATTGAGCACTGATACAACTTGGATCCCAAAAGACTGGGAACCACCAAAACAACACTGGGGTCCACCAAAATGGGTCATGTTGTCAACCCACCCCATCCTTATTAAATATTAACCACACCCCATACCAACCCCCAAAATATACCTCCTCCTTATACACTATACCCACCAGCCCCAACATATATTTGTTGAGCACTTAAACAACTCAGAGCCCAAAACACTGTGGGAACCACAAACATTTCATGAAAACCACCAAAAAGTCAGGTTAACCCCTACACCCCTCCCCACACCCATAACCCAATACCTACCACCACCCTATCCACCCCCATCACCACCACCACCAACCAACCCCTGAAAATGATAATGGATCAACCGAAATCTATATTTAACCAATCAGGGCTGATAATGTATTCAGCCAACAGCGCAATACCAAATATATCGCCGGTATGCGTTGTTGGAACAGCTGATTACAAAGCAATATTGGGTAGTTGATAAATGGCTCATTACCAATCAGATTACAGCATTTCTATCTAATTATAGCTAGGGATAAACCAGGGTAATGTATTATCAATGCCAATTCACAGATTTACACAAACAACATTTAAAGGTTCATTCAGTAATTTTGAAGCACACTTTTTTCTTCTGGATTTTTCTTCAAACAGAGAATACGTTACAAAAATGAAAATCTCAGATTGTTTTTCACTTCAATCAAGGTGCTGTAAATACGCAAAAAGATTAACATTACAAAATTCCTAAATATTGTTTTAACAAATCCTGAAATATAACTCATACAAAATCCTAATGATTTGAATTTTTTGACCTCTGTGAGCATGCATGAATGATATTTGATCTCTTTGGTCAGGAATCAAATGGCCTAAACATGATTTGGCAGGCTGTAAATATTGCGCAATAATAATGGTAATGCTAGATTTGTTATTAGCTCTAACCCTGGTGGCATGTTTTTAGGAACAACTATCAGGGGGGAAAACAGGTCAAATTTGGTTGGAAAGACAGGCACCGCCGGCACCAGGGATCGAACCTGGGTGGCAGTTCGCTGCCTATCCAACTGAGCTAAGGAGGCTATAGCTTGCACAAAGTTACCTTTTTGCTGCACACATGATAGCCTGTCTGGGCGGGATCGGAGATAGACTGGGGAACCACAAGCTACAGGCATGTGGTTAGAGTAGTATTTTTAGTACTCAGGGTGGTAAGGGTTAATAAACTCAAATTATTAATTAAACAAAACACAACATATGGCTCTTTCATACTGGATTCAAATGACTAGGTGGTAGGAAAGCATTATAAAATGCACAAAACTCAAATTTTGTAGTAAAATGAAGGTACTTCCCAGCTTCCCAATACCAAATGACTGACTGTGTCTTTAATGTATAATGTAGGAAGTGTAAACTTATGAACCAGGAATCCAGGATGTACTGGCTTTAAACATGTAGGCCTACACTGTGATTGAGTGATGAAATTGGGCTAATAAAAAGTAGGTACCGAGCTGATGATGTATTATATGTTATGATGTATTTCCTTGGGTTCACTAAATAGTTGGGCTACATTTTAGATTAGCCATGGCATAGATGGTACTTCGGCCACACCTAGACGAAATCTTAGTTAGCAATACTGAAAAATACTTCATACTCCATACTCTGAATTTAGCTTGACAAAATCAGAATATAATTTGATGTCAAGAACTGTTACACTTATTTAAGAGCTCAACATTTCCGCATCATGGCTATCAGTACAACCAAGCATGCCTTGCTATTTACCATCATTTTGGTGTCAATGAATGGCATCAACAGTCAACAAGGGGTGGGAATGGCTGTGCGAGATAATACTGCCTTGCTGGAAAATCTCACAGACATGTCTACTGTGACATCTATGTTCCTGGCAAACACTTTGAATCGGAGTGCCGATGCTCAATCACGCATGGAGGGTAGCCTTGATCAAATCGCAACTACTCAAACTCAGATAGCGGACAACCAATCTGAAATAGTGTTAACTCAATCACACATGGCAAACATTTTGAATCGGAGTGCGGACACTCAATCAAGCATGGACGGTAGCCTTGATCAAATCGCAACTACTCAAACGCAGATGGCAGACACACAATCTGAAATGGCATCATCTCAATCACGCATGGAGGGTACCCTTGATCAAATGGCAAATACTCAAACTCAGATGGCAAATACCTTCACTCAAGTGGTTCAACTCTTGCAGATGCAAAGCCAACAATTGCTAAATCTGAGGGACACTATAAGTCTAATGGTTGAGCAAATGAACACACAAACCAATTTGATTTCTCTACTACCTACTAAAATTCCAAGAGATTGCTCAGATATTGCTTCAAGAGGACAATATCCATCTGGATCTTACACTATACGACCCTGGGATGACTTGGGAAACTTGCTTGTGTACTGTGATATGGAAACAGATACAGGTGGTTGGACTGTCTTCCAAAAGCGATTTGATGGATCAGTTGACTTTTACTTAGGATGGGATGCTTACGAAGATGGATTTGGCAGCCTAGATGGTGAACATTGGATGGGACTACGACAGATACATAGGCTGACTCAACAAGGACCTTGGATGTTGCGCATTGAATTAGCCGACTTTCAGGATAATACTGCATTTGCTGAATTTGAATCGTTTTCTATTGGGGACGCTGAATCTAATTATACGCTGTCTGTAGGTGCATACAGTGGAACTGCAGGAAACTCATTGGCCTATCATAACAATCAAGCCTTCAGTACCAAGGATAATGATCATGATATCGATCATAATAGACACTGCGCTGAAAGATTCAAAGGTGCATGGTGGTACAATAGCTGTTACTCTTCCAACCTGAATGGCCTGTATCTGGGAGAATCACAGGTCAGTGACACAGGCATGGTGTGGGAGCACTGGAAAAGCATTGAAGTACTGAAGCGCTCAGAGATGAAAATGCGTCGAATCAGATAAGCTACTTCTACGATATATCTTATTATAATTAATGGTAAATAATTACGGACATGTGAATAATGCAACAGAAAAAATGGAAAAATTCACTTGTTATTTCAAGAGATGATCAAATAAAAGAAGATATGAAATAGCCAGTATGGTATGTCAACAATTCAAACATCGTTTAAACCATTTATGTTATTGCTAATTAAGGACAGTGGCACAAAATGTAAAACACTTTTCCAATTCATGTTGACATTTGGGATTTAGCTTTTCAATGACATGTAAAATGGCAACAAAGTGAATACAAATATGTCTAGTTGGAGCAGACAATACTGTAAAACAACTTAATTTCACAGCAACTTAATTTAGGCAAATTAGCATTTAGTCAACTTTTTGCGGTAATTTAATTTCACTAATTTGTATCATCTTCCTATAATAATATAATTGGCGGCAATTTAATTTGGTTAATTGGATCTCCTAGCGAAATTATCGAAATTAGCCAAATTAAATTGCTTGCGAAATTAAGTTGTTTTACAGTAACCCAAACTTTCAAAATTGATATACACTACCGCCCGGAACTGCTTACGCAGTGATTATATCCTAGAAAATCCATCTTCCATGAACATACTATTGATTATTTTCACTAGTAACGATGTTGCATGTGTTCAATATACACCTAGCACATAAAGTCCCTGCTCAGGTGCTTTGAGGTTGACTAATTCAAAATATATAATCGGTACCAAAAATCTGAGATATACATTAAATGAGCAAATTTCTTCTCCGCAGTTTGATACCTCATTCAACAAAATCGAATGGATACTTTTAAAGTTATGTCGATTTCAATGACCGCGGATGCAACAGAAAAGTGGCACTAGGTATAGGAAATCATTGATTTGTGTGTGATTTACCATAGACGGTAAAAATCAATGTTTTACCCGTCTATGGATTTACGCACTGAAAAACTCACAGCTTATCAGCTAAGACTTGTATTCTTCACAGCCAGATACACCCTTTGTCCCGCACATTGCGGTTATCACTAAAGACCCATTCATCTGTCACGTTCAGATAGCACACAGGTACCGATTATATATTTTGAATTAGTCAACCTCAAAGCACCTGAGCAGGGACTTTATGTGCTAGGTGTATAGTTCGTCTTCATAAATTCATGTTTGTTGCATGTTACGATCATCGCATTTCATACAAAACTCAATAATTCGAGACAAGTCAAAATCTACACAGTGAAATCCCATAGACATTTGCCTCATTCATATTCATGAGCTCATTACCGCTATTATTGCGCTATGGGGAAATTCTGTCTCATCTACACCTTCTCTGAAAAATCCATTTTTTTTGATAATTAATTGTTATATTCACAAATACAATATGCTATATAAGGATGCGCAGTCCTTATAAATGCCTAAAACATGGTAATTTTCTGAGGAGGTAATTTGAATTTCCGAGAAAAACCTGACATTTAAAAGAAAATTTAATTATTTTGGTTTAAAAATCAGTGATCCAATACACACCAGAGAACCTCGCAGTTTGTCTGTATTTCGCACGAGGCAGCACAGGGCCCTGACAGGTTTTAAAATCACCGCAACAATGGTTTGCATTGCGTAATCTAATTTTGCGAAGGTCAGTCGATATCTTTTCCATCAGTTATCGGCTTTGTTAGCCCAACAGTCTATACCACCATACTATGCAAACCCGAACTTACTGCCAGATGTGATTTAATTGGGCGATATCTCTATCTTTCACATTGCAATAGTCAAAATCCCATTCATAAAAGAATACGCTAAAAGGGTGATCGATTCTTGTCTAACAAAGGATTCGAAAAAGTCCATTCAAAATAATGTAGGCCTATGTTGGATCACGCGGTAACTAAACTAATATTGGGTGATTACTATTTTCTAATGGCGTAGGTCAGGCTTGGCTGGTCTCAAAATTCTCTAAACAGACTTGACAAGCCGTCTCGCTAGGAGGTGTCACTACTTTGAGCATTTTTGTAACTCAAAAATGGGAAGATTAAAATTTAGCCAGCCATTTTCACCAACATGAGCTCAATGGTGTATACAAATGTATGGTGTGCTTTGTGGACACTTCATGTCCACCAGTCTGATGTATTTATAACCCATGTTCTATGCGCACATTTCAATATGACAGAATACCCCTGTATGCAAAATTGTAATTGCTGCTGCAAGTTTTATTCCGAAGATTTTGCTGGTTCCCAGTTCGCGACAGGTATCATTCTACAACCAAAACTTTAATAAAGTTTTGTCTCGAAGTATCAGTTTTTTTGGGAAATTCCAGTAACATTGTCAAAACACGAGACATGTTTTAGGTATTAATGACCATTACAGATCCCAGTCAGGATAATTATAAGTGTTTACATTTCGTAAAATAATGTAAAAATAATGATTTGTCGGAGATGATTTTCGCAAGCAAGGATATCCCATAGCGCTATAACAGCGATAATGAGCTCATGAATATTAATGAGGTGAGAATTGCATGGGATTTCCCCATAGAGAAAATAGCGACCTCAGAAAGATATTTATTTTGACAAATGTGTAGACTACAAGGTCAAGGAAAGATGAATTTATGAATGAGAATATATCCAGGCTCCTATATAAATAGGATTTGACATTGATATGGGTAAAATTAGAAGACTGTTTGGGGAATAAGTTCTCTCGATGGTGTGCGTAAGCAGTTCCGGGCGCTAGTGTATATTATATACTAGTGCATTCAGGGCTGGAATTAATCAACCAGCCAGTCAAGCAGGCAACTCTCAAAAATACCTGTCCAACAGAAATTCCACCAGCCAGTGTAACGCTCGGTTGGTCAGGTACTTTTGCATCTTCAACCATCACACGCAAAAATTACCCGCTATGGGCGGGTGGGTGGATGCTATTTCCAGGCCTGAGTGCATTGTCTGAGATACATTTATGTTTGATAATTCATTTGTGGAGGGATATTCAATGTCAATTGTCAATATGTTCAGTTGTTTGGTTGTAGCACAATAATGAGCAAAATCTGTATATATTAACACATCAGTGGATTGCTGGAGGGATAAACAAAAACAATCCAATGTTTGAAAGACAATTTGGTGACAGTATAGATGTATAGTCAAAATAGCAGTTGCAGTTTTATATATTAGATTCCATTGTTTTGATATACAGGGTGTCTCAAAAAAAACCGTGCACGTGTTTACCCAACTTATTGACCATGAACTTCTAACATTTGGTGTAACAATTGTATACATATTGATAGACCAAACACTTAGCTTTCATATGCTGTTTATTTCATCTAATTTGGTTTTGAAAATCCTAAGATATGATCAATTAACTAAAGCTACCTAAAATCGAAGTTGTGCCACTTTTACGGAAAGAATGCTTAAGATAAGCATTAAAACCCTCGTCCTCTTAAGGGAGGGTGATCGGCGATTGCGCTAGAACGCAAAAAACAGTGACCTAGGGCGTCTAGGTGATCGCTTTTACATTCCCTGCGCTCACTTTGACGAAAACAAATTGAGGCTGCCACCTTGCCCGGGGGTAGGGTAAGCCGTCAAAGTCCGATAGTAGGGGGTGGTTGCCACCTTACAAAAAACAAATTAAATCGCCATTTTGAAAAATATTTGTATTGAATGTTCCTGAAATATTTTAGCATGGGCCTATGTTAGAAACACCATTTCCATCACTTATAAGCAAAATACCGGGTGAAATTCCGATATTTAGAACTTTTTTGGCGAAGATTTCTATGATATTTCACTGTCCATCGAATACGGCGGGATTTTGAGGTCGGCCATGTTTGGTGACGTCATTGTGACGTCATGCGTGGGATGTTTGTACTTGTTTAGTATGTATGGATAGAGGGAACCTCTAGCTATAACATGGTACCCAAATAAGCATACACTGCATTTCGGATTGGATTTTGTTAGAGGGTGGTAACCCCGGTGGTAACAACCCCCATCTCCGGAGTAACCCTTTCTATTCATTGCAAACTGTAAAGTGGCACAACGTCGACTTTAGGTAGCTTTAGTTAATTGGTCATATCTCAAGATTGACAAAACCAAATCAGATGAAATAAACGGAATATGAAAGCTAACCGTTATGGCTATCAATGTGTATACAATTGTTACACCAAATTCTATAAGTTCACGGTCAATAAGCTGGGTAAACACGTGCACGGTTTTTTTTTAGACACCCTGTATATAGGTTCAGGGTTTCCTTATAAAATGTGTAAATTTAAAAACAGTGTTACACTTTACTTGAAATAGTTTGACAATAAGCACATGTAGAGTAAATGGACACAGTTGTCGTATATTTGAGATGTCATCATAACATTGCAATCAATGGAGTGATTTAATCCTTCCCCTTGAAAAGATGGAGTGCTATGTATAGGGACATTTTCCATGTTTGCTTGATGTACTGTAAAAGTGGAAATTGTCGCGTGTGTAATTCTTGGCGCTTCGCACATTTTGATACTTTTGTTTATATTTGCAAGATTTTAATTTTGCTTACATAGACCTATACACACAAAATGAATATATTAGCCCATTTTTATTTTCGCATAGTAATAGTAATTTTAAATCATAATATACAGGCTGTGTCACAAAAAAGTGTCTTATGAGAAATATGATTTTTCTTTGCCCATCAAAATATTGAAAGTGTACATGAAATAGTAATAATATTGTTCATCAATCTTTCATGTGTCATAAAAAAAAAAAATCCATTTGGGAACTTTTGTTATCAAATTATGGCAAATCCCCTCAGGCATGTCAAATTCAGCTTCGGCCACTTTTCATGTGCAGAGATGATTAGAATCGGCATTCAGAGTTTAATTGAACATACTCTATCAAATCATAATACTCCACCTCTACTACATGTTGATAGTTAGTTAAATTTGAGCAGTAAAATAGATTTATATCCATATTATCCATGAAAACCACAGATTTTGTATATTACACATTAACATCACCATGCATGCATTGATTTATCTAATTTCTCTTGAAACAACATGCACATACGAGGGGCATTCAATAAGTACATGCAACCATTGAAAATATCTGAACCGTGACATGTGTCAATAAAATAAACTTATGCTACTTAAACTGAATGCCTTACCCCTTTCTCACGGACAAAAAATCAAATATGTGGGTCATTTTTATCATGTAATTTCAGTACTATAAACATCATGGTCTCTGGGCACTGAAAATTGACAAGAATCAGCATTATAAATCAAGCGCCAATATTAACACTGTTAACGCATATAAACACTGCACAAAAAATAATAACCACTTTTTAAGGGACACCCTGTGTTTAATTCCTAAGACCCTTAATAAATTCGAAATATGGGAAAAAACCGAAGCCATTTGAATAACAAATGATGCAGTTTTCAATATTGCACTTAAAATGCATGCCATAAACTTGTCTTTCAAATTTCCAGCCATTGTAACCTTTAATTCCCTAACCAGTGCCCTGAGATCACGGTATTCACTATTCATAGTGCTGAAATGTAATGATATAAATGACCTACGAGTTCGAGATTTTCTGTGAGAAAAGAGCAAGACTTATAGTTTAAGTATCATAAGTTTATTTTACTGACATGTGTCACGGTTCAGAGATTTTCAATGGTTGCAGGTATTTATTGAATGCCCCTCGTATAAACAGTGTACTGCTGCAGGGATAATCTTTTGTTTATGAAATCAATCAGAATTGATCTTGTATCACTTAATAATGAAAGGATAATTATGTATAAAGTTAAATTGTAAAATGTGTAAATGTTGTAGCACTTAAGATCAATACTTTGACATTTTTGCCTATTATTGTAAATACTATTAGTGACTTTTGTAGGAACAATCTAAAGGTTGTGAGACAAGACAAGTGTATATTTAATGTTAAGGTGATGAAAAAGAAGAACAAAACCTGTTCTATGGGACCGACCAGATTCACTTTTTTTCCCTCAAATTCTTTTTTTTTTTTAGAATTTTTTTTTAAAATGTTTGAAATTTCAAAAATGTGTTTGAGTTCAAAAAACAAACAAACACTCCCGACCGACTGACTAGAACTGGGTGTTTCTTTCTTTGTCGCCTTATTGGTTTAAAAAGGTGAAATTATATAACTAAATAGCATTTAATTTGGGGGAAAACATATTTAATTCGGGAAAAAACATCTCTGGCTTGCCTAATATTGTATATTAATAGATTGCTGGTGGGATTATCTAACGTTAGAGAGATAATCCAATGAATGCCAGATAATGTTTGCAAGACAATAAAAATGTTTGCCAGATAAATTTGTCATGATATTTTATTTCATCTGAATGTCTCAATTGAGCATATACACTCGTCAAAAGAAGTTCCTGGACACTCATTGAAGTTCAAATATTTCACATAAATATTTAATATAAATTAAACAATTGCATGTCAAAATAAGCAGACAATAATTCTCTATCATGTCTGTATGAAATTAAGATGTACGCATTCATGCATGGCTGAGCACATTCATTAAGCAATGGTAAGGTGCGTAAAAGAAAATTGCAAGAAATGAGCATTTACAGTCATTTGAATGGAGGGATTATCCAATTTTTGCAATCTTCTTGCCATTGTCAAGTGAATGGGATCTGCCATGCATGAGTGATCATGTCTAAATTCCATGTTAAGCTGTTAAAGAATTACTTTCTGCTTATTTTGATATACAATTATATATATATAATCATATAAATAATTATATATATTCTATTAAATATTAATTTAATTTAAGTGTCCAAGAACTTCTTTTGTTATCCTCAATTTCAATTAATTTACATACTTTATTTCCAAGAGGTAATTTCAACGATGGTGTTCATGGTGAGGCTGAGGAAGGATACTCATACTGCTAAGAATGTCAAAACTTGTCATACTTTAGCCACAATTTCATTTAATTTACATACTTTATTCCCAAGAGGTAATTTCAATGAAGGTGTTCATAATTTCAATGAAGGTGTTCATAACTTCAATGAAGGTGAAATAGTGTATCGCTAACAAGGGTGATTTTGCACTAAAAAGGGGGCCTCCTTTTATAAGCATTTTAAGCAGGTTTTGTGGTGACCCCTCAGAACCATGAAATAGTGTAGCCTATAAAAATGTGGCTCCTAGCGCTGAAAGTCTGATAGTTTGATATACTTTTAGTTATGTTGTCTGAAAATTCGTAAAATTCCTTCAAATTTGAACTTCTAGAAAACATCGATTTAGTAAAAAAATTGACATTTTCCACCATTTAAAGCTAAATGTTCTCGGAATACACGGGTGTGTGACCTAAAAGGCGAGTATACTATTATGAACAATCAAAATAAACTATCAGATTCATTTTATATTGTCACAATGTGAAGAAATTGGAAGAAAACTGAAATTTAAATGATCGTAAGATTGGCCTTTGTTTACATTTGTAGGCATTGTTTTGCGCTGTTTTGTTTTTTGCGTCTTCGTCGCGGATATCAAGCGGCGCGTCTAGTATTATGCACGGGAAGATTCAGCGCACGACGCAATGATCGAACAGCTGACGCAGCATTTGAAAAGTGCAGAACTCTGCTTAATTTCCCGCTAAATATTAAACCATGCGCCTTTTCTTGACTCAAACTTACCAAAACAACAATTTTAAATCACCCAAAAGAACAGGAAATAGTCGCTTCCGATTAGTAACTTATGATGGTAATGATAGAATACATATAAAGGAATAAAATAATAATAACCCTTGCGATGTGAGATATGGCCAAAGTAGCTCATCATTTAGGTGTTGATAGCATGAAGAAGTCGTTTAGACACCCTGATTTCTTTAATAATACTGGCATTGGTCCTTCTCATTGTCCATACGATACGAAGCATATGCCTCCAACACCACATCTCGAAAGCAGCTATTCTGTTTTTGTCAGCTTTTGTTAGGGTCCATGTCTCACAGGCATACATGTGAGGATAATTATATAAGATTAAATTGTAAATTGTTCAAGTTGTAGCACATAATGATCAAAACTTGCCTATTATGTACAATATTATTGTATACTGGTGACTTTTGGAGGGACAATCTGACGTTTGTGAGACAAAACATTAGTGTATATGCTGTTTGCGATTAAAAAGAAGAAAAAAACTTGTTCTACGGAACCGACTGGATTCATTTTTATTTTCAAATTTCAAATATCCGTTTTTGTTTACAAAATTTTCTTGACATTTTTTGAAAATGTTCGAAATTTCAGAAGTTGTTGAAGTTCACTGACAAAACTATCCAAAAACTCCCGAACGACTGACCTTACCTGGTAGAACAGGGATTTTTCTTTGTCGCCTTAATAGTTAAAAAGGTGAAATTATTTAACTTAAAGGATTTACTTGGGAAAAATATTTGGCTTACCTAATATTGTATATAATACGCTACTTGCACGCAATCGCCATTTTGAAACGAGAGCGAGGCTCTCCCCTCTTATCAGCACACCCAACGCTTCACGCAATGCACAAACTTGCGTGAACCACGCGTGAAACCACCGACGCAGTGTGGCGTGAAAGTTTGTGAGGGGTTCGATATGTAGCGTATAGATTGCTGGTGGGATTATCTAATGTTTGAGAGATCATTTCTAATGCATGCCATCAGATCATTCAATGTTTGCGAAACAATAAAAATGTTTGCCGGATAAATTGTGTCATCATATTTCATTTCACCTGAATGTCACAACTAGTCATAATTTACCCTCAATTTCAATTTTAATCTGCCTACTTAATTTTAATTTCAATGACAGTTTTCATTCTGACCCTGAGGCTGAGGAAGGATATACTTATGCGGCTGTGAAGCTTGAAAACCATTTACAACATCCATTTCTTGTCTGTTGAAAGGCCTCTCCAATTCTCGTTATCCATGCTGAGCACCGGCGACGGCCCCTCTCGGTTCCTCGCTGGCGCCCTCTTGTGAGCGATGCCGGTGCTTGGAGGACTGCAACGCACTGCCCATGTGGTCGTGCTCGCTGTCGCTTATGATGGACTCATTGTCGTCCGTCTGTGGATTCGGCGGCGGCAGCGGTGGGCAGGACGTCTGGGTTGCTTTGTTGCTGGATGAATAAAGGTTTGTCATGATTGATGGTTGAAGGGATGTCTGGAGCTATAGGGAAAAAATATGATTCTCTCTGTGGTGTGTATAGCCAGGATTGACGGAGCTATCGATCGCGCAGTGCAAATGCCCGTTGAGTCGTACGACATTTTGCGGGATATTTAATTTGTCCTTTTTTCTCGTGCTGTGTATTGGAAATGAGACTTTTGAAAATAGGAATTTTTTCTTTAAATGGTGCATGGTTTATCTTTGTTGTTAGGGGATAAATTTGGTATCAAATATTATGCCTAAAAGATTCATCTAAATGCCTATATAGCCTGTTTGGCCCCCAAAAAATAAATGTTACTCAAAATGACATAAACAAAGTGATATACTTTCTTTTGTTGAACCCTTTACTACATTGTGTTAAATTTTTGTTAACATCATTCTAATGATTTTAATAGTGGAATAGGGCGAAATTCTTTTCAAAAGAATTTCGCCTTAACCTCATTTCAAACAAAAGATTTCGCCCTAACGAACAAAATCCGGAAAAAATCGCATTTTTTCTTCGCCTTATCATATGAATTAACATTACAAAGTTATTATTATTATTTTTTTTTTTTAATTTTATCTGCAATAGCTGCCAGATATTATCATGTGTGGTAGCTAATAGCAGACCCATTAATTTAAACTAAAAGTAACACAGGGCAGCTATAGCAGATCTCAGTTATGTGAAAAGGCAATAGGGCAGGCAAGGAAACACATTCCCTCAGATGTACTGGGAGCTCATTTCATAATTTTGGAGCAGCAACCCGGAAGGATAAATGACCAGCTCTCTTCTAAGAGTGTCGAACATTGAGCCGGGTAGAATCCGACGAAGATCTGAGGCGTCGCCTGCAATCAGATGTGTACCTGTCACTCTGTAGCGAAACGAAATCTATCAAATACGATGGTGCTAAATAATATTGATACACTTATAAAGATACAGCACAATTTTAAAACGAATCCTATCCTGAACAGGAAGCCAGTGGAGGGATGCAGGCAGATCCACAGAGCGCTCATCCCTTTCGCAAGCAAAGTTAACTACATCCTACATTTTGTAGGATGTAGTGGGGTAACGGTTATAGGTCAATTTAGAGTGGTTTTGGATGTCAACAGGCAATTTGATTGGTTTTTGGCTAAATACGCACTATATGTTATGAGACAATTGCGTATAGGTTGGGGGAGGGGCATAATTCATTCGAATACTAATAACTTCAGTGCCTATGGTCATCGCGTTTGAGTGCCCAACACCAAGTCACTGGCGTATGCGTTGTGCGTATGAGGCAGTGTTGCGTGTGCTAAAATCGGAACGCGATTGATTCAAAGCAGGATGTTGGGAAACAGCTCGATGAATTTGCCGATTTTATGAAGGGGGAATGTGTTGTTGTTTGATTAAAAGAAAACTAACAAAATGTGTTATTTTATGATAAAATATAAAAATAAGCAATAAACTAAATAAGAATGAGAATAAAATATAGTTCTTAGCTGTTTTGCTATATACGATGGTCTTATAATGTATAAGCTGTACCATATCTGTGTCTCCGTCCAAATGGTACAGCCTATACATTATAAGACCATCGTATATAGCAAAACAGCTAGGAACTATATTTTCTAAAAATGAAAGTTTCAAAAATGTCCACATTTACAGAACCTATCATAGAATGATTGAAAAAGACAAATCTTTATCTCTTGAATATAAAAGTATTTATTAAAATAATTACTATATTATCAAGCATTATGATAATACTAGTATACACATTGCTTTTGTGGTAATATATAAAATAACAGAAAGTCCTTGATTAGAATTAAAAGGTGGTATGGTTGTGAACCACAGAAAATAAAATAAGAGAAACAGACTTTCCTATTTCCAAATATAGAGTGCATACTTCCATATATGGAACATAATATGGAACATATTGATTTCTACTCCCATCTTATATTAAAGAGGGTCTATTTAAGTGGACTACCAAATTTCCCATTTCCAAATATATACATACTTCCAAATTTGGAACATAATATGTGTTCTCCAATAAAAAGTTGTACAAATCCAGTCATTTATTCTCCCATCTTCATCGTCTATAGTCGACTTAGATAGACCCTCTTTTCAAACCTGTCTGTTTGAATTCTGGGCAAAACCTTGTTCAATGGACAAACATCACATTTCTTCCTTGATGCAGTTAAACACATGCGGCGCACTTAGGAACAGCTTATTGCGCATGCTTGAAAATGCACAGAAATTCGGTAACCAATCAGCGCCGTGAGGTCGAGCTTACGCATTGTGCCGCACAAGGGGTGAGATTGACCGTGCATACTTTATGCAAGGTCAACATTATGAAACATGCGCTTATTGTGCTAATAGACACGGAGGGGACCGAATCATCCCTTTTTCCCCAGGTTTTTTAATTTTAACTTTTTTTCGTCCTAAAATTTGGGAAAAACAGAACGTTCAGATTATCTGGCGTGTTAAAACCCAGAAATCAGAACTATTCAGACAAAATTTGAAAAGTTCACAGGTATGATATTAATCAATTCTTTTGAACACTATTGACCAGAATGTGACCCCTACAACAATTCAGCTAATTATTCATACATCCTGATTTTTGGAGGAATACCCATTTACCTCTCTGGCCTGGCAATTAAATCCAAATACAGTAGATCCCTTTTTCCTGTGATGAGCGGTTTTCCAAATTTCACAGTTACCGGTAGATTAAAGGAGGTGTCCCGCAAGCATAAAGTTGTGCATTTTATGTTAGAAAAATAACCATCGAGCCCAACTTTTGTAATTATATTGAACAAAACACCACACTTGTGACAAAAATAAATAAAAACCGCCATCTCTCAACATGCAATTTTTAAAATTCGCGGCGATTCAAAGTCCCGGTGTTGATGAAGTCATAGTTATACAATGCACATGCGCTAATTTGAGCACCAATACCCATGACGTCATCGACACCGAGACTTTCAATCGCCGCGAATTTTAAAAATTGCATGTTGAGTGATGGAAGTTTTTATTCATTTTTGTGACTAGTATGATGTTTTGTTCTATACAATTACGTAATTTCGGCTCGATAATTATTTTTCTAACAAATAATGCTCAATGTTGTGCTTGCGGGACCCTTCTTTTAACAGCGTAACAAAAGAGCGTCCTCTTTTGTAGATACATGGTTTCAGAAGGGTCTTATGGAATTAAACTACATTTTCAAAGCTCTTTATAGGGGTTTTCAGTAGCTATAGATAGGCTCTGTGCAGTAGATACGAGTTACTAATGATTAATGTGGCAGTGATACGTACACCAATATAAACACTATTGGCTTTGCATAGGCAAAGATATGCGATCTACATACAAATCAAGGGTTCGGAGCCACAATGGCTGCCCTTATAAGGGTGCACCTTTAGCACCACAAGTATATAACATATGGCATTTAATTACATTTAATAAATCCAATTGCTCAGCATATGATCAACACCAGATATTACAAGTGGCAGTTATTACAGACAGGCCCTTGTGGCACTTAGCCCCCCAAATGATCCAAATGATCAAAAAGTTCCTATCTAGGTCGGAAATTCTACAATAAAATCTTAATTCAGTGAGGGTTAGTTATCGGAGTCTCTTTCCATGGTTTAAGCTGATAATCAAATTTAATTGTAGAATTTCTCCTCTACCCCATTCACTGTGTACAACGTGCAGGTCTATACAGTGAGTGTCAGTTCGCCGTGATTCGGAGATTCACGTTAAGCCGTTGGTCCCGTGTATTCAGACGATTCACCCTGAACACGTTAAAATAGTTGCAGACCTCATCGTAAAGAGTAGGGGATCATCCCGGGTCTGTTACCTGTACAAAAAAATTACAACCTCTGGGTTTCAGAGGGCTTCCAGTTTAGCTAGAATGCAGCTGTTATAGGGAGTTAACAAACAATAAGCAATGATCCAAATGAAAGGGGGACTCAAGGAAGTTTTTGATTTTATATTTTGAATTTTGTGAGTACTGTAATTATTGAACTATTAATCAAATGCATATAAAAGTATACATTTTTGGAAAGGAAATGTATCAGAGAAACCAAATTTGGCGTCAATTTTGTCCAAAAATGTTGGATTTCTTTTTGAAGAAATCACAAATTTCACTTTTTTGACCCAATTTAATTTTGAGAAAAAAATTCCAAATCGCTATATGTTGATGTAAAGACACTAGCTAAGGGACAATTTTTTTAATTTTAAACCTAATCTAATATTTTTTGAAATTTTGACCAAAAAGTGCCAACAAAGTGAAACAAAATGGAAACTTTTTTGGGGGCAATTTTTATTAAAAAAATCATTTGAGTCATAGTTCAATAATTACAGCACTCACAAAATTTTTAAAAAAACTTCCTGAAGTCCCCCTTAAAGGCCATTTATCAATGTTTTCCTCTTCCGCTGTCCTGTTGCCCTCTATATTTCAATGTTGTATACTTCAGTTGCTGCCTAGCAACCATCCACTCATGTTTTACTCATTATCAGTTGCTTAGCAACCATCCACTCATGTTTTATTCATTATCAGTTGCTTAGCAACCAGAAGTCACCCGGTTCAAGTATATTCGCAGTAATGTCCGCATCCCGTTGGGCACATGGGGTTTTTCTCGAGCCATTCTTTCATATGTTCTATGTGTCCGCCATGAGAGCAACCTTGGCACCAGGCGTACAGGCCCTTGGCAACCAGAAGTCACCAGATTCAAGTATATTCGCAGTAATGTCCGCATCCCGTTGGACACATGGGGTTTTTCTCGAGCCATTCTTTCATATGTTCTATGTGTCCGCCATGAGAGCAACCTTGGCACCAGGCGTACAGGCCCTTGGCAACCAGAAGTCACCAGATTCAAGTATATTCGCAGTAATGTCCGCATCCCGTTGGACACATGGGGTTTTTCTCGAGCCATTCTTTCATATGTTCTATGTGTCCACCATGAGAGCAACCTTGACACCAGGCGTATAGGCCTTTCACTGGAAGATGACTGAAATCAAACAGTAGAGAAAATATGTAAATATTTACTTTGTATAAACATTATTATGATATTGAATGCTTCCTATCTCAGCAATGATTGATTCTGATTAGAACCCTGCTTAACAAGATTTTCTTCACACCAATACCCTGGACTTCCCTTCCCATCTACCCCTGAACCAGGCCCGACCAAACATTTGAAGGGAAACCCAAGTTATTTTCCTAGACCGATCTGGACCGTGTCATTTTAACATGGGTCGTTTAAGCTTTATAATCTTTGACCATGTACCACAGACTTATTGGCCAGGTTTATTTACTCCAGATATTTAACACACATGTCTATCATATTCATTATCTACAAATCTGATGAATTTAATTATGGCTATTTCTTCCAACCCTATATTTCTTATAATATCTAAATCACTTAATTATTGCCGAAGTTGATTAGGCCATGCACCCAAAAGCTCACAGTGCTACAAATTATTCCAGCATATCAATGCGAACAGTTCCTTTTCCTGAGGCTTCATCTCACTGCACAACAGGGCGTAACCCACCTGTCAGAAGGCTTTCCCCCTGATGCCCCCCCCCCCCCAAATTGAAGACCCTAGTTACACTACTGCTGCACAATCACAGACTGACTACAGGGTGAGTGAAAATTGCAATTGTGAAAAGAAGAAAAATACCAAACTGGAATATAAACACTGTCAAAGGTTAAAAGAGTAAGATATTTAACTTTGTGTGAAAAAAGTCAATATCATTTTACATTTGCCTTTGGTGAATCATTTTACCGGTACAACTGTTTTCACATGTTTATCCACGAAATACCAAAACATTCATAAGATCGCAAAATGCGTCACTCATTCAAATTTGAAAACTTGAGTGATGTATTGGAATTTCATTCATTTTTGCTTGTTTACACGGGAGTAAGATAATCAGTGTGTTCAAGCTTAAATTGATGAAACATTCAAAGTCATTTCTGTGAAGTGCACAGAAGATAGGCAATCTTTAACACTAAAATGGTCCTGTATTATGTAACACACACATCATCTGTATACTTTTTAGTGGGGCGTCCCACATGGTGAAAAAGGGGTGAGGGTATTTTCAGACAAAATGTCTGCGCTTTTGTGCGAAAAAGGGTGTCAAATAAGCAGAATTGAATGCGAAACGCCATCAAATAGGGGGGTATTTCAAGATCCTGGAACAATCAAGTGTAACCCCTCTGAATGTGAAGAGAGAACACCAGGGTTTATTTCCCCCCCCCCCCCCCCCCCCCCCCCCACCACCGAAAACCTAGGATATTAGGTCAAGGTTTACCCAAGAAAAGGAGACTTACCATACAGAGCATGTGTTGGTGAGCGTAGCACATTTATGTGTACAGGCCCAGGAGACTTTATCTAGCGGTTTATTACATCTATTGCACTTGGTATAAATGGTTGTAGATTGCTGCAAGAAATAACAGGTATAGTGGTAATGGGGTTAGCATATATAAACAGGCACTATCAGCGTGTCATGCACCGGAAGTTCAGGCCCAGTGTGTTCAATTTTGACTTAAAGGGGTACTAAGAGATGTGTTGGAGACTGCGCCCTCAATTATGATAAAAACTGGGATTAGTATATTTTTATAATTGTATTACATGTATGAACTTACACCTATAAGGATTAAGAAAAATCAGCCCTCTTTGTACAAGAAAACGTCGATTCAAGAATGCTCGTACAGCCGGGTTGAGCATTTTACGTCCGACAGTATTCCCCTGCAGTACGCGTGATACATAACGCGAACCATATTTGCATAGAGGACGATTTCAAATAAATAGCGATGATATTGTTTTAATTAAGTTTTGCTGTGTTTTTGTTAGTAGAAACAACAATAATGGCAATTTTTATTGTTCATCGTGAATTCTGAAGTAAATTTTTAAACATTTAAACACCACTTAATGTCCCTTTAAAAAGGGTCCGTCTCCGTGGAGGGTCGGCACTGACATTAGAAAGGTATAGGTATAGGTATGTGCCACCCTGTAGACCCCTTTTCACCCTCTTCTGCTCGCTCTTAAATCCCCCTTTTGGGCCTGCATCAGCTCTTAAGAAGAGTTGGGTTTGATTTCATACTTTAAACCCATTGTCATATTAAGCTCTTGTTACAATGGCACGACAATCGATCATCCTTATACAGACGCAATAACAGTCGCAATGAGGATAGAATCCAATGACTGATGATCGTATCAAATTTCTTACATGTTTTGAAATGGTTGAATCAGTCTCCATTTAAAAGAGACGATCGATCATCTTAACACTTTCCATGCAGCTATTGGTTTAACCAATACAAAACAGATTTTTCAGAAACCTTTGGTCAGATTTCCAGGTCTATCTCAAGGATTACTGAACCAATATTAGGCATGTTTGTACTTATTTTAATGCATTTCTCATGGTGATTCCAAATATGGTAATGAAATTCAATAATTTTGACATATTTGAAACATTTTGTGAAATTTAAAACAGACAAGATCATCTTAACACTGTCCACACAGCTATTGGTCTTACCATATTATACAAAACAGATTTTTCAGAAATCTTTCGTAACTTTCAAGGTATATCTCAAGGATTACTGAACCAATATTAGGCATGTTTGTACTTATTTAAATGCATTTCTCATGGTGATCCCAAATCTGGTAATGAAATTCAATAATTTTGACAAATTTGAAACATTTTGTGAAAATTTGGAATGTCGTCTGCCACGTGGAAAGTGCTATATATATTCACCTGATTTAGAAGTCCCACTTCTAGATGGGCACTAAGCTTTACTATCTCTGTAGCAACGCACCATAATTTAAACCGGCTGAGTAAATCTGTCAAAATAAAAGTAATGATAACAATAATAGTCATTTATATATAATACTTTATACAACCATAAAGTTAAACCAATTAAGGCCAAACAAAGAAGGTCTGTCTCAGAAGCCCGCCCGCATTGGTATGTGAAATGATCAACAGCGCGTAGGTCTATGCGCTAGGGGCTAAAATACTTCTTCTTTTTTTTCTTCTTTTTTTCTTTAAAAAAAAATAAATTAAAACAAGTTCTCTGTAAGCTTGGATAAGCAACAACAAAAAATAGCAAAAAAAATCG
This sequence comes from Ophiura sarsii, assembly GCA_035610835.1. Lineage (NCBI taxonomy): Eukaryota > Metazoa > Echinodermata > Ophiuroidea > Amphilepidida > Ophiuridae > Ophiura > Ophiura sarsii. The sequence goes on from CM069447.1 coordinate 15,824,249, forward strand.
CACAGCACTTAACCTCTTTTTGCACAATGTTTCTGAGACTTTCTTCTTTGTTTGGCCTTAAGTGAACAATGACACAAAAAGATATTACAATTAAAATGATTTTATAGCCATAAAAACACACAATACCATATATTTTTAAAAAAACGCCCCCTGAGATGTGGCATTTTTGAAAGGGGGTGGTTGTTTATTGGGGGTCATTTGTCAAGCGCTAATACCGATAAAACAACCGGGGAAAAGTGTACATTAGGTTCCAGATTCTGGACTGTACTAATATCATCATGCGATACGGGTAAACCAGTATCTGGGACCTAAGTGTACCCTAATTTCGACTTGTTAATTCACATTGCTTAATTTTTTGTTGTTGTTATACAAGGAATTCAGTTGGTTCAGACTCCATAAGTTGCTGAAATATTATTTTCTTATACCACGCCATGTTGAGCGTCACTCGCTACATCGCTGCTATATTGTCGATCCAATCGCACATTGTGCTGCATCTCGCATCATATTTGGACCAATTTTATCTCAAAAATGTTTTAATCTCATGATTTATAGCCAAGAAGCTCGAATTTGCAGGCAAATTGGTTGTATTTTAGGGCAAGAAAGGTGACACTCACGTACCTTGTTCTATCAAATTTGTAAAGCAGATAATTTTTGCAAATTTACATTTCTGATCATAAATCATAAAGATATTCTGAGTTACAGGGTGATACGATTCATAATTACTTCAAAATCATGGTTTGAGAGTGAATTTAGAGGTCAGGACAGTTTATTTTCACTCTTTAAACCATGATTTTGAAGTAATTAGGAATTGTATCGCTCTGTAACTCACAATTTATTATTCATGATTTATGATCAGAAATTTAAATCTGCAAGAAAATCTGCTTTCAAAACAAAATCAAGGATAGAGAGCGTCCCATGAAAAAGATCGCATAATATGCCTTTAATACACCAAATGAAGAACCTAGAAAATGGGTTAAACTTACCTATATATGACATAAACCAATGTTCTTGACTCTCCCTGTCTACTTTCTTGAGTATTCGATCCCCTAACACAACTATGATAGAGACACAGGTCTGGACATCGCCCTATCGGTCAAAGATACAAACAAAATTCAATTATTACAAATAAGAGAACAACCACATAATATACAGACTCAGGCGACGAATAAAAGAAAACCCCGTTTTTACGGGCCCGACCGACCCTCTATTTTTAGAAATCGGTGAAAAAAATGTTCTTGTGCAAATGAATACCGATCCCAATTTCCTTTTTGCTTGTCAAAAAACAGCAAAATATTTACAATTTTGGGTACTTTTATCGATAAAGTTTGATGGGGAAAAGCAACGAAAAAGCCAGAGTGATTGACCCAAACTGAGAGATCTGTTTGCCCGTAGAACAGGGTTTTAATATTTGCCTTAACACTTCCATGCGGCTATTAGTTTTACTATATACAAAACAGATTTTTCTGTCTATCTCAAGGATTACTGAGCCAATTGGCAATACTAGGCATGTTTGTACTTATTTCAATGTATTTCTAATGGGGAAATTCATAACCTGCTTAAACAACTTGTGAGTATTAATATACTTGTATAGGGTACTTGAACAATGCCAGTGTATTTATCAAAATGTAATACTTCCTTGAACAGACGACAGAGTCTCAATACAAAATAGTGACGAATTTGGCTCATTGAAATTGAGACATTCCCATAAAATGCAATACTTCATTGAACAGACAACAAACTTGTTCTTTTAAACACAAAATAGTGACAAATTAGGCACATTAGAATTCTCAAGCAATTGTGTCTGAGCACTGAAACAAGTGATTGCTACAAATGGGATATCGTTGGAAAGATGAACATGTGGAAAGCCATTGATGATGTACTAACACAACAATATATGAATATATCACAAAACATTTGAAGAAAAAAATTGGTGATTGAAAGAAATTTCCTAACTGTTTTTTGAGGACTTTTATCCAGTAGGAATCCACTGCTTAAATAAGAATTCAACTGTGACAAACCATTGGAATTCTTGCAACGAATGCCAACATTCTATCCCTGGTTCATATCTGCTCTCTGTGCACATCACTTCCACAGAATATAACCATTCACAGATTCAAAATAAACTGTCTGTAACATTTGGAATAACAAGAATACAGAGTGTCCCAGAATGATTTATACCGTTGTTTTAGAAGAAAAAAATATACAAATATAGAATACGACATAGCAATCCAAGTCTAATGCCTGCAATATAATGGGAAAACATGTTTCCTAACTTACTCTGTTTATTTCATCAACATATCTTTATCTGTTTCGATATGGTATGACATTATTGAAAATCTATGAATACTGTTTTTCACATTCAGCATATTTCAATTGATAAACCTCACACCAAACTTTAAAACTGCCGCATATTAGAAATGTTGTAGTGGAAATCAAAAGAGAACACAGCACATTACCTGCATATCATTTATATTGAGCGTTGTGCCAAACACGGTCAATGATGGTCGATGATTTTATGAGTTTCAGAAGAGGTAATTGGGTTCAAACTTGGGATTCTAATACCATTTTTACAAGATTTTTAAAATTCAAAATTCCTAAGAAAGCTAGATATACATGTATAGCTGGGGAGCGGAGGCCCATTTTTAGGTTTTTTTGGTCCTGGTATGCTGGCACAGGGAGACATATACCAAAATGTTCCTTGAAGTCTGTAGCATACACCCTAGGTGGACATCCTTGCCAACTCGGATGTTAAATTGACCTTTGACCTCAATTTAGGGTCAAAGTTCACATGTGTTTCAATGGGACGTCAACACTTTATGTTAACATGGTAAAATAATTAAAAATCAATCCATTTACCATAAAAAGTATCATATTGTTTGGCTGACTGTTTAGAACAAAAAAGTCAATCACTTTTTTGCTCCAAACCAGGCCCTTAAGCATGATTTTTTTTTTTGGGGGGGGGGTATATATTTTGGAAAAGGTACATTGGTACCAGGGGTAGCACTGGCTCAAAAATATGAGGAGTCCCATTCAATTTTTCAGGACCCTTTAAGGACTGCAAAAACTAAATTTAAAGGGTCCCCCAGAAATATAAGGGGTCCTGAAGTTTGAGCCTTTAAAAATGGTCAAAACCGATTTAGAGAAATTAGAGGTTCAGTTCAGCGCAGAGAGCTGGAAATTACTGCAGCCTTTTTGTTTAAGGAACGCATTTTCCCCGTTTGATTTGAATCCCCTCGACGCTGCCTCGGTGCAAGATGTGCACCACATCTTCTCCCCATAGTAACTCTAACCATTTAAATCGGTTCTTCCATCTATAGTAGATTCATAAACTCTGGCGTATGGGTTTCAATTTTGGACCTCGTCCATTGGGCGTTAGAGGAACCCATTTTGACCAATGATGAAACAGCGGCACTTTTATAGATGTTATTATTTGCACTCCATAATCAAATGCTATTCATGATAGTGTGGCTTTATGAATACGGCTGATCATGTAGCTTTACAATCACGACAACCAAATACTTAATCCAACAGCTTGAAATGTATTATCCCTTTGGAAGTGGTCACCGTTATAAAAACAAATCGACCATCATCGACCGTATACAAGTTTCGAAAGAAAAATATTATGTAGGCCTATGTCATTTTAACTATTCATAATTTAGTGAATACTTTTTATTATTTTCCATTTTTATCATGCACGTGGAATAAAGTAAACATTCAAATTAAAATAACAGTTCTACATATTTATTTGCGAGAAAAAACGAAATAATTTAATCATAATTTTTGTATAAACCTGGGTACAAAACCATTTGTCCCAATGAAATGGAAAAACAGTTTATGGATTATAAATGTTATTTCTGGCTATGAGACCACCTGAATACCTTCATCAATTTATCTGAATAACAATACATTTCTTTATCGAAAATACGCGGGCAATTGACAACAACTGTTTGCAGCCAAAGTTATGCAGATAATCCAGCCGCAAGTTCCCTGTCACTAGGTACATAGTGGTGACTGCATCACAGTAGTACATGCATATGACGATGACACGGTATTAACCTTGCATATTACAATTAAATTCGAGTGCCACCCCCTCTTTTGCTTCTGTTACCTTTGACTGAAATGGTAAATCGGCCAATGTCTGCGAATCGACTATAGGCGTGTATGCTCTTATTTTCTTAGATGGAGCCATTGTTTATAAAGGTGTACAGCAGCAACGATGCATACGAAAATCGTGTTTCGCTGTTATTCAGTAGGCTGATACATTGTAGCTTACACATTGTTCACGCTCGGTCTTGTACAGAGATCGTTGAATTTGAACTGTGAGTCTGTGACCCTCATTGCAAACAATCGCTAACACAGATACGCATACTAGTGTAAGAACGTGTAACTCATACCTATGTTGTGTCCATGTTATAATCAGTAGAAGATTCTTAAAGAATGTTTTGGAAATCGCTTGAAACTTTTGCGGAAGCAATTCGGAAGCGATTTAATGTGTTTAAAAACTTTTAAAAATACAGGATTTGCATTGTATTTATCTTTTAAGGACATTAACAAATTTACAATGTAGGAGATTGACAATTTTCAGAATGTCTTAAGGTTTCCACGTCCATACATCGTCAGATTTAAGGGGTCTCTTCATTTTCGATTAGGACCCGTTAGCGAAGTTCAATATGTAAACTTACGCGTCCCACAAGAAAATGAGGGTCCTAGGACGCGGGGACGCGCAATAACGCGACCCTTGATTGGTACCCAAAAAATCGTAAAAGGTTGCCCCCACATTTTTTTGTCATCTCATAAAATTTTGAGGGGGGGGGGAGGGGGTTAAGACATATTTTAGTCCAAAACGGCGTGAAAAAATGCTTTACACAACAAAGGGAAAGGGGGCGTTTTCGGGAAATAGGGGGGTTAAGACATATTTTAGTCCAAAACGGCGCGAACAAATGCTTTACACAATGGGAAAGGGGGCGTTTTCGGAAAATAGGGGTGGGGGAGGGGCGTATACTACAGACATCAAGGAACATTTTGGTATATGACTCCCTGTGCCAGCAGACCGGGACTGAAAAACCATGCGCCCTTTGACTAATACCATAGCTTAATAAATGCACCTCACATAATTCTGGGTCACCCTGTATATCTACATGCTGATTGGGTGAATATTTACCTGATCTGCATAATAGTGTAGCATGTCTACTATGATTGGTGCAAATTTAAACGAGAACTGGGATTCTGTGAGCTGATTGGTTACTGAGGGATTGGTAGAGGGCGCTGTTAGAAGCTGCGTTCCGACTCCCTCCGATTCTAGATCCACCAGTTGACTTGAAGGGGAATCGGTGCGGGTTCTGTCTTGGGTCTGATCTGGTGATGGCGGTCTGCGGAAAAAGAAGACATGCTGTTATGTTACTCCATAGATCGTCATAGAGAGGATGATTATCTCCCGGATTATATCTATTGAAATGTTGTGTGGAGCTGATCTAAACTGCTCACAAAAAGTATCGAAACACTTAGAAATGATCCAATATATAACGGCTCGAAAGGGTATGCATTAATCGAAGCAAATATTCAAGTGCATAATTTTGTTCTGCGTATTTTGACACCTCGATCGATGGGATACGATGTTGCGGAGCGGAGTTATTGTCATTTCAATGGTCGTGGGTCCAGTTTTTAAAGTGACAATCATCCTATAGAAAGAGGTTTGCATTACTGTTTAGAATGATCAGATTCGTGATTTTCAATAGGGATGAGTGTCACTTTTGAAACTGGACCCACGATCATTGAAATGACAATAACTCCGCGCCGCAACATCGTATCTCAACGATCGAGGTGTCAAAATACGCAGAACAAAATGATGCACTTGGTTATTTGCTTCGATTAATGCATACCTTTTCGAGCCGTTATATATCGGATCATTTCTAAGTGTTTCGATACTTTTTGTGAGCAGTTTATGTCTGTTTCACACACACCCCTACAACTATCATGTTTGAAAAATAAACAGATTGGGTATTGATAGTCTATTGCGGCGATTACAGACATACTGTATATGTAGCTTCAAAAAAAATACCCACTTATCAGGTTGGATGTAGAGTGCACACCACCAAATAATATATTTTGCATTATGGCAATACCCGGCAGTGTTTGAAATTTAGAAAATGAGTCTAAATTTAACATCCTAGAAAAGGTAAAAAGTGCTGTAAATGTACCTAAATGTTTCATAATTTGGCATTTGTAGGTTATGAATTCCTCCATATAAGGCCTAACATCTCTATCTTTATCTTGACTGGTATTAATTTACACAATCTCACTGTTTTCACCAATTTAAAACTTAATTCCCTGATCTTAGAATCTAGGCAGTCTGTCATACTTCTGTCAACTTTTTCAAACCAAAGAATAGTTAATTGATTGCGAAGTGGGATTATCTAATGTTGGAAAGATAATCCAAAGCATGCAAGATAATCCAATGTTTGCGAGACAAGATCAATCTTTGCCAGATCAATTTGGCACGATATTTTATTTCACCTGAATGTCACAACTATAGTTCAATCAGTTCCAAATTAGTGAGAAATATTTGGTTTTTAGCTTTCCGCGGGCTAAAGTAATCCAAGTGTATAAGCGCAATTTTGACATACGCATACAATGACAATACCAGCCATGCGAGCGTTTTGCACACAATGCTCTTCTGAATTCATTCTCTGCTGTATTAAAACAGGTTGTGCCAATTTGGAACTGTCTGAACTATAGTCATTCTTTAGCCCCAATTTAAATTAATTTACCTCCTTTATTTCCAAGAGGAACAAAAGTGCATGCTTTTATCAAAAAGTTCGGACGAGAAACTAGGAGGTTTTTTTACTCAAAGAGGTAAATTTCAATGAAGTTGTTCGATGTAGTCCTCTGTTAATTTCTTTCTTCAACTTTGACCATTTTTTAAAGTTTGTGTAACCTTTTGTTGGGGGGGGGGGGGTACTAAGAATTCTGAATGCAATCGTTAAAAAACTGATAGTAAAGCAATTTGATACATCATGACACAGGAAATACCCACCACAACAATGCAAACACTGGTACACTTTTTCAATGTGGATTTCGTACATGTTAATCAAATATTGGCCATTGATTCATAAATGTTAAAGAGAGAGCGACTCTGAATCAAGTACATGTACGTGTTCAATTTTTCAATTGATTTTTATGGTAAGACCAACTCATTGCCATTGTTCCTTGTATGTAAAGCAAAACTTAGCGAACAATAAACTCTTTATATTCTCAAAATGCAGATGTGCCTATTACATGAACCCATTTGGATTTTATTGGCAGGATGTGCATGACTATACCAATTAAAGGTCTATTCAGGGATTTTGAAAGAAATTGGGTTTTTTCTGGATTTTTCTTCAAACTTATGAACTTTTATTGGAAAACTACCTTTCGTCCTTATATGGGGCAATTAAAGGCTTAAACATAGAACAATCTTAATATTATAGCTAACACTACTAACTAACACTACAATTACATCTAACATTACAACACTGATCATTGGTGGGGGGGGGGGGGGGGTGAAATACTAATAAAAATAAATAGACCAGATTAGTTTAATAGATGTGTCTTTTAACAATGATATTTCAGCACTTATACAGAACAAATATAATAAAACTGAATAATTTGATAAACGGATGAAATTTGAGGGAAAAATAAAAAATAAATAGGAATTGAGGCTATGAGAGCCTACATTTGTTGGAAATTTCTTTAATGAATTTACAAAGATTAATAATATCGGTACGGTTGTTTGAATTAAAAAAGCTCATACATTTTGATTGTATTGCAATGAGTGGTATATTTTTGGTCAATGAGTTTGATTCAGAGTTGATGAACGTACTTGCATTCAAAAATGTAACGATATTCATCACCAATAATATTGTCATTACAAATAGTGCACACTCTGTCATTATGAGTTGTATTGTAATATCTACCAGTTACTACAGGAATATATGAATTACTAACTCTAAATCTACAAAAATTAATTAAACAGAGAATACATTACAAAAATGAAAATCTCAGATTGTTTTTCACTTCAAGGAAAATATTGTTCAAAAAAATTGTGATATATGATTTATACAAATCCTAACGATTTGAATTTATTGACATCTGTGAGCTTGCATGAATGATATTTGATCACTTTGGTCAGGAATCAAATGACCTAAAAGTGATTGGGTAGGCTGCAAGTATTGCGCAATAATAAAGGTCCTACTACATTTGTTATTAACTCTAACCCTGGCGGTAAGTTTTGGGGAATAACTATCAGGGTAGAAAAACAGATCAAATTTGGGCGGAAAGACAGGCACCGCTGGCACCAGGGATCGAACCCGGGTCACCTGGGTGGTAGTCTGCTGCTTATCCTACTGAGCTATAGGGGCAAGCTTGCAAACAGTCTGGGTGCGAACAGAGATAGATAGACTGGGGAATCACCCGCTACCGGCATGTGGTAGAACAGTATTTGTTAGTCCTCAGATGGTATGGGTTAATAAACTCATATTATTGATATAGGGCTCTTTCCTATTGGCTCAATGACTAGGTAGGAAATCATTACAAAATCCTGGAGAGGGGGGGGGGGGGGGCGGTCAGGTATGATGTTGTAATTGTCCGCGTGAACAAAAACGTGGAATATGGGTGCTTTTTCGACCACAACGCGGATCCGCGCGGACCCATGCTAAGGGTATGATGAAAATCACCAATTTCAGAAAATAAGAGTGTCTTTTTCAACATGATGGGGGCGATAGTTATGTGTCATCAATAAGATGGTTGGCCCGTCCTGAGGGTCTATATCCTTTGTATGAGTATAATTTTTCGAGTTGTAATCCTCGTTAACGGTCACTTTTTTCCTTCTTTGAGAAACCGTGTTAAGGGTGGGTTTTGAGAGTGGATTCACACAGATGATTACAACTTTTATACATGAGTGCCCCCCCCCACCCCCCCCCCCCCCCCCCCACCTGGTATAAAATGCGCAAAACCACAATTTTATAGAAAAATGAGGGCACTTCCCGATACCAAATGAGTGTGCGTCTTTAATGTAGGTTACAGTGTAACATGTGTAAACTTTTGTGAACCAGGATAAACTGGCTTTAAACACGTAGGTCTTTTCATTTTTAGTGTTGCATCACTGCGATTGAGTTGTGGAATTGGGCTACATTTGATTGGTGCTATGTGTGCAAAAAAGTAGGTACAGAGCTGCTGATGTATCACATGTATGATGTATTGCCTTGGGTTCAACAAACATTTGGGCTACATTGCAGTTAAGCCCTGGCCTCATGGTACTTCCGCAACACCTTGAAAAACTTTTAGTTGGCAACACTTAATACTCTCACTCGGAATTTATATTGACAAAATCAGTACAGGATTTAATGTCAAGAATTGTCAGCCTCTTCAAGAGATCAACATTTCCACATCATGGCAATCACTACTACCAAACATGCCTTGCTATTCACCATCATTTTGGTATCAATGAATGGCATCAACAGTCAACTTCTAACCACAATATTTGCCGTGCGAGATATAACCACCCTGCTGGAAAATATCACAGACACTTCTACTGTGACGTCTATGTTCCTGGCAAACATTTTGAACCGGAGTGCCAACACTCAAACACACATTGACGGTAGCCTTGATCAAATGGCAAATACTCAAACTGAGATGGCAGTCAAGCAATCTGAAATGGTCTTAACTCAATCACGCATGGCAAACGCTTTGAATCGGAGTGCTGACACTCAATCTAGCATGGAGGGTACCCTTGATCAAATCGCAAATACTCAAACTCAGATGGCAAATACCCTCACTCAAGTGGCTCGACTCTTGCAGATGCAAAGTCAACAATTGCAGAATATGACGGACACTATGAGTATAATGGTTGAGCAAATGAACACACAAAGCAATTTGATTTCTCTACTACCTACTAAAATTCCAAGAGATTGCTCAGATATTTCTTCAAGAGGACAATATCCATCTGGATCTTACACTATTCAACCGTGGGAGGGCTTTGGAAACATCCGTGTGTACTGTGATATGGACACAGATAACGGTGGTTGGACTGTCTTCCAAAAGCGATTTGATGGATCAGTTGACTTTTATCTGGGGTGGGATGATTATGAAGATGGATTTGGCAGCACAGATGGGGAATATTGGTTGGGACTACGACAGATACATAGGCTGACTCAGCAAGGACCTTGATGTTACGCATTGATTTAGCCGACTTTCAGGATAATACTGCATATGCTGAATATGGATTGTTTTCTATCGGGGATGCAGCATCTAATTACTGCCTGTCCATAGGTGCATACAGTGGCACTGCAGGAGACTCATTGGCCAATCATAACAACCAAGCCTTCAGTACTTATGATAGAGACCATGATGGAGCGTCTAATAATAACTGTGCTGCATTCTACAAAGGTGGATGGTGGTACAATAACTGTATCCAGTCCAACCTGAATGGCCTGCAAGTGGGAGAACCACAGAACAGTAACAGAGGCATAGTGTGGCTGCACTGGAAAAGCACTGAAGTACTGAAGCGCTCAGAGATGAAAATGCGTCGAATCAGATAAGCGCGCTACTTCTACAATATCTTATTATAATTAATGGTAAATAATTACGAACATCTGAATAATGCAACAGAAAAAATACAAAAATGCACTTGTTATTTCAAGAGATGATCAATTAAAAGAAAATATGAAATAGCCAGAACGGTGTAAACAATATCACAATTTTAACACATTTTTGGTATTGCAGAGAACAGTGGCACAAAGAGTAACACATGAATTATTCACCTCATGTTGGCATATTGGTCTTTAGCTTGTCAATGTATATTTAGAGAATAAAATATAGTGCGTAGCTGTTTTGCTACATATGTTGGTCTCATAATGTATTATATAGGCTGTACCATATTTGGAAACATGTCGACACAAATATGGCACAGCCTATACAATATAAGACCATTGTATATAGCAAAACAGCTACATTGTATACACTATATTGTATTATCATTCATATCTAGGTGTGTTTTTTTTAATTTTAATTATTTTTATTTTTTTAATCTTCCTTTATTGAGGGTAAACCACTTTAGAGTCAAGCACTGCTTTCCAAGCAGGCCCTCATCATACAGAAAATAGTACAGTATTTACAAAAGAAATGTTCAAATATTTACACATAATACATGAATCAATCATAAACAGCTAACTATATGATTAAGAAGTACTTTGCACACAATTAAAGTTTGTTAATCTTAGATGTACTTAAATTGATGCACAGCCATGTTCTCCAGTTCAATTCTGACTGCTGATGGTAGGCTATTTAAGGCACATGCTGCCCTATAACGTGAACTGTGCGCAAGCCTGAATTGGATTTAAATGTTGGCACAGCCAATGTATTACTGGTATGATTTCTTGTAAGATGTGAAATAAGAACACATTCAAATTGGGCAGATATGTATGATGGACTTAAATTTCTTAAACATTTAAAAACAATTAAGGTGACGATGACGTCTTTTATCGAGTTTTACCCATTTTAAGTATGTCCATCATATCATGTGTTGGTGTTACACCCAGGTACTTAAATTCTTCTACTTTTTCAATATTTAAATTATTGTAAGTTAGTTTAACATCTTGGAACCTCTCAAGCATTTTATTAGTACCAAATATCATGAACTTAGTCTTATCAACATTTAAAGTAAGTTTATTTGCTGTGAAACAGTCAGCTACTTTAGTTAAGCATGATTCTAATTGAATTTGGAGATCATACATATTTTTAGCTTTATACATTAATGAAGTATCATCGGCATGCATTACAGTCTTACATCCATCTACAGCTTCGGGTAAACAATTAACACAAATTATGAAGAGTAATGGGCCTAAGATAGAACCCTGAGGAATTCATATGTTAATAGGTTTGAAATCAGATAAACTTGAATTTACATTGACAGTCTGTTACCTGTAACTCAAACCATTAGAGTTCATGCACTATTCTATTAGTCCTAAAAAAAGAGGTGACTGACCAGGTAATAAATATACTCTCACCTTCAAAACTACAGCTCCTACGCAAAAATATTACATGTGAAGATTGATTGAATTTAATTCAGTTATGTGCCATATCCAAAACAAAGCTTTTTTCATTCTAACATTTTGTTCTTCTACACTCAGCCTCGGACTAGCAGCAGGAAGATTATCGATTAACTGATCGCGCCATCTCACGGGTCGATAGTAAGATGGGGATTGGGAATGCTTCAAGCCCATACCCAACCCTGTCACACTGTCCTGTGTGTTCAAAACCGAAGTGTGAAATGTAAACAATGTTTCAATTATTAAAGGGAAGAAATGTCTTTTCAACTTTATCATTTATTATTTTTAAGTAGGAGCTAGTTTTTGAGTAAAGAGTATATTGATTACCTGGTCAGTTACTTATTTGAGGACTGTAAAACACATCTTAACTCTTTGCATCTGCAGTCATGTTTTCTATTTCTATAGTAGTGTCAATAGTCTGCACACTTTCATTGAATTTCACCAGGGACTGTCCCTAATTTCAGCATGACTGCATGAATACAATAGCACCTACTTACTGGGCCCAGGGGTGTGTGTAGTGTATGCAAATGGTTTACAATTTTTTTTTTAAATTTGGTACAATTTTTATTGCATGATAAAAGTGAAATTGTATGGTTGTAGCATTTAATCTGCAATGACATGCCTAAAATTCCAGTGCACTGCTGGAGGGATAATTTAATGTTTGTGTGATCAAACACAAGAATGGATAACTCAAACTCAGTGACAAAGTCATTTATAAAAGTTGTAATCGTCCGTGTGAATCCACTCTCAAAATCTACCCTTAACACGGATTCTCAAAGAAGGAAAAAGTGACCCTTAACAAGGATTACAACTCGAAGAATCATACTCATACAAAGGAGGCCCTCAAGACAGAGTTTAGACTGACATAAAGGTATGAAGTAAGTGCATGATTCATTTTTATTTGTAAATTTATCCCTACTGGCCATTGATGACATATGACTATCGGCCCAAGCAACCCTAATCGCGGATTCATGTTGAAAAAGACACCCTTATTCTCTACAATTGGCGATATTGATACCATTAGGCCAACCAAAAAAAATTGTTATGTTGTCCTCGACCGCCCGCTCGTCAGATTTAGGGCCGCTCAGATTTTTTTCAGATTTTTTCAGATTTTTAAAAAAAAAAACAGATTTTGTTTTTCCAGATTTCTTTTCCAGTTTTTTTTTTAAACAGTTTAAATGGCATTGAATATTGAGTGTTTATAACATGTGCGACTCTTAGAGTAATTTAAACTTCTTGTTGGCTGAACTTTGAGCTTCCGCTGGTAAAAGAAAATTTAAAATTTAAAAATAATTTAAAAAACGCCCGCCCGCCCCTCCACTCTGAAAGCTGTGGAGGACAACATAACCTTCTTTTTTTTTTTGCCTTAACATGGGTCCGCGCGGACCCGCGTTGTGGTAAAAAAAGCACCCATATTCCGCGTTTTCCGCGGATGATTACAACATTTATACCTGACTGGCCCCACCGGAAAACAAAGGGATCATTGTATATAGTCAAAAATCATAAAGTTTTTAAGTTTCTGTATAATGTATTTGACTGATTCGAGTATATGTTTTTATTCATTATCTTGTTTTGGTATATATTTATGTATCAGTTATATTGATTGTGTATATTTCAGCATGTAGGCCCTATTGTAGTTTTTATATATTTTTCCTGTAGTTGATGATTTTCTGTGTAGCGCCTTGAGGCTGTTTACACTAGGTGCTCAATAAGTCCCATGCACTATAGGGTTAAAAAAGTAAGCCCCCTCCCCCCTAAAATAAGCTCACATTTGTTTGTGGAACTCCGCACACGATTATACTTTTTGAAAAATTGAAAATGTTTACGAAAAGGGTAAATGCTTGGCTACACATAGAAAGTTCCCTCTTTAATATCATGTTCAATTTCCCAACACATTCAAATTTCCCCAAAATGATGTTGTCAGAAACAGTGGCACTTTTCAAGATCCTATACAAGAAAGTTACAAGAATGTCTCTAGTGCTTTTTTATAATTAATTTTGAATGGCTTTATTTTTTATTAAAATAAAGTCTCTTCTTCCTTTAGCTGGTCTTTATTTGAAATTTAAGAAAATAATTAGTTTTTCGTGCATGACTAGCCAATACAATACTTTCCACCATTCACATCGATAACTTCCCCGAATAGTTGAAAAGTGCCACTTTTCGGAAATCATCAATTTGAGGAAATGGGACTGTTTTGGGAAAAGTAAACATGGTATTGAAAAAGAAAAACTTTGTGTGGGTAGCCAAGCGTTTTTCCTATTCATAGAGTTTTAATTTCTCAAAACGCCTTATTTTGTGTGGATCTGTGCAAACAAACTCATATATAATCTTGAAAAGTGCCACTTTTTCTGAACACTTCATTTTGGGGAGATGTGACTATTTTGGAGAAAGTAATAATGAAATTGAAAGGGGGAAACCTTCTATGGATAGCCAAGCGTTTTTTCTTTTCATAAGTGTTTCAATCTCTCCAAACGTCTAATTGTGTGTGGAGTTATGCAAACAAACGTGATATAATTTGAGGGGGGCGGGGGGGGCTTACTTTTTTAACCCTTTATTATGATTAAAAGGTAAAATTGTTTTTAAGTTGTAGCAATTAATCATTTAAGCTGTAGCTTGCCTTGCCATTTTTTATCAAACAAAATCAGTCAGAAGTGGAGAAATTTAAGATAATGTCACATTTTTGTTTTCTACTTGATTGTATTGGCAGTTTACATTGCAACTTTTTGCAGAAACCCCCATTAAGAATAGGACAATTAATTAAAGGGGCATTGAGAGATGTATCGATATACTAAATGAGCAAATAACGTAAAGATAATCATCAACATAGCCCAAATCCAAAATGTCATACAATTCCGACATCGCCTTCATGCCAAAATAAGCAAATAACGGCACTTCCGGGTTGTGATTTGCCGCGAAAGTCCGTGAGTAAACGATAGCATAACTTCCGAATTCAGCACCTGAGTTTCGATATGATCATATCGAAACTAAGAAAATCATGAAATTTTATATGATAAACGGCGAATGTTGGTAAACTGTTTCAGATGGTAGTTAGTATATGCTTAAGTATTACTTTGATGCAAAAAATCCTGATTTCCAGGATAATTGAGGGCGCTCTCCTATGCGTATCTCTCAATGCCCCTTTAAAACGATATGAGCATCAAATTAAAACGAAATTCTATCCTTGGTCTGGTTATATCTCAAAATCTTTATTTCCAACTTCTGCCTGAATTTGTTTGATCACATCACATAAACCATAGTGATTGACTGACTGTTGAAAGGATAATCATATATTTAGAGTATAATCCAATCTATTTGGGAAAAAGTAAATTTGAGGATATATTCAATGGTGACGGGATATCATGTGTATATAGTCCAAGAGTTGAAATTGTTTGGTGAGATCAAATCTGCTCATATAAAGTTTGATTTTTTTCTTTTCAATCACAATTTGTTCAAATATCTCGGGATATGTTCATTTAATGTAATATATCATGTAAAAGCTGATGCGTTCATCTTTACAATGATATCCAATTTTAAGCAATCCCTTGTTCCAGTGCTCAGCCACATGCTTGAGAGAACATGGGGAGGTCGCAATCTGAAAGTGCCAAAATCAACACCATTTTGTGCTCAAAAGTCAATAGATCATCACACTACACTTGCAACACTTTATTGAACAGACGACAAAGATGTTCTTTTGAGCACGAAATAGTGTTGATTTTGGCACATTCAGATTGTGACCTCCCCATGTTCTCAAGCAAGTAGATGAGCACTGGAGCAAGGGATTGCTTCAAATTTGGTATGAAAAATATATCCAAACTTTTTTTGAGCAGTTTTAGTAAGCAAAACTCTTAATTGACTTATAATACTTGATAAAAAAGTTAAATTGTATGGTTGTAGCATTAAGGGGATGGGGGGGGGGGGGGGGGGGGGGGGGGGGGGGGGGGGGGGGTGGTATTAACCAAAACAAAAATCAAAGCGCTGTAACTTTTGAACAATTAGTGTGATGCATATAAAAGTATACATTGGAAGGAAATGAGTCGGAGAATCCATTTTTGATATCAAATTTCACTAAAACCGCTGATTTTTGGCTAACAAATTTGTGGACAACGTGCCAAATCAGTTTTTGAAGAGAAAAATGCCGACATTGCACCAAAATCAACTAAAGACACTTCTCTAGGAATGTTTATTTTTGTTTTATCATACATTTTGTTAGTTTTTTACATTTCTTACCTCAAAAATGCCATTTATGCACACAATTTTGATTACAATTGTTGTGTATGTTAACACATGCCTATGTTTTGTTTCTTGATAAATAAGACAAATCAATGTACTTGTGCAAATGTTGATATCATGCTCACATAGCACTCCCCTTAACATTAACATCAGCATCCATGCATTGATTTGTCTAATTTCTCTTAAAACACCACATGCAATAAGCAGTGAACTACTGGAGGGATAATCTAATGTTCATGAAATCAGACATGATCTGATATAACTCAATAATGAAAAGATAATTATGCATATGGTTAAAATGTAAAATTGTTCATGTTGTAGTACTTCATGATCAAAACTTTGACTTGCCAATTATTCATACTACTGACTTTTGGAGGGACAATTTAAAAGATTGTGAGACAAGACATTAGTGTATATATTATAATATGTTATGTTTGTGATGAAAAAAAACCCCAAAAACTGTTAGACCGGATTCATGTTTATATTCAAATAACAAATAACAAATTTTCTTTATTCTTTTTTGTTTACAAAATCATCTTGACATTTTTTTTAAATGTTTGAGAATTCAAAGAAAATTGAAGATGTTTGAAATATTTCTAATACTTAAAAATCCCACCACGTGACTGACCCTACCTGGTAGAACAGGTTTTTCTTTTTCTTTGTCATCTTATTGGTAAAAAAGGTGATATTGTTTAACTTGTAGAATTTACTTGGGGGGAAAAATCCTCTGGCTTGCGTAATATTGTATATTAATAGATTACTGGTGGGATTATCTAATGTTTGAGAGATAATCCAATGAATGTCAGATAATTCAATGTTTGCGAGACAATAAAAATGTTTGCCAGATAAATGAATTTGTTATGATATTTTATTTCATCTGAATGTCTCAATTGAATCATATATGTTATCCTCAATTTCAATTAATTTACCTACTTTATTTCCAAGAGGTAATTTCAACGATGGTGTTCATTGTGAGGCTGCGGAATGATACTCATACTGCTAAGAATGTCACAAATATAGTCATACTTTAGCCACAATTTCAATTAATTTATATACTTTATTCCCAAGAGGTAATTTCAATAAAGGTGTTCATAATTTCAATAAAGGTGTTCATAATTCCAATGAAGGTGTTCATAATTTCAATGAAGGTGTTCATAATTCCAATGAAGGTGTTCATAATTTCAATGAAGGTGTTCATAATTTCAATGAAGGTGTTCATAATTTCATTAAAGGTGTTCATAATTTCAATGAAGGTGTTCGTAATTTCAATGAAGGTGTTCATAAATTCAATGACATGTTCATAATTTCAATGAAGGTGTTCATAATTTCAACGAAGGTGTTCATAATTTTCAACGAAGGTGTTCATAATTTCAACGAAGGTGTTCATAATTTCAACGAAGGTGTTCATAATTTCAATGAAGGTGTTCATAATTTCAATGAAGGTGTTCATAATGTCAATGAAGGTGTTCATATAATTGCAATAATGGTGTTCATTGTGAGGCTGAGAAAGGATACTGGAAGCTAGAAATCCAGGTTCTTATTCTACCTCAAAATGGCTGATTTGATGGGATCTTATTATTATTATTATTTTTCTCTTGTTCTTTTTTGTTTCAACTTTCATAATAAAAAACCCACAAAACCAAAAACCATTTCATACATATAATACATGATTCAGTAAATACTCTCCGCAAATACACTGTAAGCACTGAAATACTTGTTCAATGTGGATATCCTAAATGTTAATCAAATATTGGCAACAATCATCAATTCATTAATACTGTAAACCACTGAATTTCGTGAGGGATTTAATTTCGCGAAGGATGTGGATTCGCGAAATTAAATACCCGCGAAACTGATAATTTTGCATTAAAAGTTACAGTAAAATTTCAAGATTCACGAAAATCGCTAAATAGCAGTCATCCGTGAAATTATAGTGGTTTACAGTATGTTAATAAAATAGAGTGTGACTCTGAATCAAGTACATGTTCAACTTTAAGCCAAACTTTGCAAACAATACTCTATAGAAGAAGCATTCACACAATGCAGACATGCATATCACAACCCATTGAGTACAGGATTAGGCAAAATAAACAAATAAACATGTTGAGCATCCCCCTCGCTTCCTTTTTTGGGTTTGCTTCAATTTCCTTTTTTTCTTCTTTATTTCATTCACAACCTTTTTGTTGCTCAAGGTGTTTCAGAGCTTGAGATGTTTGTAACAGCTTTTCCTCTTTCTTAATAAGCATTTTGAGCAAGTTTTGAGGTGACCAACCCCTCAGAACCATGAAATGAAAACAATTTAAAGAGGCCACTTTTTTGTAAAATTTTTCCCTAACAGGGGTGTTTTGCACTAATAAGGAGGAAAGCTGCCTCCTCTTATAAGCATTTTAAGCAGGTTTTGTGGTGACGAACCCTGCAGAACCATGAAATAATGTAGCCTCTTTAAGGATTGTAAAGTTTATCGCTAACAGGGGTGTTATTGCACTTAAAGGCATAGTATGTGATCTTTTCCAAGTAGTGCCCTCTATCATTGATTTTTACTATGAAAGCAGATTTTCTTGCAGATTTGCATTTTTGATCATAAATCATAAAGATCTTCTAAGTTACAGATCGATATGATTCCTAATTACTTCAAAATTTTACTCAAAATTCACTCTAAAACTATGATTTTGAGGTTATTAGGAATCATATTGCTCTGTAACTTGGAATATATTCATGATTTATGATCAGAAAAGTAAATCTGCAAGAAAATCTGCTTCCAATTTTTTTCGAGGATTGAGGGCGTCCCCTGGAAAAGATCACAAAGTATACCTTTAAAGGAGGGCCTCCTGCCTCCTCCTATTTTCTTTTAAAGTCAGGACGCTAAACATGTTTTTTACTTATGACTTATACCAGGGAAAAATAAAATGCATTGTCAATGCCAATTCACAGATAAACATTAACAATATTTAAAGGAACACTCAATTATTTCGAGGCAAATTCTTTCTTTTTTTAGTTCAAGTAAATCTGAAAAACAGTTCGATATTACAAATTCTAAAATACTGTAAAATAATCATGAATAATTATAATTCATACAAACTCAAAAATATTGACTTTATTGACCGTGCGTGAGCTTGCATGAATGATATTTGATCACTTTGGTCAGGTATCAAATGGTCCACCGGCTGAAAATGGCCTAGAAATTATTTTATAGGCTGCAAGTAGTGTGCAATAATAACAGTCCAGCTAGATTTTTAATTATTAATTTTCTGACCAACAGCACACCATACGGAAAGGTGTAATGATGGAAAGTGTATATCCTTTATACCACAACAAAATTACGCCTGTTCTACGGGTAAACGGACCACTCAGGTTGAGCCGGGCCAGTCAGTCTGGCAGTTTTTTCTTCTTTATTTTTCTTGCCCCTTTAAATTTCCCCCTTTAAAATCAACGTAAACAATTGATAAAATCGATTTCCAAAATAAATGGGGCGGTCGGGCCCGTAAATCAGGGTTTATTTTTTTGTGGCCTTATGTCATTTCTACTTTCTGTCTTTTACACCTGCTGCACAAGGGCTCTTTCCTATGGCTTCGAGTGACAAGGGATGAAAGCAGTGCAAAAACCACACAAAAACTGTTCGTAGGCACTTCCCAATACCAAATGGCTGAGTGTGTCTTTAACATGAACCAGGATGTACTGGTTTCAAACACAATAACTTTATTTTCTTACAGTGTTGCAAAAACTTTGATTGAGTGATAGAATTGGGCTACTTTTAATTGGTGCCAAAAACCATTGATAAATCATATTTAGAAGTATTTTCCTAAGGTTCAATGAAAATTTGGGCTACTTTTAATTGGTGCCAAGCCATTGATAATTCATATTTATGAAGAATGTTCCTACGGTTTAATGAACATTTGGGTTACTTTTTAGTTACACCATAGCCTAGATGGTACTTCCGCCACACCTTGTAGAAATTTAATTTAGTTGGTATTTTTTTGTCTACTAACAACGAACGAACAATTTCATACTCTCACTCGGAATCTAGCCTGACACAATCTGAACAGAATTTGATCTTAACAGTTTTTTTCCAAGAGCTCAACATTTGCACTATGGCTATCACTACTATCAAGCATGCTTTGCTATTCACCATTATTTTGGTGTCAATGAATGGCATCAACAGTCAACTTCTAACCACAATATTTGCCGTACGAGATATTACTGCCTTGCTGGAAAACATCACAGACACGTCTACTGTGACGTCTATGTTCCTGTCAAATATTTTGAATCAGAGTGCAGACACTCAAACTCGGATAGCAGATACACAATCTGAAATAGCGTCAACTCAATCACGCATGGAGGGTACCCTCGATCAAATCGCAAATACCCTCACTAAAGTGGTTCAACTCTTGCAGTTACAAAGCCAACAGTTGCAAGATCTGACAGACGCAATAAGTCCCACTGCTTGCCCAACCAGTGACAGTTTAACTGTCACTGGCCCAACGAACCCCCCAGATATGGACATTCCAACAAACCCCCCAGATATGGACATTCCAACGAACCCCCCAGATATGGACATTCCAACGAACCCCCCAGATATGGACATTCCAACGAACCCCCCAGATATGGACATTCCAACGAACCCCCCAGATATGGACATTCCAACGAACACCCCAGATATGGACATTCCAAGGGATTGTTCAGATCTTGCATCAAGAGGACAATATCCATCTGGATCTTACACTATACAACCCAGTGATTACTTGGATAACTTGCTTGTGTACTGTGATATGGACACAGATAACGGTGGTTGGACTGTCTTCCAAAAGCGATTTGATGGATCTGTTGACTTTTTCTTAGGATGGGATGATTATGAAGATGGATTTGGCAGCCTAGATGGTGAACATTGGTTGGGACTACGACAGATATATAGGCTGACTCAACAAGGCTTGTGGATGTTACGCATCGATTTAGCCGACTTTCAGAATAATACTGCATATGCTGAATATGGATCCTTTTCTATTGGGGATGCTGCATCTAATTATACGCTGTCTGTAGGTGCATACAGTGGTACTGCAGGAGACTCATTGGCCTATCATAACAACCAACCCTTCAGTACCAAGGATAGCTCGTCTAGGACCTGTGCTGAATCCTACAAAGGTGCATGGTGGTACAGAGCATGTTACTTTTCCAACCTGAATGGCCTGTATCTGGGAGAATCACAGAACAGTGCCACAGGCATAGTGTGGAGACCCTGGAAAGCCTTTGAAGTACTGAAGCGCTCAGAGATGAAAATGCGTCGAATCAGATAAGCTATACTTCTACGATATCTTATTATAATTAATGGTAAATAATTATGGACATTTGAATAATGCAACAGGAAAAATGGAAAAATGCACTTGTTATTTCAAGAGATGATCACATATAAGAAAATATGAAATAGCCAGTATGGTATGTAAACAATTCAAACATCGTTTAAACCATTTATTTTATTGCTAATTAAGTACAGTGGCACATGAAGTAAAACAATTTTCCAATTCATGTTTAGCTTTTCAATGACATGTAAAATGGTAACAAAGCGAATCAAAATATGTCTATTTGGAGCAGACAATACTGTAAAACAACTTAATTTCACATCAACTTTATTTAGGCAAATTAGCATTTAGTCAACTTTTTGCGGTAATTTAATTTCACTAATTTGTATCATCTTCCTATAATAATGTAATTGGCGGCAATTTAATTTGGCGAATAGGATCTCCTAGCGAAATTAGCAAAATTAAATTACTTGCGAAATTAAGTTGTTTTACAGTAACCCAAACTTTCAAATTGATTTAAATAATATATACTAGTGCATTCATGGCTGGAATTAATCAACCAGCCAGTCAAGCAGGCAACTTTTAAAAATACCTGTCCGACAGAAATTCCACCAGCCAGTGTAACTCTCGGTTGGTCAGGTACTTTTGCATCTTCAACCGTCCCACCAAAAGTTACCCGCTATGGGCGGGTGGGTCGATGCTATTTCCAGGCCCGAGTGCATTGTTGGAGATTTATATTTGGAAGGTAATTCATTGGTGAAGGGATATTCAATGTCAAATTGTAAATAAGTTCAGTTGTTTGGTTGTAGCATTCATAACGAGCAAATTCTGTATATCATATTACACATCAGTGGATTGCTGGAGGGATAAACAAAAACATTCCAATGTTTGAAAGACAAATTGGTGACGGTATAAATACATGTATAGTCTAAATAGCAGTTGCAGTTTTATATCATCAGATTCCATTGTTTTGATTTAGGTTCAGGGTTTCCTTATAAAATGTGTAAATTTAAAATCAGTTTTACACTTTACTTTTACAGTTTGATAAAAGCACATATAGTAGATGGAATTATAGTTGTTGTATACTTGTGCTTGAGATGGCATCGTAACATCTCCATCAACGGAGTGATTTAATCCGTCCCCTAGTCCTGGGGCCATTTTTGACAAGAGGGAGTGCCATATAGCTATGGAAACATACATGTATAGGGGCATGATAGTCCATGTGCCCTTGATATGATTTTAAATCATAATGTACAGTGCATGTCAAAAAAGGGTCCCATGAGAAATGTGTTTTTGTTTTGGCCACAACACAAATAGAAGTACATGAAATAGTAGTAATATTGTTAAGCAATCTTTCATGTGCCATAAGAAGTTTTTCTATCCATTTTGGCGCTTTTGTTATAAAAATATGACAAATCCATGTCAAATTCAGCTCTGGCCACTAATCACGGGCAGAGATGATTATAATTGTCATTCAGTGTGTAATAGAACATAATAAATAAAATAATTTCAATCTACTTACTACATGTTGATAGTTAGTTAAATTTGAGCAGCAAAGCATATTTTTACCCATTATCAATTAAATTACAGCAATTTTTATTATGTATTTTACACAATACATTGATGTATCCTATAGATCATGTAACTGAACTGACCATATCTCGGGAGTTAAGGAGTGAAATTTAATGGAATAAAGTGAATTTGATAGAGGACTAATAGGGCATACCAACATACTATGTTTGTTAAAACAAAACAAAATATAGGAGGTACTTTTAATTATAGGAGGTACTTTTAATTATCTATAGGAGGTACTTTTTAATTATCTTGTAGAACATAACAAATGACTTAACTTACTTTTAACTTGGCAACTTTTGTCTCTTGTCATGTACATGTGTTCTGTATTGTTCTCTTTTTGTTTCTGTGTGTCTTTGTCAAGTGTATTGTTTTTGTGCTGTTCTGTCTGATCTCGTTTCGTGTTTTCTGTTCTCCCGTCATTAAAAATGCTCTAATTATTATCATTTTATTTTTGTGTCAAGGGTCCCCGTTATATAAGCCCGTCTATCAGGGTTTCCACTGGGGTTCCTAGCCTCTATTCCATATTGTATTATAATTTCTTTGTATTACTTTTGCTGAATAAATTGAATTGAATTGAATTGAATTATTTTTGTCCCTCATGGGACACTTTTTTGACACTGCCTGTATTATGATTTTCTAGTTGTTTTTTGGATATATGTGATCGCACTGTCAGATAGACGAGGGCTGTTGGTCTAAAAGCGTATGTCCAAATATATACATAAATCAATATCATGTGCCTCGATCTGCTTCTCATTTGTTGTAAAATAATAATCGTCTTATAGTTCAATCAGTTCCAAATTGTCGAGAAATATTCGGCTTTTATCCATCCGCACGCAAAAGTAATCCAAGCGTATAAGAGCGATTTTGGCATCAAGCGTCACGCATACAATGACACTGTGACATCGCGCGCCATATTGCGCCATGCCAATGTTTTGCGCGCAACGCTCTTCTGAATTAATTTCGCTGCTGTAAACAGGTTTCGCCAATTTGGAACTGATTAAACTATAGTGTCGTATAGAACTCCTATTTTACCATGCATGTATTAATTTGTCTAATTTCTCTTGAAAAAAGACATAAGCAGTGAATTGCTGCAAGGATAATCTAATGTTTATGAAATCATCAGATATGATCTTGTATAACTTAATAATGAAAGGATAATTATGTATAAGGTTAAATTGTACAATTTGTAAATGTTGTAGCACATAAGATGAACAATTTGACAATGCCTATCATTGAAAATACTAGTGACTTTTGGAGGGACAATCTAAAGATTATGAGACAAGACAATAGTATATAATTATATTTAGGTGATAAAAAATATAAAAACCCTGTTCTATGGGACCGACCAGATTCACTTTTTTCCTCAAATTTTCTCATTATGTTCCCACTCCTTAACACTTTTGGATCTGTAATTTGACATTTCGCCGGTAATAAATCATCTAAGAACTTGTACATTACCCATGTGATCCAATTTCAAGACTGCAAAGGACATAAAGATGCCCAAGGGCAAGTTATAACCTTCATAATTCTGAAAGTGGACTACATAGTTAGCGGTTGACAAAATCTTAGATGATTATTACCGGCGATATGTCAAATTACAGGTTCAAAAGTGTTAAGGGAGTGGGGACATAATGTTTTTTTCTTTACAAAATTGTCTTGACATTTTTTGAAAATGTTTGAAATTTCAAAAATTGTTGAAGTTCACTGACAAAAATATCAAAAAACTCACGACCGACCGACCCTGCCTGGAAGAACAGGTTTTTTTTCTTTGTCGATTTATGGTTAAAAAGGTGAAATTATCTAACTTGTAGCATTTACTACGGGGAAAAACCTCTGGCTTGCCTAATGTTGTCTATTGATTTCTAGTGGGATTATGTAATGCATGCAATAATCCAATGTTCGCGAGACAATAAAAATGTTTGCCAGATAAATGTTGTCATGATATTTTATTTTACCTGAATTTCACAACTGGTCATAATTTAGCCCCAATTTCAATTGATTTACATACTTTATTTCCAACAGGTAATGGACCTATGGCACATAATCTCCTGGCCACAGTCCAACATACGTGGGCGCACTTCTGTCACCTGCTTGCGCAATGCTTGAAAACTCACAAAATGCAGCTAACCAATCAGAGCTGTGAGGTCGAGCCAACATAATGCGCGCAACAGATGTCCGTTGCACGATTTTTTTTGGGCGAGGTTGAACTCTCAACCTCATGTGACATTAGTAGGAGCCCCAGGCCTCAAATTTAGGAGTTGACCCCTGACCTCCAAACATTCTCTTAAATTTACATTTTTATGACAGATACATAATCTTATCTACAAGAATAAAGAGTCCTGCTCTAAAGATTCTCTTGCAAAATTATGCTATGGCGATAATCATATTCCCCATGTATACACATAACAGAAATGAAGTAATAGCATCTCTCGTACGGGTTTGAGTAGTATATTAACCATAACACTGTGAAAAGGAAATCTAAAAACTACATAAAATCATGTTAATGAATTTAAAAAAAGAACTACTTGACACATTTGATTAGCTTTTTCCATTTTGATGTCATTGATATTGGTCCAAAATGTAATGGAACAATTTTTTTCTTTTCTTTTTCCAATGTTCTATTTAGCTATGTTACCTGTAACATTGACATTATAACCTTACATAACTATCTCAACTTGTGAAGCAGTTCTTCCCCATAGATATAATGTATAGCTATACATACTTTAAACTTTTATTTCAACTTTTTATGGCCATAATACTACCCCTACCCCTAACACGAGTTGTTATATGTCATTTTGTCTATGTGAATATACAGGGGAATATCGGTATTGCCAATAACTTGAATACGCAAGAGAATCATAAGAGCAGGACAATTAATTCTTGTAGACAAGATATAAATCTATCATAAAAGTATTCCTTTTGGAGTATGTTCGGAGGTCAGGGGTCAAACCCGAATTTAGAGCTCTGGGGCTCCTACTACATGCGTCCATTATAATGAAGGTTTTTCATTCTGACCCTGAGGCTGAGGAAGGATACTTGTGCTGCTGTGAAGCTTGAAAACCATTTCCAGCATCCTGGTTCTTTTTCTACCTCAAAATATTATTGTTTCTTTATTTTTATCATTTTATATTTATTTTATTATTATTATTATGTTGGGTTTTTTTGTTGATTTTTTTTGGGTACTATTTCTTATTAATTAGGGCCCAAGTCTAATATCCCTTGGACCAAGTGCCAATTATTGCTGATTTGTGTACCATGTGTAGGGGGCAAAGCTAGAGTAGTACCAACTTGTTTCATAACACTTTCCACGCGGCAGGCAGCTGCAGACGACGTTCCAAAGTTTCACAAAATGTTTCAAAAATGTCAAAATTGTTAAATTTCATAAACATATTAGGCTTACAACATCCCATCATCCAGAGCATCCTACCCTAAACCCACCCTATTCCCTGGGTCATTCATACTTACTTTTATCTGCATCTGATGGTTTATTTGAAGTGTCTGAGTCAGTTGACATGAGTTGGCTGAACATGCGTGCAGGAATCCTGCTGTCCGAGTTGTATAGACGCAACATCCTCCACGTCTGGGCAACCTGGCAAAAATACATCAAATATATAGACATAAAAAGTAGTAAATATACAGGGTGAGTCCAAAAAAAGTTTACTCAACTTCAGCGATTTTTTTTAGAAAAAAGTATTCGTTTGTTTTCAAAACAATTGACTACGGTATAAAGACAAATTGATTAGCTTTAATATGAATTTTATCTGGTTTAGATTGGTTGAGGGAAACTTATTTTACGCTGTTTTGAATGAACTGTACAGGGTGAGTCAAAATATTCAGGTCCCACTTTTAGAAAATCAGGAAAAATACGGGGAAACTACTTCTGGAAAAAAGTTTGCCAATTTCTTCATTGTTTATAGGAGTACTTCTTCATACTAGGTAAAATTTCCAAGATGATACCTTATTCCAGGCCATAATTTCAACATACTAATGAAAAAGCGCGAAATCCAAAGTTGTTAGTGCAACAAGGGTCCATCTGCAATAGCTGCCAGATGTTATCATGTGTGGTAGCCAATAGCAGACCCATCGATTTAAACTAAAAGTAACACATGGCAGCTATAGCAGAAAGGTAGTTTTCGCACTTACATCTCAGTTATGTTAAAAGGCAATAAGGGCAGGCAAGGAAACAGATTCCCTCAGATGTACTGGGAGCTCATTCCATAATTTGGGAGCAGCAACCCGGAAGGATGAATCACCAGCTCTCTTCTAAGAGCGGCGAACATAGAGCCGGGTAGAATCCGAGGAAGATCTGAGACGTCACCTGTATTCAGATGTGTACCTGTCACTCTGTAGCGAAACGAAATCTATCAAATACGATGGTGCTAAATAATATTGATACACTTATAAAGATACAGCACAATTTTGAAGCAAATCCTATCCTGAACAGGAAGCCAGTGGAGGGATGCAGGCAGATCCACAGAGCGCTCATCCCTTTCGCAAGCAAAGTTAACTACATCCTACATTTTGTAGGATGTAGTGGGGTAAAGGTTATAGGTCAATATATAGTGGGTGTGGTTTTGGATGTCAACAGGCAATTTGATTGGTTTTGGGCTAAATACAGAGCTCCAAACTGAGATATAGCTCAAAACATAATTGGGGGTGATTTTTGGGGGAATTTGAGTTTCTGGTAAATAATTAATCTTCAGAGTGTTTATAACAATATTGTGAAAGATTCAGATTAAAAAATCATCCTTATGTATGTTTCAGTGATTTAAAAAGCCTAGTTCTAGTAAAGAGCCTAGTTCTAGTAACTTTAAAGGGCGATATCTCAGTTTGGAGTTTTCATAAAGACCGTAAAAGACAAACTTGAAAATGATGTAACTCCGCTTTAGGAAGTCCGATTAAAATAAAGAGGGGTACCACTGTAAGGCTGAAGATCTCTATTTTAATAATCAATTACTAACTCAATTTTGATATCTTGCCCAATTGTGTCTGGTTTCGGTAGAACACGTCACAATTAACTAAATAAGAATGATAATAAAATATAGTTCTTAGCTGTTTTGCTATATACCATGGTCTTATAATGTATAGGCTGTACCATATTTGTGGCGTCATCCAAATATGGTACAGCCTATACATTATAAGACCATCGTATATAGCAAAACAGCTAGGAACTATATTTTTTCTCTCTAAATGAACGTTTAAAAATGTCCACTTTTACAGAACCTATAGTGGAATTATTGAAAAAGACAATCTTCATCTCTTGAATATAAAAGTATTTATTAAAATAACAGTTCTATATTATCAAGCATACATGATAATATAAGTATACACATTGCTTTTGTGGTAATATATAAAATTACAGAATGTCCTTGATTAGAATTAAAAGGTGGTATGGTTGTGAACCACAGAAAATAAAATAAGAGAAAAATAATTTCCCATTTCCAAATAGAGAGTGCATACTTCCATATGTGGAACATATTCAATTCTTCTCCCATCTCATTTAAAGAGGGTCTATCGAAGAAGACTACCAAATTTCCCATTTCCAAATATCAAGAGAAATGAGTCACATGTCGTCAGTTTTCATTTTGATGTTTTTCCATCATTCAAAAGCAGGCGGAAAATGCTAAAGTGCGGTCCAAACCCCACTTAAATTAAACTTCTTTTAAGTTACAAACAATTTACCAACTGAGAAAACATAGTAAAACATAAGAATTTGATACTTCTTTTAACCTACAACTCAAAAAAAAAATTCACGATATCCGACTCATTCCGCTTAATCGCGTCATATATAGAGAATACATAATTCCAAATATGGAACATGTATGTGTTCTCCAATAACACCATGTTCTCCAATAAAAAGTTGTACAAAATGAATTCCATTCCTTTTTCTTCTATCTTCATTTTCTAGTCGACTATCCCTCTTCTAAAACGGGTGGGTTAATTTCTCTCTCAAATTCTGGGCAAAACCTTCAATGGATAAAATTAATGTCACATATCTTCCTGGATGCAGTTAAATACACACGGGCGCACTTAGGAACAGCTTATTGCTCATGCTTGAAAGGGGTGGGGGTGACCTTGAGTACTTTACACGAGGTCCACATAATGTGACGTGCGCTTATTGTGCTCACAGACACGGAGGGGACCGAGACATCTTTATTTCCCTAGGTTTTATATAATAATTTATTTTATTTTTGTCCTAAAATTCTGGAAAACGGAATGTTCAGATTACCTGAAATCGGAACTGTTCAGACAGTTGGCAGGTATAATATTATTCAATACTTTCGATCACTATTGGCCAGAATGTGACCCCTATGACAATTCAGCTATAGTCTGATCAGTTCCAAATTGGCGAAGCCTCCTTACAGCACCGAATGAATACAGTACAGAAGGACGCGGGCGCGTATGAAGGCGGAAAGCGCATTGTGCATCATATGCGTGATGCATGCGTGTAGTCCAAACTGCGTGCTTATGGCCATACTCACGCGCGTACGCTTGGATTACGTTTGCACACGGAGAGATAAAAAACAAATCATTCTCGCCAATTTGGAACTGATTAAACTATAATTATTCATTCATCCCGGTTTATGAAATTTCAGTCACTGGACGATTAACAGTTTAACAAAAGGGAGCCCTCTGTTGTAGATATACGGGCTTCAGATAAAAGGGTCTTATGGAATTAAACTACTGTTCCTATGGTTGATTAAAGGCATATTATGTGATCTTTTCCAGAGAGCGCCCTCCATTCATGATTTTTTTTAGAAAGTAGATTTTCTTGCAGATTTACATTTCCGATCATAAATCATACATACATTCCAAGTTACAGAGCGATACGATTCCTAATTACCTCAAAATCATGGTTTTAGAGTGAATTTAGAGTGAAAAATATAAACTGTCGGAATCATTTTCTCTCTAAAACCATGATTTTGAAGTAATTAAGAATCGTATCGCCCTGTAACTTGGAATGTATGCATGATTTATGATCAGAAATGTAAATCTGCAAGAAAATCTGCTTTCTATTTTTTTTTCGATGTTGAGGGTGTTTCCTGGAAAGATCACATAATATACCTTTAACAACCAAAGCTCTTTATGGGGGCTTTCAGTAGCTATGATTAGTGTGGCAGTGATATGTACACCAATAACACTATTGGCTTTGCATAGGCAAATATATGCGATCTACATACAAATCAAGGGTTCTGAGCCACAATGGCTGCCATGTGTAAGAGGGATTCACTATGCAACACCCCTTCAATCAGGTTTTCATAAGATTTGGGATGAGACTACACTTTGAAGTTCCGCCAATTGCTTAAATCATTGTAAATCATTTCAATAATCAACTAATTACTTAGTGATTTATATAATTATGTTATTTACTTAATTAATCAGCTAATTAGTTAGTTAATTAATCATTTAAATTGCAGCTACTTTCTAACTTTGGTGCTACAGTGATTGGGGCATTTGGCTTTGTTGGGGCCACTAGATGATTAAATAACTAACTAATTAGCTCATTAATTAATTAAATAAATAACACAAAATATGCATAATTATATACATAACTTAGTAATTAGCTGATTATTTAATAAATCTAGGCAATCGGCGGTACTTCAAAGTGTAGTCTCATCCCGAGTCTCATGAAAGCCTGATTGAGGGGTGTTGCATAGTGAATCCCTTTGTAAAGATTGCATTTTCACAAAGGTGCACCTTATAGCCCCACAAGTGTATAACATATGGCAGCTATTACAGATAGTGACTATTCACATCTCTAGGTATCTTATAAGGCCAAATCTGCAATAGCTGCTCTGAATTACATTTAATTAATACCTATTACTCAGCATATGATAATGTCACAAGATATAAGTGTGTTAGAGTCATAGACCTGACGGGGAAATCCCCCTTTGGTCTATACACTAGCGTGTTGGACATTTGATCGGAAGGTCCCGGGTTCAATTCCCGGCTGGTGCTCCGAAATGTTGCTGGTATATCTCATGAATTAATTATATATGTTTAGGGCGGTAAGTGACAAAAATTGGTGGCAGCGGTGGCCCCTGGTGTTTCTTAACACCCGGGCGGCTCCACCTATTGTGGAACGTATTTAGTAGTGTATTTAAGTTGTATTTACGGCATTTTAATTTTTAGACAAAATTTCCAAATCGCTATGTTGATGTAAAGACACTAGCTTAGGGACAATTTTTCTTTTTTTTAAAACCTAATCTAATATTTTTGACCAAAAAGTGCTAAAAAAGTGAAACAAAATGGAAACTTTTTGGCACTTTTTATTAAAAAATTCCAAAAATATTAGATAGGTTAAAAAAAAAGTATACTTTTATATACATTTGAGTCATACAGGGTGAGTCAAAAAGACTGCAAGCGTGGAAAGAAGCCATCTTTTTTTAAAACTAAGTTGAAGTTTGAAAATGTTTAAACGTTATAAGAATATCCTACTTGTTACTAACTTTGTGTGTAAAAATGAAGTCAATAACAGTTTCCGTTTGCCTTTGGTGAACCTTTTTACCTGTGCACCCATTTCACACGTTTGTCCACGAGATACCCAAAACATGCCTAAGATCGCAAAATGTGTCTCCCGTTCAAATTTAGAATATTGAGTAGATTCGTGATGTAATTGGAATTTAATGCATTATTTCTTGTTTACATGTGAGTTACATAATCAATTTACCTCACCCATGCTATGAATTGCTTATAATGTTCTAAATTTGGATGAAAAACTGAACCTTTCCAATTTTTTGTAAAATATGAAAATGTAATGTGTGCCATTTCAATTGAAAATCACTGTGTTCATGGACAAACACGTTAATTGGAGTGTGCGGCAAAGAGGGTCACCAAAGACAAACGGAAAATGCGATCGACTTCATCTTTTTACACAAAATTAGGAACACACATGTTATTCTTGCCACGTTTAAAAAGTTTCAAAATTCAACATGGTTTTGGAACAAAATGGATTCTTTCCACTATTGCAGTTTTTTTGACTCACCCTGTAGTTCAATTATTACAGCACTCACAATTTTTTTTTTTTAAACTTCCTTAAGCCCCCCTTAAAGGACATTTATCAATGTTTTATTCTTCAGCTGTCCTGTTGCCCTCTATATTTCAATGTTGTATACTTCAGTTGCTGCCTAGCAACCATCCGCTCATGTTTTACTCATTATCAGTTGCTTAGCAACCATCCACTCATGTTTTATTCATTATCAGTTGCTTAGCAACCAGAAATCACCCGATTCAAGTATATTCGCAGTAATGTCCGCATCCCGTTGGGCACATGGGGTTTTTCTCTAGCCATTCTTTCATGTGTTCTATGTGACCGCCATGAGAGCAACCTTGACACCAGGCGTATAGGCCCTTCACTGGAAGATGACTGAAATCAAACAGTAGAGAAAATACGGAAAATTTAGTTAGTAACATTATTATGATATTGGATGTTTCCTATTGTCACAATATATAAGTGTGTTAGTGTCATAGAACTGACGGGAAGTCCTCTTTTGGTGCTTTCGACATTTAATTGGAAGGTCCCGGGTTCAATTCCCGGCTGGTGCTCCGAAATGTTGCTGGTATATTTTATGAATTATATATGTTTAGGGCGGTACATGACACTATCTCTTGATAAATTCAGCAATCAGAAATGTAACAGAGGTAAAGTAAAATTTACAGAAAATCAATGAACCAAATGCGAACGTTACGCAGCGACCATGGCCGAGTGTTTGCGCACGGCATCAAACATTAACGAGGGCTTGTACAAAGAATAGGTATCACCCCTAATCAATTCTGAAAATAAAAATAAATAAAAATAAATAAATTCCAGATTTTTTTTATGGCCTAATTTCTGGTAATTTCCGGAAGTGTTACATCTCTGAGCAATTATTGATTCTGGTTAGAACCTGGCATAAACGATTTTCTTCACCCCGATCCCAGACTTTCATAACATTACATAAATAACAATTAATATTTATAAGGCGCTCTTCCATATATATCACAACACATACGACACAAAACTCAAATTAGCATGGAAAAAGGCGATACTTAAGATTACAACGAAACTGAGAGATGTTGTCAGTTTCTCTTACAGTATGATGTTTCGTTCTAAATAACTACGCGATTTGGGCTCAATAATTATTTATCTATATAATGCACAATGCTGTGATTGCTGGACACCTCCTTTTATAAGAATAATTTGTGACTAACTGTGTGTGAAAAAAATAGCATTTTCCGTTTGCCTTTGGTGAATCATTTTATCGATACACCAGTTACACATGTTTGTCCACGAAACACCAAACCATGCATATTAAATAAGATGGTAAAATGCGTCACTCATTCAAATTTGAAAACTTGAGTTAATTTGTGATGTATTGTGGAATTAATTTCATTCTTGCTTGTTTACATAGAAGTACGATAATCAGTTTGGTCAAGTTTAAATTGATGAAACATTTATTATGCATGCTTATAATTAAATAGGCTTTTTAAGCCTGGCGACAAACAAACAAATCGTCGCTGTTCTGACATAACGACACATCACTTTACTTAATTCTGTTGTGATGTGTCGTTATGTCAGAACAGCGACGAATAACTCTAAATCAAGTTGTTCACAGACGGGGGTATCACATTTTTTTAGCTGTAGAGGGTTTAAAAGTAGCCCAATTGTGCGGCCTCACTGTAAACGATGCATTTAATACAAACATAGCCGTCATTTCACTAATATGCCATCGTTTTTGTTCTTTGACGCACCAAATTGCATCAGTTTTATCTAATAAGTTCAATTATCATATTTCTACAAACATTTACCATTATACATGTATAACTCAAATCAACCGTTTTCAAACAACATTAAAGTTATTCAAGACCTCTTTACACTGAGCCATTATTGATTTCTCGAGTAAATATGGAAGTGGCTTCGTTGCTCACTGAATAGTAAGTTTATAACAATCAGTGTTGCTTTTAAAACAAACAAAATTTGTTGAAAGAGGACACAAACCAGCTGCCATAGAATTAGCTGCCTTATGCTTATAGTATTTTTAATGTTAAGATTATCTTACACAAATCACTACAAGCATGTTATCAATTTGCATTTACGGCAGCTTATATAATTTGTCTCAATTCAGTACTGTTTGCCTGGTTTTAACTGCAAAAAGGTCAATAGAATCATTGCTGATTTGTATGTGCTAAAGAAAATGACTGTTTTTTATGTATTGTGACATACGTGAGACGTAAACAGTGGGTAAGATGCCGGTTTCCCAAAATGTCAAAAGCCAACCCTAATAGAGGCGAGGCCGTTGCCTCCGCCCCCCAAAAAGGGAGGGTATTTTCAAACAAAATGGCTGCGCTTTTGTGCGAAATAGGGGGTCAAATTAGCAGAATTGAATGCGAAACGCTATCAAATAGGGGTTATTTCAAGATCCTGGAACAATCATGTGTTACCCCTCTGAATACGAAGAGGGGACACTGGGGTTCTATCCCCCAGAAAAAACCTAGGATATTAGGGTCAATGTTAACACAAGAAGAGGAGACTTACCATACGGAGCATGTGTTGGTAAGTGTAGCACATTTATGTGTACAGGCCCAGGAGACTTTATCTAGCGGTTTATTACATCTATTGCACTTGGTGTAAATGGTTGTAGATTGCTGCAAGAAATAATAGGTATATGTAATGGGTTTAGCTTATATAAACAGGTATACATGTATGTTATGGGTTTAGCTTATATAAACAGGTATGTTTCAATGTGTCATGCACCGGAGGTTCGGGCCCCGTGTGTTCAATTTTGACTTAAAAAGGTCCGTCTCCTTGGAGGGTCGGAGGGCACTGACATTAGAAAAAGGTATAGGTATGTGCCAACCTGTAGACCCCCTTTTCACCCTCTTCTGCTCGCTCTTAAGACCCCCTTTTTGGTATGCATCAGCTCTTAAGACCCCCATTTTATTGAAAATAAAAAAATTATAAACATTTTGCGTTCTAAAATCACAATTTTCAGTAAATTGGCGTTTGGGGATCAGTAATTAAGCCCTTACTTTTTGACGGAAAATCAGTTCTTAAGTTGAGTGCCCCCCCCCCCCCCCCCCCCCCCCCCTCGGGTCTGTCTCACATACATTTTGGAAAATATCTATGCTATATACCTGAGTTATCCCATACGTCCTAATATATATGAAATTTACAGAGACTATTCTCAAGTCATATCAAAAATTATTAAGACATATTAAAAGTTCAGCATCGTTTGTTTCATAAGATGTTTCCATATTATGCGATGAAAATGATGAAGTGATTTCGGCACTTTATTTTAAACAAGAGTTGGGTTTGATTTCATATTTTAACCCCATTGTCACATAAAGCCCTTTTCACACTAACACGACGATTGATCATTATTTTGTAAACGCAATAATAGTCGCTATGACGATCGATTGCTAAAAATGGGCCACTATTCTGTGTGAATCTAATGACTGATGATTGATCAAATTTCTTACATGTTCTGAAATGGTTGAATCAGTTTCCATTTAATAGAGACGATCGATCATCTTAACACTTCCCATGCAGCTATTGGTTTTACCATATTATACAAAACAGATTTTTCAGAAACCTTTGTCAGATTTCCAGGTCTATCTAAAGGATTACTGAACCAAAAGGAGGCATGTTTGTACTTATTTTAATGCACTTCTCATGGTGATTCCAAATATGGTAATGAAATTCAATAATTTTGACATATTTGAAACATTTTGTGACATTTTGGAATGTCGTCTGCCACATGGAAAGTGCTAAGATCATCATCTAGCCAGTGTGAAAAGGCTATATTCACCTGATTAAGAAGTCCCACTTCTAGATGCGCACTGAGCTTCACTATCTCTGTAGCAACGCACCATAATTTAAACCGGCCGAGTAAATCTGTAAAAATAAAAGTAATGGTAACAACAATAGTCATTTATATACAACACTTAAGTTAAACCAACTTAGGTGAACAATGACATATCTCACCCAAGGACAAAATAGACAAAAAGGAGAAGTGCGGCACAGTATACCACATTTCTTGTCCGCAATGCCCTGCCTCCTACATTGGTGAGACAAAACGCCCCCTTGGCATCAGAGCCGCCGAACACAAACGGGAACCGTCCCCCGTCGCTGAACACACCACGAGGACCGGCCATAACTTCCCCGCTGACAATATCAGAATTCTTGATTCTGACTCCTCTTGGTTTGGCCGGGGAGTTCGCGAAGCCGCACACATCAGGCTCAAGCAGAGCTCCCTCAACAGAGACGGAGGACGGTACTACCTACCAGCGATCTACACGCCGCTATTGAGTTGTCGTCCATCACCGCCTGACGGCGATGATGATGAGACTCAATAGCCTAACCGCCAACAGCGCCCCCACATGTTATTGGGGCTGACGAAAGGCAAGCGAGTTGCTGCCAGAAAGCTATCCCAGAGGTAAGCTTATTTGCTGTTGTGAGAAATAATAATCTCAAAAATAGACATAAAAAGATATTACAATTAAAATAATTTTATAGCCATAAAAACACACAATACCATATATTTTTAAATAAACGCCCCCTGAGATGTGGCATATTTGAAAGGGGGTTGTTTATCGGGGGTCATTTTTCAAGGGCTAATACCGATAAAACAACCCGGGAAAAGTGTAGATTAGGTCCAAGATTCTGGACTGTACTAATATCATCATGCGATACTGGTAAACCAGTATCTGGGACCCAAAGTACACTTTTTCCTCACCCTAAATTTGACTTGCTCACATTGCTTACATTTTTGTTTGTTATTATACAAGGAATTCAGTTGGTTCAAACTCCATAAGTTGCTCAAATATTATTTTCCCATACCGCGCCATGTTGAGCGCCACTCGCTACATCGTCGATCCAATCGCGCATTGTGCTGCATCTCGCATCGTATTTGGACCAATTTTGTCTCAAAAATGTTTTAATCTCATGATTCATAGCCAAGAAGCTCAACTTTGCAGGCAAATTTGTTGTATTTTAGGACAAAAAAGGTGACATTCACATAATCAAATGGGCGGCGTTTATTTAAGGGTTATTTCCATTACAAAAATAAGTGCGTGTTTATTATAGAGGAGTGTCCATTACAGAATATACGATATGTCGTATTTACACTGTAAAATAAAGTATTATAAATATTTTTAAACAGGTTCGACGTCGTAGATAGAGTAGAGACAAATTGGGAAAAACGATCCCGCCCGGGAATCGAACCCAGGACCTCATGCTTACAGCGCATGTGCCTTATCCATTGGGCCACAAGACCTCGCATTGTAAAGCATCTGAAATTCAACACGTACAAAATAAAGTGTTCTATATTAACCAAATGATGCCTTTCATTCCGTCAAAGACTTGAAACATGTGTGGGACAAGGACAGTGTTTCCATATTGTACATGTGAGAGGTACACTTTAACAGTAGGGCCTATTCAGTGTTGGGCAGTTACAGGGTTAAAGGCAAATTATGCGATCTTTTCCATGGGACTCCCTCTATCCCTTTTTTTTTTAAAGCAGATTTTTTTCTTCAGATTTACATTTCGGATCATAAATCATAAAGATATTCTGAGTTACAGGGTGATACGATTCCTAATTACTTCAAAATGATGATTTGAGTGTGAATTTAGAATGAAAATAAACTGTCCTGCCGTCAGGACAGTTTATTTTCACTCTTTAAACCATGATTTTGAAGTAATTAGGAATCGTATCGCTCTGTAACTCAGAATATATTCATGATTTATGATCAGAAATGTAAATCTGCAAGAAAATCTGCTTTCAAAAACAAAATCAAAGGATAGAGGGCGTCCCATGGAAGAGATCGCATAATATGCCTTTAATACGCCAGATGAAGAACCTAGAAAATGGGTTAAACTTACCTATATATGACATAAACCAATGCTCTTGACTCTCCCTGTCGACTTTCTTGAGTATCCGATCCCCTAACACAACTATGATAGAAACACAGGTCTGGACATCACCCTGTCGGTCAAAGATACAAACAAAATTCAATTATTACAAATAAGATAACAACCACATATACAGACTCAGGTGACGAAAAAAAGAAACCCCGTTTTATGGGCCAATTTTTTTTAGAAATCAGTGGAAAAAAATGTTCTTGTGCAAATGAATACCGATCCCAATTTCCTTGACAAAAAACGGCAAAATATTTACAATTTTGGGTACTTTTATCGGTAAGTTTGATGTAATGGGGGAATAGCAACAAAAAAACCAGAGTGATTGACCCAAGCTGAATGATCTGTTTGCCCGTAGAACAGAGTTTTTATTTTTGTCACTTTTAACACTTTTTCCATGGTGCTATTAGTTTTACTATATACAAAACAGATTTGTCGGTCTATCTCAAGAATTACTGAGCCAATACTAGGCATGTTTGTACTTATTTCAATGCATTTCTAATGGGGACATTCATAACCTGCTGAAGCAACTTGTGAGTATTAAAGGGACATTAAGGGAAGTGTCAACCCAAAATATATGAAATTTATCAAGCACTGTAACTTTTAAACTAATAATGTAATGTCCATAAAAGTATACAATTTTTCAAATAAAATGAGTCGGAGAATCCATTTTTGGTATTAAATTTCCCCCAAAATAGTGATTTCAAGATGAACATTAAAAATTGCCATTATTGTTGTTTCTACTAACAAAAACACAGCAAAATTTGATTAAAACAATACCATCGCCATTCATTGAAAAATGCCCTCTATGCAAAGATGGTTCGCGTTATGTATCACGCGTACTGCAGGGGGATACTGTCGGACGTAAAATGCTCGTCCCGGCTGTACGAGCATTTTTGAATCGACGTTTTCTTGTACAAAGACGGCTGAATTTTCTTAATCCTTATAGGTGTAAGTTCATACATGTAATACAATTATAAAAATATACTAATCCCAGTTTTTATCATAATTGAGGGCGCAGCCTCCAACACATCTCTTAGTGCCCCTTTAAACAACTTGTGAATATTAATACACTTGTATCGGGTACTTAAACAATGCCAGTTGATTTAAAGTTTTAAACAGCATTTGAGAGTGTATTTGTCAAAATGTAATACTTCATTGAACAGACGACAGAGTTTCAATACACAATAGTGACAAATTTGGCTCATTGAAATTGTGAGATGCATTCCCATAAAATGCAAAACTTCATTGAACATGTTGAACAGACAACAAAGTTGTTCTTTTAAACACGAAAAGTGATGAATTTGGCACATTGGAATTCTCAAGCAATTAGTGTCCGAGCACTGAAACAAATGATTGCTACAAATGGGGTATCATTGGAAAGATGAAGTCATCAGCGAATGAAAAGCCATTGATGATGTAACACAATATGAAAACTAAACATCTGAAAAAATTGGCGATTGAAAGAAATTTCCTAACTGTTTTTTGAGGACCTTATACAGTGGGAATCCACTGCTTCAATAAGAATTCAACTGTGACAAACCATTGGAATTCTTGCAACGAATGCCATCATTCTATCCCTGGTTTATATCTGCTCTCTGTGCACATCACTTCCACAGTATATAACCATTCACAGATTCAAAATAAACTGTCTGTAACATTTGGAATAACAAGAATACAGAGTGTCCCAGAATGATTTATGTTGTTTTAGAAGAAAAAAATACAAATATAAAAAAACGACATAGCGGTCCAAGGCTAATGCCTGTAATATAATGGAAAACATTTGTACAGCGTGTCCCAAAAAACTGGGTTCAAAAGTTTGCGAGCTTATAACTAAAAAAGTAGCAAACATAGAAAGGTTATATTTAGGGATATTAAATAAAATATACATGACCTTCATTGGTTAAACTCTGGTATTATTTTAATATAAACTTTTTGAAATACAAAGATTTTAATAGAGCGTGGTCAAAACCCATTTGTCCCACTTTTCAAGGAACACCCCGATGTGTTACAATTGCACATTGTTATGATTTCGTCAATGTTTTGCCTTTGCATTCATTTTGTACAAAGACTTGGGCAATAAATAAAATTATCTTGGTCATATACCAATAATACAAGTTCATTATTTACATAAACATTAACAAAAATGTTCTTTGTTATAATCCGAGTTATTGTTAAGTTCTTTCGGAGAATAAACCCCATGCCGGGAATACTGCACATAGCGCATAGTTTCATGCAACGCACGGATGGTTTATTCCTTAAATCGGGACAAATGGGTTCTGACCACGCTCTATTCAAATCTTTGTATTTCAAAAAGTTTATATTGGATTAGTCTCCAAATTTACCCAATTAAGGTCAGGTATATTTTGTTTGATATCCTTAAATATAAGCTATCCATGATTCCTACTTATTTTGTTATAAGCTCGCAAACTTTTGAACCCAGTTTTTTTGGGACACGCTGTAGTGGAAATCAAAAGAGAACACAGCACATTACCCGCATATCATTTATATTGAGCATTGTGCCAAACACGGTCAATGATGGTCGATGATTTTATGAGTTTCAGAAGAGGTAATTTGGTTCAAACTTGGGATTCTACCATTTTTACAAGATTTTTAAAATTCAAAATTGGGTGAATATTTACCTGATCTGCATAATAGTGTAGCATGTCTACTATGATTGGTGCAAATTTAAACGAGAACTGGGATTCTGTGAGCTGATTGGTTACCGAGGGATTGGTAGAGGGCGCTGTTAGAAGCTGCGTTCCGACTCCCTCTGATTCTAGATCCACCAGTTGACTTGAAGGGGAATCAGTGCGGGTTCTGTCTTGGGTCTGATCTGGTGATGGCGGTCTGTGAAAAAGAAGACATGCTGCTATGTTACTCCATAGATCGTCATAGAGAGGATGATTATCTCTATTGAAATGTTATGTGGAGCTGATCTATGTCTGTTTTTACACTTACCTGTACAACTATCATGTTTGAAAAATAAACAGATTGGGTATTGATAGTCTATTGCGGCGACTTGTATCCAAGAGGAACAAAAGTGCTTTTATCAAAAAGTTTGGACGAGAAACTAGGTGTGTTTTTTTACTCAAAGAGGTTAATTTCAATGAAGTTGTTCGATGTAGTCCTCTGTTAATTTCTTTCTCCAACTTTGACCATTTGTTTTAGTTTGTGTTACCTTTTGTTGGGGGGGGGGGGGGGGGGGGGGGGGGTGCTAAGAATTCTGAATGCAATCGTTAAAAAAACTGATAGTAAAGCAATTTGATACATCATGATACAGGAAATACCCACCACAACAATGCAAACACTGGTACACTTTTTCAATGTGGATTTCGTACATGTTAATCAAATATTGGTTATTGATTCATAAATGTTAAAGAGAGAGCGACTCTGAATCAAGTAAGTGTTCAATTTTTCAATTGATTTTTATGGCAAGACCAACTCATTGCCATTGTTCCTTGTATGTAAAGCAAAACTTAATGGCCAATAAACTCTTTATATTCTCAAAATGCAGACATGCCTATCACATAATCCATTTCGATTGTATTGGCAGGATGTGATGACTATACCAATTAAAGGTCTTATCAGTGATTTTGAAACAGATTGGTTTTTTTCAGGATTTTTCTTCAAACAGAGAATACATTACAAAAATGAAGATCTCAGTGGTTTTCACTTCAAGGTGTT
Source organism: Ophiura sarsii (assembly GCA_035610835.1). Lineage (NCBI taxonomy): Eukaryota > Metazoa > Echinodermata > Ophiuroidea > Amphilepidida > Ophiuridae > Ophiura > Ophiura sarsii. The sequence continues at coordinate 15,866,011 of CM069447.1, forward strand.
GTAAACATGCAAAACAGATTAATATTACAAAATTCTAAAATATTGTTTAAAAAAATCCTGATACCGGTATATATATTCATACAAATTCTAATGATTTAACTTTCTTGACCTCTGTCTCTGTGAGCTTGCATGAATGATCACTTTGGTCAGGAATCAAATGGCCTAAAAATGATTGGGCAGGCTGCAAGTATTGCGCAATAATAAAGGTCCTGATACATTTGTTAAACTCAACCCTGGCGCGAAGTTTTTGAGAATTACTATCAGGGGAGAAAAAAACCCAGATCAAATTTGGACTGAAAGACAGGCCCCGCTGGCAACAGGGATCGAAACTGGGTCACCTGGGTGGCAGTCTGCTGCCTATCCTACTGAGCTATAGCGGCAAGCTTGCAAAAAGTCTGATTGCGACAGAGATAGATAGACTAGGGAACCATGCGCCACAGGCATGTGGTACAACAGTATTTGTTAGTCCTCAGACGGTATGGGTTAATAAACTCATATTATTGATATATGGGGAAGTCAGATATGATGTGGTAATCATCCGCGTGAACAAAAACGCGGAATATGGATGCTTTTTCAACCACAACGCGGATCCGCGCGGACCCATGCTAAGGGAATGAAAATCACTAATTTCAGAAAATAAGAGTGTCTTTTTCAACATGAATCCGTGATAAGGATTGCTTGGGGTGATAGTCATGTGTCATCAATAAGATGGTTGGCCCGTCTTGAGGGCCTAGATATCCTTTGTATGAGTATTATTCTTCGAGTTGGAATCCTTGTTAACTGTCACTTTTTTCCTTCTTTGAGAATCCGAGTTAAGGGTGGTTTTTGAGAGTGGATTCACACAGATGATTACAACTTTTATACATGAGTGCCCCCCCCCCCCCCCCCCCCCCCACCCCAGGTATAAAATGCACAAAACCACAATTTTATAGAAAAATTAGTGCATTCCCAAAACCAAATGAGTGTGTCTTTAATGTAGGTTACAGTGTAACAAGTGCAAACTTTTGTGAACCAGGATAAACTGGCTTTAAACACGTAGGTCTTTTTATTTTCAGTGTTGCATCCACTGCGATTGAGTTGTGGAATTGGGCTACATTTGATTGGTGCTCTGTCTGCAAAATAGTAGGTACATGTCTGCTGATGTATTATGTATGATGTCTTTCCTTGGGTTCAACAAACATTTGGGCTACATTATAGCTAAGCCCTGGCCTAGATGGTACTTCCGCCACACCTTGAAGTAATTTAAGTTGGCAACACTGAAAAATACTTAATAGTCTCACTCATACTTTATCCTGACAAAATCAGTACAGGATTTGATGTCAAGAATTTAAACCTCTGCAAGAGATCAACATTTTAGCACTATGGCTATCCCTACTACCAAGCATGCCCTGCTATTTGTCATCATTTTAGTGTCAATGAATGGCATCAACAGTCAACTTCTAACTACAATATTTGCCGTACGAGATATTACTGCCTTGCTGGAAAACATCACAGACACGTCTACTGTGACATCTATGTTCCTGTCAAACATTTTGAATCAGAGTGCAGACACTCAAACTCGGATAGCAGATACAGAATCTGAAATAGCGTCAACTCAATCACGCATGGAGGGTACCCTCGATCAAATCGCAAATACCCTCACTCAAGTGGTTCAACTCTTGCAGTTACAAAGCCAACAGTTGCAGGATCTGACAGACGCAATAAGTCCCACCGCTTGCCCAACCAGTGACAGTTTAACTGCCACTGGCCCAACGAACCCCCCAGATATGGACATTCCAACGAACACCCCAGATATGGACATTCCAACGAACCCCCCAGATATGGACATTCCAACGAACACCCCAGATATGGACATTCCAACGAACCCCCCAGATATGGACATTCCAAGAGATTGTTCAGATCTTGCTTCAAGAGGACAATATCCATCTGGATCTTACACTATACAACCCGTGGATAACTTGGATAACTTGCATGTGTACTGTGATATGGAAACAGATAACGGTGGTTGGACTGTCTTCCAAAAACGATTTGATGGATCGGTTGACTTTTACTTAGGATGGGTTGATTACGAAGATGGATTTGGCAGCCTCAATGGTGAACATTGGTTGGGACTACGACAGATACATAGGCTGACTCAACAAGGACTTTGGCTGTTGCGCATTGATGTAGCCAACTTTCAGAATAATACTGCTTTTGCAGAATATGGATCGTTTTCTATCGGGGATGCTGCATCTAATTATCAGCTGTCCATAGGGGCATACAGTGGTACTGCAGGCGACTCATTGACCTATCATAACAACCGAGCCTTCACTACCAAGGATAATGACAATGATAGCTCGTCTGGTGGTAACAACAGTGGTGGTAACTGTGCTGAAGACCGGAGAGGTGCATGGTGGTACGGTAGCTGTGCCAATTGCAACCTGAATGGCTTGTATCTGGGAGAATCACAGTACAGTGACACAGGCATGGTGTGGAGACACTGGATAAGCACTGAAGTACTGAAGCGCTCAGAGATGAAAATGCGTCGAATCAGATAAGCTACTTCTACGATATCTTATTATAATTAATGGTAAATAATAACGAACATGTGAATAATGCAACAGAAAAAAATACAAAAATACACTTGTAATTTCAAGAGATGATAAAATAAAATAAAATATGAAATAGCCAGAACGGTATAGGTATGTAAACAATATCACAATTTAACCATTTTTTATTGCAAAGATCAGTGGCACAAAGAGTAACACCTGAATTATTCACCTCATGTTGGCATATTGGTCTTTAGCTTGTCAATGTCATGTATATTTAGAGAATAAAATATAGTGTGTAGCTGTTTTGCTACATATGTTGGTCTCATAATGTATTATAGGCTGTACCATATTTGGAAACATGACGACACAAATATGGCACAGCCTATACAATATGAGACCATTGTATATAGCAAAACAGCTATAAACTATATTGTATTATCATTGATATCTAGGTGTTTTTTTTTAATTATTTTTTTTTTTATTTTTTAAATTATTTTTATTATTTTTAATTTTTAATCTTCCTTTATTGAGAGTAAACCACTTTAGAGTCAAGCACTGCTTTCCAAGCAGGCCCTCATCATACAGAAAATAGTACAGTATTTACAAAGACATTTTCAAATATTTACACATAATACATGAATCAATCATAAATAGCTAACTAATATGATTAAGAAGTACTTTGCACACAATTAAAGTTTGTTAATCTTAGACGTACTTAAATTGATGCACAGCCATGTTCTCCAGTTCAATTCTGACTGCTGATGGTAGGCTATTTAAGGCACATGCTGCCATGCCCTATAACGTGAAATGCGCGCAAGCCTGAATTGGATTTAAATTTTGGCACAGCCAATGTATTACTGGTATGATTTCTTGTAAGATGTGAATGGATATTATGAACACATTCAAATTGGGCAGATATGTATGATGGACTTAAATTTCTCAAACATTTAAAAACAATTAAGGTGATGATGCCGTCTTTTATCGAGTTTTACCCATTTAAGCATGTCCATCATATCATGTGTTGGTGTTACACCCAGGTACTTAAATTCTTCTACTTTATCAATATTTGAATTATTGTAAGTTTTAGTTTATCTTGGAACCTCATTAGCATTTTGTTAGTACCAAATATCATGAACTTAGTCTGAACATTTAAAGTAAGTTAATATGCTGTGAAACAGTCAGCTACTTTTATATTTAAGCATGATTCTAATTGAATTTGGAGATCACACATATTTTTAGCTTTATACATTAATCATCAGCATACATTACAGTCTTATATCCATCTACAGCTTCGGGTAAACAATTAACAAAAAAATCTGAAGAGTAATGGGCCTAAGATAGAACCCTGTGGAATTCCTATGTTAATAGGTTTGAAATCAGATAAACTTGAATTTACATTGACAGTCTGTTACCTGTAATTCAAACCATAAGAGTTCATGCACTATTCTATTGGTCCTAAAAAAAAGGTGACTGACCAGGTAATAAATATGCTCTCACCTTCAAAACTTTAGCTCCTACGCAAAAATATTACATGTGAAGATTGATTGAATTTTAATTCAGTTATGTGCCCATATCCAAAACAAAGTTTTTTTTCATTCTAACATTTTGTTCTTCTACACTCAGCCTCGGACTAGCAGCAGGAAGAGTATCGATTAACTGATCGCGCCATCTCACGGGTCGATAGTAAGATGGGAATTAGGAATGCTTCAAGCCCATACCCAACCCTGTCACACTGTCCTGTGTGTTCAAAACCCAAGTGTGAAATGTAAACAATGTCTCAAATTATTACAGGGAAGAAATTTCTTTACAACTTTATCATTTATTATTTTTAAGTAGGAGCTTGTTTTTGAGTAAAGAGTATATTAATTACCTGGTCAGTTACTTCTTTTGAGGACTGTATAACACATCTTAACTCTTTGCAAGCTGCAGTCATGTTTTCTATTTCTATAGTAGTATTGTCCGCACACCTTGATTGAATAGGTACTTTGACAGTGAATTTTACCAGGGGCTGCCCCTAATTTCAGCATGACTGCATGACTACAATATCACCTACCGTATTATCCCTATTAAGCGCCCAGGACCTTATAAGCGCCCACCCCCTTTTTCTCAGGTGACTTTAAAAATATATACTAATTAACCGCCCACCTAAAAATAAGCTTACTTAAAAATTACTCACATCACACTAAATCTCGGACTACAAATTGCTTGAAAATAAAGGGAAAATTATGGTCATTTTAACTTCAGACATACTTGACATATTGTTTTGTGTTCCAAAAGTGAACTTAAACCATGTGTTAAGCCTTTAAACAGCAACAGAAACCATCCGAAATACGCACGTTTCGTGTTTGTTGTCCTTCGTGGGGGCCGCCATCTTGAATTGCAAAACATCGTCTTTGGAACGTAAAGGTTGCTGAATTTTGCAACCTTGATGGTCAACAACTTTGTAAATCAGTATACAAATAAGCGCCCACCCAAAATGACTTGGTTAACCGCCCTGGGCGCTTAATAGGGATAATACGGTACTTACTGGGCCCAGGGGTGTGTGTAGTGTATGCAAATAGTTTATACAATTTTTTTTTTTAATTTGGTGCAATTTTTATTGCATGATAAAAAGTGAAATTGTATGGTTGTAGCATTTAATCTGCAATGACTTGCCTAAAATTCCAGTGCACTGCTGGAGGGATAATTTAATGTTTGTGTGATCAAACACAAGAATGGATAACTCAAACTCAGTGACAAAGTCCGGGGGCCACTCATTTATAAAAGTTGTAATCGTCCGTGTAATCCACTCTCAAAATCTACCCTTAACACGGATTCTCAAAGAAGGAAAAAGTGACCCTTAACAAGGATTACAACTCGAAGAATCATACTCATACAAAGGATATAAGCCCTCAAGACAGAGTTTAGAGTGACATGAACGTATGAAGAAGTGCATGATTCATTTTTATTTCTAAATTTATCCCTACTGGTGCGCCAACTATTTTGGGGGCTATCTTATTGATGACCCATGACTATCGCCCCAAGCAACCCTAATCCCGAATTCATATTGAAAAAGACACCCTTATTCTCTGAAATTGGCGATTTTGATACCATTAGCACGGGTCCGCGCAAACCCGCGTTATGGTCGAAAAAAGCACCCATAATTCCGCGTTTTCCGCGGATGATTACAACATTATACCTGACTGGCCCACCGGGTAACAAAGGGATCATTGTATATAGTCAAAAGACTGTTTTTAAGTTTCTGTCTAATGCGCATTTTATGTGGACTGATTTAAATATTTGGTTTTTATTCATTATCTTGTTTTGGTATATTTTATGCATCAGTTATATCGATTGTGTATATTTCAGCGTGTAGGCCCTATTGTAGTTTTTATATATTTTTCTGTAGTTGACGATTTTCTGTATAGTGCCTTGAGGCTGTTTACATTGTAGTTAGGTGCTCAATAAATCCCATGTACTATAGGGTTAAAAAAGTAAGCCCCCTCCCCCTAAAATAAGCTCACATTTGTTTGTGTAACTCTGCACACGATTTAACTTGTTGAAAAATTGAAACGTTTATGAAAAGGGTAAATGCGTGGCTACCCATAGAAAGGTCCCCTCTTTAATATCATGTTTCCCAACACAGTCAAATTTCCCCAAAATGATGTTTTCAGAAACAGTGGCACTTTTCAAGATCCTATACAAGATGGTTACAAGAATGTCTCCAGTGCTTTTTGGAAATTAATTTCGAATGGCTTTATTTTTAATTAAAATAAAGTCTCTTCTTTATTTAGCTGGTCTTTATTTGAAATTTAAGAAAATTATTAGTTTTTCGTGCATGACTAGCCAATACAGTTCTATCCACCATTCACGTCAATAACTTCCCCGAATTGTTGAGAAAGTGCCACTTTTCGGATATCATCAATTTGAGGAAATGGGACTGTTTTGGGAAAAGTAAACATGGTATTGGAAAAGAAAAACTTTGTGTGGGTAGCCAAGCGTTATTCTATTCATAGAGTTTTAATATCTCTAAAAACGAATCTGTGCAAACAAACTCGTATCGGACCTTGAAAAGTGCCACTTATTCTGAATATTTTGGGGAAATGTGACTATTTTGGGAAAAGTAATAATGATATTGAAAGGGCGAAACTTTCTATGGATAGCCAAGCTTTTTTCTTTTTTATAAGTGGTTCAATCTCTTAAAACGTCTAATTGTGTGTGGAGTTTGTTTGTTTGTTTGTTTGTATACAAACAAACATGACATAATTTGAGGGGTGGGGGGCTTACTTTTTTTTAACCCTTTATTATGATTAAAAGGTAAAATTGTTTTTAAGTTGTAGCTATTAATCATTTAAGCTGTAGTTTGCCTTGCCATTTTTATCAAGCAAAATCAGTCTGAGTGGAGAAATTTAAGATTAATGTCACATTTTTATTTTCAACTCGAGTGTATTGGCAGTTTACATTGCAACTTTTTGCAGTAACCCCCATTAAGAAAAGGACAATTAATTAAAAAGATACGAGCATAATATTAAAACGAAATTCTATCCTTGGTCTAGTTTTATCTCAAAATCAATATTTCAAACTTCTGCCTGAATTTGTTTGATCACATCACATAAACCATAGTGACTGTCAGGGTTCTAGCTACGGTGGGCGGCACTGACAATATCCGCCCGGGATTGGGGGTCAAAATGGGCTGGGCGCCCAGCACTTATCATTAAACTGCCTCATAAAACAAGAAATTATGTGGCAGGAACCCTCAAAGTGCATTAAAAAACCCTAAAAAGACATTAAAAAGGCCTCTGGATCCCATGCCATGATCCACTACACTTCGTTCGCTACACTTTCTCCGTTCGCCGGCACTAAAATGGTCCTGGCTAGAACCCTGGTGACTGTTGAAAGGATAATCATATATTTAGAGTATAATCCGCTATATTTGGGAAAAAGTAAATTTGAGGATATAATATTCAATGGTGATGGGATATCATGTGTATATAGTCCAAGAGTCGAAGTTGTTTGGTGGGATCATATCTGCTCAAAAAAAGTTTGATTTTTTTTTTCAATCACAATTTGTTCAAATATCTCAGGATATGTTCATTTAATGTAATATATCATGTAAAAGCTGATGTGTTCATCTTTACAATGATATCCAATTTTAAGCAATCCCCTGTTCCAGTGCTCAGCCTCATGCTTGAGAACATGGGGGGAGGTCGCAATCTGAAAGTGCCAAAATCAACACCATGTTGAGCTTAAAAATCAATAGATCATCACACTACACTGTAGTGGTCTATGTAATACTTCATTGAACAGACTACAAAGATGTTCTTTTGAGCACGAAAGTGTTGATTTTGGCACATTCAGATTGTGACCTCCCCATGTTCTCAAGCAAGTAGCTGAGCACTGAAGCAAGGGATTGCTTCAAATTTGGTATGAAAAATATATCCAAACTTTTTTTGAGCAGTTTTAATAAGCAAAACTCTAAATTAACTTATAATACTTAATAAAAAGTGAAATTGTATGGTTGTAGCATTAAGGGGAGGGGGTGGGTATTAACCAAAAAAAATTAAAAGCGCTGTAACTTTTGAATAATTAGTGTGATATATATAAAAGTATACGTTGGAAGGAAACAAGTCGGAGAATCCATTTTTGATATCAAATTTCACTAAAACCGCTGTTTTTTGGCTAACAAATTTGTGGACAACGTGACAAATCAGTTTTTTGAAGAGAAAAAATGCCGACATTGCACCAAAATTAACTAAAGACATTTCTCTAGGAATGTTTATTTTTGTTTTAACATACATTTTTAATTTTTTTTTATATTTCTTACCTCAACAATGCAATTTATGCACACAATTTTGATAACAATTCTTGTGTATGTTAATACATGCCTATGTTTTGTTTCTTGATTAATAAGACAAATCAATGTACTTGTGCAAATGTTGATATCATGCTCACATAGCACTCCCCTTAACATTAACATCAGCATCCATGCATTGATTTATCTAATTTCTCTTCAAACAACACATATGAAATAAGCAGTGAACTACTGGAGGGATAATCTAATGTTTATGAAATCAGACATGATCTGATATAATGCATGTATCAATTGCATCCCCGGCCCCGAAGACCCGGGGATAGCAGGGATTAGGGCCGGGACGTACAAATTGCTCATGTGACGTCCTGGCAACAATCGTGTACAGTCCCCACAGGGCCGGGCACCATTTTTTGTACGTCCCCGATACAGTCCCCCCCCCCCCTTGGCCGGGACAAAGTGTACAGTCCCGGCCACCCATTGCCCAGGACAAAGTATTCACCCGGCTGTATAGTCCCAAGGTCGCTTATTTCTTTCTGCAACCATAACGGAATGCATTTCTATGTGTTCTCTATGTATTATTAGGCTTATTCCGTCAAGCGCATCGCATCTCTAGCTTATATATATATAGCAAGTGCCCTGGGGTGTACATTTGTGTACCTTAGCGTACGTCCCCGCTACACGCCCCGGCTAGCGGGGGCACAGTTTATACGTCCGCGTACACTCCCCCGCATAACCGGGCATCATTTTTGTACACTCGTGTACGGTCCCCACATGGTCCCCACCATGCCCCGGGTCCCAGGGGCCGGGCTTGCAATTGATAAGTGCATAACTCAATAATGAAAGGATTATTATGTGTATGGTTAAAATGTAAAATCGTTCAAGTTGTAGTACTTAATGATCAAAACTTTGACTAGCCTATTAGTATTATTCATACTCCTGACTTTGGAGTGACAATTTAAAAGTTTGTGAGACAAAAGACAATAGTGTTTATATTATAATATGTTATGTTTGTGAAGAAAAACAAACAAACAAACACTGTTCGACCGGATTCATGTTTATTTTCAAATTTCAAATTTTCTTTATTATTTTTTGTTTACAAAATCATGTTGACATTTTTTGAAAATGTTTGAAATTTCAAAGAAAATTGAAGATGTTTGGAATATTTCTAATACTTAAATCCCACCACATGACTGACTGACCCTACCTGGTAGAACAGGTTTTTCTTTTTCTTTGTCGTCTTATTGGTAAAAAAGGTGATATTGTTTAACTTGTAGCATTTACTTCTGGAAAAAATTCCTCTGGCTTGCGTAATATTGTATATTAATAGATTACTGGTGGGATTATCTAATGTTTGAGAGATAATCCAATGAATGTCAGATAATCTCATGTTTGCGAGACAATAAAAATGTTTGCCAGATAAATTTGTCATGATATTTTATTTCACCTGAAAGTCACAACTGGTCAACATGTACTTTTAGAAGCAATTTCAATTAATTTACTAACTTTATATCCAAGAGGTTTCAATGAAGGTATTCATAAGTTTTATGAAGGCGTTCATTGTGACTCTGAGGAATGATTCTTATACTGCTGGAAGCTTCAAATCCAAGTCCCACACACAGGTCTTTCTCTGCCTCAAAATGGCTGATTTGATGGGAGTATTTTTTTTCCTTGCCCCTTTTTGTTTGAAAAACAAAAACAAAAACAAAAAAACAATTTTCATACATAAACTTGAAACAGTAAATACTGCCAACAAATACAATGCAAACACCGATATAATTGTTTAACACGGAAGTCCTACACATTAATGAATTATTAGTAAAAATCATCAATTCATAAAGGTTAAAGAGAGAGCGACTCTGAATCAAGTACGGGTTCATGTAATTTTGTAATTGACTTTGGTAAGACCAACCGATTGCCATTGATCCTTCTATATATGTAAAGCGAAATTTGGCGCACAATAAACATTCTATCATATTATACCAGGGAACAATAACGCATTTCAATGTCGATTCATAGATTTACACAAACAACATTTAAAGGAATATTCAGGGATTTTAAAGCAATTTTCTTTCTTGATTTTCCTTCAAACAAGCGAATGCATTAATTATGAAATTGAAAATATCTGATTGTTTTTCTCTTTTAGTGTTGAAAATATGCAAAGAATGTTGTGTAAAAAAACCTGGAAATTAAAATTCATTTGAATCATTTTATTGACCTCTGTGAGCTTGCACGAATGATATTTGATGATCACTTTGGCCAAGTATCTTGGCCTAAAAATGATTGGGTCAATAGGCTGCAAGTATTGCGCAATAATAAAGATCCTGATACATTTGTTATTAACCTCTTACCCCATGGCGGTAAGTTTTTGGGGAATAACTATCAGAGGGAAAAAAAACAGATACAAATTTGGGCTGAAAGACAGGCCTGCTGGCACCAGGGATCGAACCTGGGTCACCTGGGTGGCAGTCTGCTGCCTATCCTACTGAACTATAGCGGCAAGCTTGCAAAAAGTTAACTTTTTGCTGCGCATATGATAGCCTGTCTGGGTGTCTGGGTGCGAACAGAGATAGACTAGGGAACCACACGCTATCGGCAAGTGGCAGACTGCAGGGTTGTAGCTACGGTGGGCGGCACTGGGCGGGGCCGCCCACTGACAATATCTGCCCAACATTCTAAAAAAGTAAGTTTTGGGGAATAACTATCAGAGGGAAAAAGCAGATCAAATTTGGGCTGAAAGACAGGCCCCGCTGGCACCAGGGATCGAACCTGGGTCACCTGGGTGGCAGTCTGCTGCGCATATGATAGCTTGTCTGGGTGCAAACAGAGATAGACTGAGGAATCACACACTACCGGCATATAGTAGAGTAGTATTTTTTAGTACCGTACTCAGGCCATAAGGGTTAATGAACTCAAATTATTAACCAAACGGCACAATATAGGGCTCTTTCCTACTGGCTTTGAATGTCTAGGCAGGAATGCACAAAACCATCAGGGCACTTCCCGATACCAAATGAGTGCGTCCTTAATGTAGGCTACAGTGTAACAAGTGTAAACTTTCGTGAACCAGGATAAACTGGCTTTAAACACGTAGGTCTTTTATTTTCAGTGTTGCATCCACTGCGATTGAGTAAAGAATTGGGCTACATTTGATTGGTGCTCTGTGTGCAAAAAAGTAGGTACAGAGCTGCTGATGTATCACATGTATGATGTATTGCCTTGGGTTCAACAAACATTTGGGCTACATTGTAGTTAAGCCCTGGCCTAGATGGTACTTCCGTCACACCTTGAATAAATTTTAGAAAGACAATTTGGTGACGGTATGAATGTATAGTTAAAATGGCAGTTGCTGTTTTATATTATTAGATTCCATTGTTTTGATTTATGTTCAGAGTTTCAAAATGTGTCAACTTAAAACATTTTTACACTTTACTTAAAACATTTTTAAAAAGCACATAAAGTAAAATGGACTCACAGTTGTTGTATACTGGAGCTTGAGATGTCATCATAACATCTCCATCAGCAGGGTGATTTAATCCTCCTCCCCCCAGTCCTGGGACCATTTTTGACAAGAGGGGGTGCCACATAGCTACTATGGAAACATACATTTTCTGTGTGATATAATTTTAAATCATAATGTACAGGCCATGTCACAACAAAGTGTCCTGTAAGAAATATGATTTTGTTTTAGACATAAAAAAATATAGAAATTATACATGAAATAGAAATAATATTGTTCAACAATCTTTCATGTATCATAAGAAGTTTGTTTTTGGACCTCTTGTTATCCGGTTATGGCAAATCCCCTCAGGCATGTCAAATTCAGCTTCGGCCACTTTTCCCGTGCAGAGATGATTAGAATCGCCATTCAGAGTTTTTATAATTGAACATACGCTATCAAATCATAATAATCCACCTACTGCATGTTAGTTAAATTTGAGCAGAAAAATAGATTTTTATCCATATCATCCATGAAAACCACAGATTTTGTATATTACACATTAACATCACCATGCATGCATTGATTTGTCTAATTTCTCTTGAAACGAGATTAGCAGTGAACTGCTGGAGGGATAATCTAATGTTTATGAAATCAATCAGACATGATCTGGGTATCACTTAAAGGTAGATGACCCGATCACATTTTCGTAACACAGAATTATTTCAAACATACGGAGATTTTCATATCATATGAAAGCTCGTATTTTTCTCATCATCATACTGAAATTTGATGGCCTAATTCGGTATAATGACAGAGAAATCGACGTAATACCGTTGAAATACCGCGAATGGTGGTTACCACCGATATAGTTTGTGTACTACTCAATGGGTACAGTTCACAGCATCTTGTGCATCTAAAATAAGAACCATTATAGCTATGCATCTCACATTTTGGGACACAACATTTTTAAGGATGACCTTTCATGTAGAATAGAAAACTTCAAGTTGAAAATCGGAACATCTACCTTTAATAATGAAAGGATAATTATGTATAAAGTTAAATTGTAAAATGTGTAAATGTTGTAGCACTTAAGATCAATACTTCAATATTTTTGCCTATTATTGTAAATACTATTAGTGACTTTTGGAGGGACAATCTAAAGTTTGTGAGACAAGACAAGTGTATATTTTATGTTAAGGTGATGAAAAAGAAGAAAAAACCTTGTTCTATGGGACCGACCTGATTCACTTTCTTTTCCTCAAATTATATATAATTTTATTTAGAAAATTGTTTTTTTCTTCAAATGTTTGAAATTTCAAAAATGTGTTTGAGTTCAAAACACATACAAAAACTCCCGACCGACTGACCCTACCAGGTAGAACTGGGTGTTTTTTCTTTGTCGCCTTATTGGTTAAAAAGGTGAAATTATTTAACTAAGTAGCATTTAATTTGGGGAAAAAACATATTTAAATCAAGAAAAAAAAAATCTCTGGCTTGCCTAATATTGTATATTAATAGATTGCTGGTGGGATTATCTAATGTTTGAGAGATAATCCAATGAATGCCAGATAATCAAGTGTTTGCTAGACAATATAAATGTTTGCTAGAAAATTTGTCATGATATTCTATTTCATCTGGATGTCTCAATTGATCATATAAAAAATTGATCATTTTTTTTTTTTTTTTTTAGAAAAAAAGTTTTAAAAAAGTTCTCTGAAGCTTGGATTAGCAACAACAACAAAATCGCATAGCTCATAGCCTAAAATATTTAAAAAATCGCCCAGTAGCTTATTTTCAAAATGTTTCTGAGACAGACTATCTTCTTGGTTTGGCCTAATTTACCTACTTTATTTCCAAGAGGTAATTTCAATGATGGTGTTCATTGTGAGGCTGAGGAAGGATAATCATACTGCTGGGAATGTAAAAACTTGTCATACTTTAGCCACAATTTCAATAAATTTACATACTTTATTCCCAAGAGGTAATTTCAATGAAGGTGTTCATAATTTCAATGAAGGTGTTCATAATTTCAATGAAGGTGTTCATAATTTCAATGAAGGTGTTCATAATTTCAATGAAGGTGTTCATAATTTCAAGGAAGGTGTTCATAATTTCATTGAAGGTGTTCATAATTTCAATGAAGGTGTTCTTAATTTCAATGAAGGTGTTCATAATTTCAATGAAGGTGTTCATAATTTCAATGAAGGTGTTCATAATTTCAATGAAGGTGTTCATCATTGAATGTGTTCGTAATCTAAATGACAGTGTTCGTCATTTCAATAAAGTTGTTCATAATTTCATTAATGTGCTCATAATTTCAATGAAGGTGTTCATCATTGAATGTGTTCGTAATTTCAATGAAGGTGTTCATAATTTCAATGAAGTGTTCATAATGTCAATGAAGGTGTTCATAATTTCATTGAAGGTGTTCATAATTTTAATGAAGGTGTTCATAATTTTAATGAAGGTGTTCATAATTTCAATGAAAGTATTCATAATGTCAATAAAGGTGTTCATAATTTCATTGAAGGTGTTCAAAATTGTATTGAAGGTGTTCATAATTTCAATGAAGGTGTTCATAATTTCAATGAAAGTGTTTATAATTTCAATGAAGGTGTTCATAATTTCAATAAAGGGGTTCATAATTTCAATGAAGGTGTTCATAATTTCAATGAAGGTGTTCTTAATTTCATTGAAGGTGTTCATAATTTTAATGAAGGTGTTCATAATTTCAATAAGGGTGTTCAATGTGAGGCTGAGAAAGGATACTGGCAGCTAGAAATCCAGGTTCTTATTCTACCTCAAAATGGCTGATTTGATGGGATCTTATTATTATTATTATTTTTCTCTTGTTCTTTTTTGTTTCAACTTTCATAATAAAAAACCCAACAAAACCAAAAAAATGCATGCATATAAAACATGATTCAGTAAATACTCCCCGCAAATACACTGTATGCACTGATATACTTGTTCAATGTGGATATCCTACATGTTAATCAAATATTGGCAACAATCATCAATTCATTAATACTGTAAACCACTGAATTTCGTGAGGGATTTAATTTCGCAAAGGATGTGGATTCACGAAATTAAATACCTGCAAATCCTGACAATTTTGCATTGAAAGTTACAGTAAAAATTTCTACATTCACGAAAATCGATGCCCGCTAAATAGTAGTCATCCGCGAAATTATAGTGGTTTACAGTATGTTAATAAAATAGAGTGCGACTCTGAATCAAGTACATGTTCAACTTTGTGTTTGATTTTATGGCAAGACAAATTCATTTCCTTATACATATAAAGCCAAACTTTGCAAACAATACTCTATAGAAGCATTCACAAAATGCAGACGTGCATATCACAACCCATTGAGTACAGGATTAGGCAAAATAAACAAATAAACATGTTTAGCATCCCCCTCGCTTCGTTTTTTGGGTTTGCTTTAATTTCCTTTTCTTCTTCTTTATTTCATTCACAACCTTTTTGTTGCTCAAGGTGTTTCAGAGCTTGAGATGTTTGTAACAGCTTTTCCTCTTTCTTATAAGCATTTTGAGCAAGTTTTGTGGTGACCAACCCCCTCAGAACCATGAAATGAAAACAATTTAAAGAGGCCCCCTTTTTTGTACAGTTTTTCGCTAACAGGAGTGATTTTGCGCTTAAAAAGTGGAAAAAGGGCCTCCTCTTATAAACATTTTAAGCAGGTTTTGTGGTGACGAACCCTGCAGAACCATGAAGTAATGTAGCCTCTTTAAGGATTGTAAAGTTTATCGCTAACAGGGGCCATTTTGCACATAAAGGAGGGGCCTCCGGGCCATTTTGCACTTAAAGGAGGGGCCTCCGGGCCATTTTGCACATAAAGGGGGGGGGGGGGCAGTCTCCTTCCTCCTATTTTCTTTAAAAGTCAGGACGCTAAACATGTTTTTTATTTATGACTTATACCAGGGAAAAATAAAATGTATTGTCAATGCCAATTCACATATTTACATTAACAATATTTAAAGGAACACTCAGTTATTTCGAGGCAAATTCTTTCTTTTTTTAGTTCAAGTAAATCTGCAAAACAGTTTCTAAAACAAATTCTAAAATACTGTAAAATAATCCTGAATAATTATAATTCATACAAACTCAAAAAGATTGACTTTATTGACCTTTGTCTGTGAGCTTGCATGAATGATATTTGATCACTTTGGTCAGGTATCAAATGGTCCACCGGCTGAAAATGGCCTAGAAATGATTGATAAGCTGATTGACCTTTGTCTGTGAGCTTGCATGAATGATATTTGATCACTTTTGGTCAGATATCAAATGGTCCACCGGCTGAAAATGGCCTAGAAATGATTGATAGGCTGCAAGTATTGTGCAATAATAACAGTCCAGCTAGATTTTTAATTAATAATTTTCTGACCAATAGCACACCATACAGAAAGGTGTAAATGATGGAAAGTGTATATCCATTGTGCCACGAAAAAAATAAAGCCTGTTCTACGGGCAAACGGACCACTCAGGATTGGCCAGTCAGTCTTCTTTATTTTTTTTGCCCCTTTAAATTTCCCCCTTCAAAATGAACGTAAACAATCGATAAAATCGAAAAATGTTGCCGTAATTTGACGTGCCAACACAATTATTTGGGTCGGTATTCATTTGCATGTGAAAATTGTTTTCTTCGTTTTCTAAAATAAATGGAGCGGTCGGGCCCGTAAATCAGGATTTATTTTTTCGTGGCCTATGTCATTTCTACTTTCTGTCTTTTACACCTGCTGCACAAGGGCTCTTTCCTATGGCTTCGAGTGACAAGGGATGAAAGCAGTGCAAAAACCACACATAAACTGTTCGTAGGCACTTCCCGATACCAAATGGCTGAGTGTGTCTTTAACATGAACCAGGATGTTCTGATTTCAAACACAATAACTTTATTTTCTTACAGTGTTGCAAATACTTTGATTGGGTGATGGAATTGGGCTACTTTTAATTGGTGCCAAAAGCCATTGATAAATCATATTAAGAAGTATTTTCCTAAGGTTTAATGACAATTTGGGCTACTTTTATTTGGTGCCAAGCCATTGATTATTCATATGAAGAATATTCCTTCGGTTCAATGAACATTTGGGCTACTTTTTAGTTACACAATAGCCTAGATGGTACTTCCGCCACACGTTGTAGAAATTTAATTTAGTTGGTATTTTGTCTACTAGCAACTGACAAATACTTCATACTCTCACTCGGAATTTAGCCTGACACAATCTGAACAGAATTTGATCTTAAACAGTTTTTTTCCAAGAGCTCAACATTTTTGCACCATGGCTATCACTACTATCAAGCATGCCTTGCTATTTACCATTATTTTGGTGTCAATGAATGGCATCAACAGTCAACTTCTAACCACAATATTTGCTGTACGAGATATAACTGCCTTGCTGGAAAACATCACAGACACATCTACTGTGACGTCTATGTTCCTGTCAAACATTTTGAATCGGAGTGCTGAAACTCAATCAAGCATGAATGGTAGCCTTGATCAAATCGAAAATACTCAAACTCGGATTGCAGACACGCAATCTGAAATCGCAAATACTCAAACTCAGATGGCAAATACCCTAACTCAAGTGGTTCAACTCTTGCAGATGCAAAGCCAACAATTACAGAACATGACGGACACAATGAGTCACATGGTTGAGCAAATGAGCACACAAAACAATTTGATTTCTCTACTACCTACGGACATTCCAAGAGATTGTTCAGATCTTGCTTCAAGAGGACCATATTCATCTGGATCTTACACTATACAACCATGGGATAACTTAGGAAGCATCCGTGTGTACTGTGATATGGACACAGATACAGGTGGTTGGACTGTCTTCCAAAAGCGTTTTAATGGATCAGTTGACTTTTACCTGGGGTGGGATGATTACGAAAACGGATTTGGCAGCACAGTTGGGGAATATTGGTTGGGACTTCGACAGATACATAGGCTGACTCAACAAGGACCTTGGATGTTGCGCATTGAGTTAGCCGACTTTCAGGATAATACTGCATATGCAGAATATCAATCATTTTCAATCGGGGATGCTGAATCTAATTATACGCTGTCTGTAGGTGCATACAATGGTACTGCAGGAGACTCATTGACCTATCATAACAACCAAGCCTTCAGTACCAAGGACAATGAACATGATAGCGATCCTAATAGACACTGTGCTGAATCCTTCAAAGGTGCATGGTGGTACAATGCCTGTGGTTTTTCCAATCTGAATGGCCTGTATCTGGGAGAATCACAGGACAGTCCTACAGGCATAGTGTGGAATCACTGGAAAGGCACTGAAGTACTGAAGCGCTCAGAGATGAAAATGCGTCGAATCAGATAAGCTACTTCTACGATATCTTATTATAATTAATGGTCAATAATTACGGACATGTGAATAATGCAACAGAAAAAATGGAAAAATGCACTTGTTATTTCAAGAGATGATCAAACAAAAGAAAATATGAAATAGCCAGAATGGTATGTAAACAATTCAAACATCTTAACCATTTATTGTATTGCTAATTAAGTACAGTGGCACAAAATGTAAAACACTTTTCCAATTCATGTTGACATTTGGGATTTAGTTTTTCAATGACATGTAAAATGGTAACAATGTGAATCAAAATATGTCTAGTTGGAGCAGACAATACTGTAAAACAACTTAATTTCACATCAACTTAATTTAGGCAAATTAGCATTTAGTCAACTTTTTGCGGTAATTTAATTTCACTAATTTGTATCATCTTCCTATAATAATGTAATTGGCGGCAATTTAATTTGGCGAATTGGATCTCCTAGCGAAATTAGCAGAATTGAATTGCTTGTGAAATTAAGTTGTTTTACAGTAACCCTAACTTTCAAATTGATTTATAATATATACTAGTGCATTCAGTGCTGGAATTAATCAACCAGCCAGTCAAGCAGGCAACTCTCAAAAATACCTGTCCGACAGAAATTCCACCAGCCAGTGTAACTCTTGGTTGGTCAGGTACTTTGCATCTTCAACCGTCCCATGCAAAAGCTACCCACTATGGGCGGGTGGGTCGATGCTATTTCCTGGCCTGAGTGCATTGTTGGAGATACATTTATATTTGATAATTCATTGGTGAAGGGATATTCAATGTCAAATTTTAAATAAGTTTAGTATTTGGTTGCTCATGGTTGTAGCATATAATGAGCAAAATCTGTGTATATTACACATCAGTGTATTGCTGGAGGGACAAACCAAAAACAATCCAATGTTTGAAAGACAACTTGGTGATGGTATAAATGTATAGTTAAAATAGCACTTGCAGTTTTATATTATTATATTCTATTGTTTTGATTTAGGTTCAGGGTTTCTTAACAAATGTGTTCATTAAAAAACAGTTTTACACTTTACTTAAAACAGTTTGACAATAAGCACATATATAGTAAATGTACATAGTGGTTGTATACTGGAGCTTGAGATGTCATCATAACATCTCCATCAGTGGAGTGATTTAATCCATCCCTTTGAAAAGATGGTGGCATTCAATAAATACCTGCAACCATTGAAAATCTCTGAACCGTGACATGTGTGAATAAAATAAACTTATGATACTTTAACTGTAAGCCTTACCCCTTTATTCGCACGGAAAAATTCAAACATGTGGGTCATTTCTATCATGTAATTTCAGTACTATGTATAAACATCATGGTCTCTGGGCACTGAAAATTGACAAGAATCAGCATTACAAATCAAGCGCCAATATTAACACTGTTAACGCATATAAACACTGCACAAAAATATAGTACCGTAACCACTTTTTTCGAGACACCCTGTGTTTAATTCCTATTAGACCCTTAATAAATTCGAAATATAGGAAAAAACGATGCAAATGATGCAAAACAAATGATGCAGTTTCCAATATTGCACTTAATGGATGCCATAAACTTGTCTTTCAAATTTCCCGCCATTGTAACATTTAATTCCCTAACCAGTGCCCTGAGATCACGGTATTCACAGTGCTGAAATGTAATGATACAAATGACCTACATGTTCGAGAGTTTCTGTGAGAAAAGAGCAAGACTTATAGTTTAAGTATCATAAGTTTATTTTACTGACACGGGCATGTGTGGCGCAGTGGGTAGACCACTGGATTCATGATCTAAAGGTTGTGGGTTCGAATCCCGCTGTGGTCAACATGTTGTGCTCTTGAGTAAGGCACTTTACCGCAATTTCTCCTCTCTACCCAGGTGTTAAATGGGTACCGGCATTCTTCAGTGCTGGGAAGGTAACAGACTCGTTGTGGAGGAGGTGTAGCGAGCCCCACATAGAAACATTATAAAAAGGAGTGAGTCTGGCCCTATCGCTTTGAGAGAGAGATGGGCACTCCGCTCCTGGTATTACAGGATCGACCGCCTTTACCTTTACCCTTACTGACACGTGTCACGGTTCAGAGATTTTTAATGGTTGCAGGTATTTATTGAATGCCCCTCGTATAAACAGTGAACTGCTGCAGGGAATCTAATGTTTATGAAATCAATCAGAAATGATCTTGTATCACTTAAAGGTAGATGACCCGATCACATTTTCGTAACACAGAATTATTTCAAACATACGGAGATTTTCATATCATATGAAAGCTCGTATTTTTCTCATCATCATACTGAAATTTGACGGCCTAAATCGGTATAATTACGGAGAAATCGATGAAATAACGTCGAATTACCGCGAATGGTGGTAACCACCGATATAGTTTGTGTACAACTCAATGGGTACAGTTCACAGCATCTTGTGCGTCTAAAATAAGAACCATTAGAGCTATGCAACTCAAACTTTGGAACACGACTTTTTTTAAGGATGACCTTTCATGTAGAATAGAAAACTTCAAGTTGAAAATCGGAAATGTGATCGGGTCATCTACCTTTAATAATGAAAGGATAATTATGTATAAGTTAAATTGTAAAATGTGTAAATGTTGTAGCACTTAAGATCAATACTTTGACATTTTTGCCTATTATTGTAAATACTATTAGTGACTTTTGGAGGGACAATCTTAAGTTTGTAAGACAAGACAAGTGTATATTTTATGTTAAGGTGATGAAAAAGAAGAAAAAACCTTGTTCTATGGAGCCTTTTTATGGCAAAAGGATGTATCTTATATGTACTTTCCTAATGATATACTTCCTTTTAACATGGATTGTGTTGACTTGGTTCAATAATCCTCACTTAGGAAAAGGGTTGCAACTTGTAAAGACAATAAAAGTAATATACTGCCTTTTACCACTACATGATTGATGGAGACAAAAAGCTAACTTTGATCATGTTAAAAGGAAGTATATTGTTAGGAAACTACATATAAGATACATTCTTTTGCCATAAAAGGGCCGTATGGGACCGACCCGATTCACTTTTTTCCCCTCAAATTATATATATATATATATATATTTTTTTTTTTTTTAAATTTTTTTAAATGTTTGAAATTTCAAAAATGTGTTTGAGTTCAAAAACAAACAAACACTCCTGACCGACAGACCCTACCTGGTAGAACAGGGTGTTTTTTACTTTGTCGCCTTATTGGTTAAAAAGGTGAAATTATTTAACCAAGTAGCATTTAATTTGGGGGAAAACCTATCTAATTGGGAAAAACATCTCTGGCTTGCCTAATATTGTATATTAATAGATTACTGGTAGGATTATCTAATGTTTGAGAGATAATCCAATGAATGCCAGATAATCAAATGTTTTCTAGACAATAAAAATGTTTGCCAGATAAATTTGTCATGATATTTTATTTCATCTGAATGTCTCAATTGATCATTTATGTTATCCTCAATTTCAATTAAGGCCAAACAAAGAAGGTCTGTCACAGAAGCCCGCCCGCATTGGTATGTGAAATGAGCTACGGCGCGTAGGTCTATGCGCTGGGGGCTAAAAACCTCTCTTTTTTTTGATTTTTGATTTTTTTTTTGATTTTTTTTTGTTTGATTTTTTGTTGTTGATTTTCTGAAGCTTGGATTAGCAAAAAAAATAATTAAAAATCGCATAGCTCATACCCTATTTTCTTAAGAAAAAAATGTAAAAAAAATTGCACAGCACTTAGCTTATTTTCAAAATGTTTCTGAGACAGACTACTAATAGTATCTTCTTGGTTTGGCCTAATTTACCTACTTTATTTTAAGAGGTAATTTCAACGATGGTGTTCATGGTGAGGCTGAGGAAGGATACTCATACTGGGAATGTCGTTACTTGTCATACTTTAGCCACAATTTCAATTAATTTATATACTTTATTCCCAAGAGGTAATTTCAATGAAGGTGTTCATAATTTCAATTAAGGTGTTCATAACTTCAATGAAGGTGTTCATAATTTCAATGAAGGTGTTAATAATTTTAATGAAGGTGTTCATAACTTCAATGAAGGTGTTCATAATTTCAATGAAGGTGTTCATAATTTCAATGAAGGTGTTCGACATGAGATGGCGGCTGAATGGCAGTCTCCGCTTTGTTCTAATTGGCCATAACCTTGATCTGTTTATACCATTCGGCAGGGTTTGCTTTCTTGTGGCGCTGAACCCTATTGCGGTAGTAGTCTCTCTTTGCCTTTGCTATTACATATCTTACTTTATTGCAGAGTTTCCATTTTCGCGAACGGTGTTCCTTACTAAAGACCTGTTGACGCTCATGGATAAGACTAATCAACAGGGAAACTGTAAATAAGGTTTCATGTGCCTTATCAGACTACAAATATTAATTTCAAATTTCAGAGAATCTTATTATTGGTATGAGGAAGTAACCAGTCAATTATTTTAATATGGACCTGTAGCAGACAGGTTAGATAAGCACACATGTTACCTGAGCCCACTGACTTCCTTGTAGATAGGTTTGCCCGGATCTATGCATAAAATTTGACCTTTTTACAATGCTTGGCATATTAGGGACCGTTCATAAATACTTTGGTGGGGGGGCTGGATAATTTTATTTTTGGTATATCAAAACTTTTTTGACTCCCCCTCTCGCCATGCCTTAAACTTTTTTGACCCCCACCCCTGTATTACTGCCTGCACCTGAAACTTTCTTGCCCCTCGCCCCCTGTTCATTGTTATTAGGTTCAGAGAACATAGATATGATATCTTTTATGGGATTTTTTTACAGAATTTGACCATGTATCAAATTCTATTTTGATGGACGCATTACATCTAGGAGGGCAGGTTGTACATGTTGAATCTAGAGTGAATCAGAACTCCCACTTCGATTGCAGGTATCTTTGGTTTAGTGCGCCATGGTCTTTAATCCCTGAATAACTTCACATATTTATGCAAGGATCTCTGTTCTTGAAACCAATTAGGATGCTCCCTCCAATTACATATCCTGGCTTTAAATACAATATGCGCGCAATTATTGTTTGCTATTGACATGAATTTGGCCTTCATTCTTTTTAGCTGGGCTAGTACATGAAAATAGGTCCATTGACATCTGCGCGCATAGCGTGCCAACAAATTTGCTATTTTACGTTGATTTATGAACTTTTCGTAAATAATGATAATGTCCATACAGGTAAAGCAGGGGTTTGGGGGCGAAGCCCCCAGACGAAGCCCCCAGAAACTTTTGGAAACTAATAAGTGTTTTAAACTTTTTTGACCCCCCCTCTGTTGGGGTTTTCCAAAACTTTTTTGACCCCCCCCCCCCTTTGCAGAGTATCAAAACTTTTTGGACCCACCCTTATAATTATCCACCCCACCCCACCAAAGTATTTATTAACACTCCCTTATTAGACCAAAAACTGATGATTTTGTTTTATGTAAGTGGCCTGATAACTTTAAGGGCAACTGTTTGGTTTGTTATTATTGTATCAATTTTATGATCTTGTTCATTTTTGTTTCAACTATCATAATAAAAAAATTAAAAAACAAAACAAAAAACAATTTCATACATATAAAACATGATTCAGTATACTCCCCGCAAATACACTTTAAGCACTGTTATACTTGTTCAATGCGGATATCCTACATATTAATCAACTATTGGCAACAATCTTTAATTCATGCATACTGTAAAACCACTGAATTTTGTGAGGGATTTAATTTCGCGAGGGATGTGGATTCGTTAAATAAAATAAAAATTAAATACCCGCGAAACTGACATTGAAAGTAACAGTAAAATGTCCAGAAAATAGCAGTTATTATGAATGTGAAATAAAGTATCCGTGAAATTATAGTGTTTTACAGTATGTTATTTGGCAAAACAAACTCATTGTCTATAAAGCAAAACTTAGCGAACACTACTCTATATATAGATAGAAGCATTCACAAAATGTACGGGATTAGGCAAAATAAACAAATAAACATGTTTAGCATCCCCTCTTGCTTCATTTTTTGGGTTTGCTCCAATTTCCTTTTTCTTCTTTTTTATTTCATTCATGACTTTTTTGTTGTTCAGGTGTTTCAGAGTTTGAGATGTTTGTAAACAGCTTTGTCTCTTTCTTACAAGCATTTTAAGCAAGTTTTTTTGGTGACAAACCCCTCATACCCATGAAATTAAAACAATTTAAAGAGGCCTCCTCCTCTTTAAGGATTGTAAAGTGTATCGCTAACAAGGGTGATTTTGCACTAAAAAGGGGGCCTCCTTTTATAAGCATTTTAAGCAGGTTTTGTGGTGACAAACCCCTCAGAACCATGAAATAGTGTAGCCTATGAAAAATTGGCTCCTAGCGCTGAAAGTCTGATAGTTTGATATATTTTTAGTTATGTTGTCTGAAAATTCGTAAAATTCCTTCAAATTTGAACGTCTAGAAAACATCGATTTAGTAAAAAAATTGACATTTTCCACCATTTAAAGCTAAATGTTCTCGGAATACACGGGTGTGTGACCTAAAAGGCGAGTATACTATTATGAACAATCAAAATAAACTATCAGATTCATTTTATATTGTCACAATGTGAAGAAATTGGAAGAAAACTGAAATTTAAATGATCGTAAGATTGGCCTTTGTTTACATTTGTAGGCATTGTTTTTCGCTGTTTTGTTTTTTGCGTCTTCGTCGCGGATATCAAGCGGCGCGTCTAGTATTATGAACGGGAAGATTCAGCGCACGACGCAATGATCGAACAGCTGATGCAGCATTTGAAAAGCGCAGAACTCCGCTTAATTTCCCGCTAAATAACCATACGCCTTTTCTTGACTCAAACT
The DNA here is from genome assembly GCA_035610835.1 of Ophiura sarsii. Classification (NCBI taxonomy): domain Eukaryota; kingdom Metazoa; phylum Echinodermata; class Ophiuroidea; order Amphilepidida; family Ophiuridae; genus Ophiura; species Ophiura sarsii. Next base: position 15,890,947 of record CM069447.1, read on the forward strand.
TACCAAAACAACAATTTTAAATCACCCAAAAGAACAGGAAATAGTCGCTTTCGATTAGTAACTTATGATGGTAATGATAGAATACATATAAAGGAATAAAATAATAGAGAAATAGGAAATTCAATTTTTGAAACAAGTGCCGGGTTGACACTGCCTTAGGGGGAGGGGGCCTTCTCCTTCCTTTTTTATAAGTCAGGATGCTAAACATGTTTTTACCTCTGCCTGAGAACAATATAATGCATTATTAATGCCAATTCACAGATTTACATGAAGGCAACATTTAAAGGAACACTCAGTTATTTTGAAACTAATTCTTTCTTTTTTCCAGATTTTCCATCAAACAAGAGAATTATGAAATTGAAACCAAATGAAACTCTCAGATTTATTTACTTCAAAGTGTTGTAAATATGCAAAACAGTTTGATATAACAAATTCTAAAATATTGTTTCCAAAAAATCCTGACAAATTATAATGCATATACAAATCCTAATGATTTTATTTTAATGACCTCTGTGAGCTTGCATGAATTAGAGAATAATTACTGCGTAACAACTGTTTTCGCGAATTTGTTGTGAAATAAGAGGTTGATGTTATGGTCTGAGGAATTGTCCCGAGGGGCGCAGCCCCGAGGGACAATTCCGAATGACCATAACAGCAACCGAGTATTTCACAACAAATTCGCGAAAACAGTTGTTAAGCAGTAATTATTCTCATTCATTACTGAAAAAGATGAATATTTATCCGAATCGTTGATTTATACCGATTTAATCGTGAATATTATTAAGTATTTTATTTAAATATATTTTGTCCACCCCTTTCTTTATTAATGAAATATTCCGTATCGGGGACTCCTCTCATTATCATATTTTCCATCAACCAATCAGAAATCAGCTTTGAAGGTGTTTCCCGATGACTCATCAAATTTCGATGAATATTTACGTCCAAACCTATGCGCACTCAGGGGCCCGGCTAAATGATTCTGAAAAGTTCCCACGAATTTCACATGTGCCGTTAAATTGTGATTTGCGTGTACCGTCAACAGAATACATCGCCAAATCTTGGAAATAATCATGGAAATATTACTTCAAATCATTGTTTTACTCTGTTTGGATCATACTAGTGTACGGACATCTTTACCTTCTCTACATCGGGAGTAATTTATGGCGTGATAAATGGTTTAAATGTGAAGAAATCTTACAATTTTTGTTTGTAAAACGTGACTGTAGCGTTACAATACAAAAATTCAAATTGAAGGCGAAGGGCAAGGCTGTTGCCTCCCTGTCACATCTCCTTACGCCCATCCCATGGTGTTTAGAGCTCACATTATGGGTGCACACCACTATTACAGTCCAACGCCCAGCTTCCGTCGATCGCGCACGAATGTAGTTCCTAAATAACGGAAAGAATGGTTAATATTGACATGATATGTCATTCAAAATGATTGAATTTGGTCTTTATTTGTTCACTGAAGTGTACCTGAGATAATTCGAATGAAAAGAGTATACATCTACTGTTTTATTTGAAAATATTGGCGGAGGGATACACATTGATCACAACGGGCTACAAGGTCTAATTTCGTGTTAAAAAATACTACTCCGTATAAAGGGGGAAATATAGAAAAATGTAAACGGTCACCCCCATCTGAGTTTTTGACCCAGGTAAGATCTATGTGTGTTAATAAATATTCCAAGATTTCATTAAATGAGTCGCAAGGTAACTCAAGATATTGCCGTTTTCCCGAGGCATCTTTCCCATAGAAACACACGTTAGCGCGTAATAGTGGTATGCACCCTTAAAGGGCGCACAGATATAGTCTTTAAAACCAGGCGATACGGGCTTTGTGGTTGCAAAACTTGGTTTGTGTAGCATTTTATGTTAGTTTTATATTTTGAAAATACATTTGAAGTAATAATCGCAACACTTGACATTATTAAATTTGACTTTTTCATTCATTAAAATGCGAAATTGTCACAATACGGGCCAAACGGGCAAAGTCAGTCGTGTGCGCGCCTGACCGTTGCAATTTCGGACAATTGCAATTTGTTATTGTCAGACCATCATATTTAAAGATACCAGTGAGCGAGATTGTGTGTGAAAACTCAGTATTTTTATTTAGTTTACAAACAAAACATATAACATCCATTGACGTCAAAACAATCCTATAAGCATAATGACTCAGAAAATCAGTTCCACGGGCGTGGGGGGGGGGGGGGGGGGGGATAGGGGATACTGGGGCAAAACGCACCAGAAATCAAAATATCGACAACGTTTTGACCTGTAGGTCTTAGGCCTACTGACATATTTCGTGAGAGTTTTGATCAATACAACTTTGTGGAGTGGTTAGGCAAATGTAGGCAATCTTATGATACAAATAGTTTTGAAAATATACTTATGATATCTAAAATTTATATACATGTAGGACTATACGACGATTGAATTAAAAATCATGAATATTAACCAATAATGTGTGGCTTCGTGCATTTACATGAACGTGTACTTCCTTTCCCCCGGTATATTGGTGACAATTATTGCAAGTATATCATGACTAAATGAATGAACATGCTTTGCTATGTTATAGTAAGAGTGGTGTATCAAAAAGATGAAGCATGCATCCTTTTAACATTCAATAAGATCAAGAAACGCGGGCCTTCGTTGTAAAAGTGAAAATTGATATCTGGGAATCCCAAAATATGACAAGAATTAAGGGTTTTTATGAATTTCAAGTGGGTATGTAGCTTTTTGTTCATGTTGTATTTACCAAACGGAGTATCCAAATCGAATACAAATTTACCATTTAATTTGAAATTTTCTGCTCTTTAATATGTAATAATGATTTCTGAAATTGGATGAAAATGGGTCTCTTTAAGGGTGCACACCACTATTACAGTCCAACGCCCAGCTTCCGTCGATCGCGATCACGAATGTAGTTCCTAAATAACGGAAAGAATGGTTAATATTGACATGATATGTCATTCAAAATGATTGAATTTGGTCTTTATTTGTTCACTGAAGTGTACCTGAGATAATTCGAATGAAAAGAGTATACATCTACTTTTTTATTTGAAAATATTGGCGGAGGGATACACATTGATCACAACGGGCTACAAGGTCTAATTTCGTGTTAAAAAATACTACTCCGTATAAAGGGGGAAATATAGAAAAATGTAAACGGTCACCCCCATCTGAGTTTTTGACCCAGGTAAGATCTATGTGTGTTAATAAATATTCCAAGATTTCATTAAATGAGTCGCAAGGTAACTCAAGATATTGCCGTTTTCCCGAGGCATCTTTCCCATAGAAACACACGTTAGCGCGTAATAGTGGTATGCACCCTTATTGCCGGGAAGCTTTTTGTTTGAATGTTTGACATATTTTAGATGGATTTGAGTGTAGGATGGATGAATTTTAAAAAGTAAGTAAAAGTTTCAATGTCATGCTTCATATGATTTTATTTCACGTTTTACTGCACAAACGGGACTGCACAATGGTACTTAGGCCTAGTACTGGCCTACACAACAACAAGTCAATAAAAATAATGTACTGACATTTACATTGTGGACCCAAATAAACGAGTTCCAGCCATATAAAGGCTATCCATAAAGAAATTGATTAAACACATTAACTGTCACAGTTCAGTCCTTCAAATGTGTTGAATTAATTATTTAGACATGAAAATGTTAACTGAAGCTCCTGCGAAATCAAAGTTGAAAACAGGTGACTCTCCCCGTTGAACTGCATTTGCCAACAGAGAATTGATCATCATTGTTGATGGTGGAGGATGAGCAGCTGCATGTTGAACAAAGGTCGCTGAAGAAGATGCAACTCTGGAAGTGGTAGCTGTTGACGGCGCTCTTGAAACAGTGTGCGGCTTCTTGGCAGGAATACCAAATACAGATTTGATCCCCATGGTTGGTGGTTGAGGATGAGCAGCTGCGTGTTGAACAACCGTCGCTGAAGGAGATGCAACTCTGGTATTGGAAGCTCTGGAGCAGATGACGGTAGTGCTGAAACAGTGTGCGGCTTCTTGGCAGGTTTACCATGGTTTGAGAGGATCGCTGTCATTTCTCTCTTCTGGCCTGCTGATGCATCGGAGCAATAGCTTTTGAGACTTTGTGTGTTGCGATGGCCAGACAGGCTACAAATGATTCTGTCTTGGATCCCAGCCTTGTTCAAAGCAACAATCGCAGTGGCTCTGATGGAGTGATTTGTGTATGTTTTGCTTAATCCAGCCTCAACAGACATAGCCTTCATCATGTTTCCCAGTGTATTGTGACCAACTGCAACATTGTCGTACCAGATCTTGTCATCTGATGTCACGCTTCTTTTCGGCCGTTGGTAGAGCCACTGACATTTTGGATTAAGTCTGTCTATGTACGTCTTGTATGCTGTGACAGGACAGCCACTGTCTCCTGTGGCGTATAGGCGCTTGTCCTGTTGAAATTCCTCTCGGAATGTTCCCTGATGGTTTTTCTGGTGCTCGTTATATGCCATCTGTAGGTATTCTTTACCTTCATCGTCGATATGCACCTGGAAGGCATCCTTTGTCAAGTGCCTATTGCCTTCCCGACCTCGCCGACAAAATAGATACTGGAGTGAGAAAAACACTCGCCGCTGAAGTTGTACCGGTCCCTTGGTTGAAATTACCTCACTTGAGTAGAGTTTACGGAGGTCACCCTCTGAGATAGGTGGGTAATTCTTTGTGACGTCTTGGAAGTTTCTCTTTTTGTTCTTCAGACTTCCATTGAAGACGTTGTTGGCAGCCTGGAAATTCTCGCCTTTGATTATGTTTATTGTTCTCGCAAAAGGTGGTGACGTTAGGTGCCTCTGGATTCCAGCTCGAATGTTTGTTAGACTGGATTTGGAATATTCAGTTCCATCCGTTTTCCGCACCTCGGCATAGAACTTTCTCAGGAGAAGGTTGAGATCCTGGTTGCAGAGCTGTTCGAACCCTGGGTCTATCTTCTTCGTCTGACACCAATCTATAAAAACACACAAGGAAAACACAAATATTATACAATTTAAAAAATAAATAAAAATCGGATCGCCTTCAGGCCTATAAGGCTATATTATGGGTATAATAATAGGCTAACTCTTCAGTAGCCTATTCCTTGTCTTACTTTTTTATAGGCCTACATTGTTTCTTGAATTGTTTATACAATAATGCACTTATCAATTGCATTCCCGGCCCCGGGGGACCCGGGGCATGGCGGGGACTATGCGGGGACCGTACGCCAACGTACAAAAAACATGGCCCGGCTATGCGGGGACGTATACCCGGGGCGTACAAAACGTGCCCCCGCTAGCCGGGGCGTGTAGCCGGGGCATAGCGGGGACGTACATTACTGAAAAAATAGGCCGGGCATTGTAGCGGGGGCGTACGCTAGGGTACACAAATGTACACCCCGGGGCATAGCCGGGGCGTACACATACATAGCGGGGACGTACGCTAAGGTACACAAAATGTACACCCCGGGGTATAGCCGGGGTGTAAAAACCGTGTACGCACACATAGCGGGGATGTACGCTAAGGTACATATCATCCACACCGGTGCATAGAGATATAAAATACAGACATGCACTATATTAAACTTTAAAATTAGTCACCTCGATTGATCAATGCCTGGATTTTCACTACCATGACTACGGTAAACTTAGTACAATTTGACCATATAGTGCTTTTGCCTGGAATAATGTACACGGTAGGGCCCGGACAGATAGACAACACCTACCTACTTGCAGGCCCGTAAGTCAGGGAGGGGGAGCCCCCACCCTCAATTCCCCCTCCCAAGTCCCCAAGAAGGTCCAAAATACCCTCCCAAGTCAATTAGCTAGATCAATCATCATGTTTTCGGTTCATTTTTAAAACTTAAATAGGCCTACTGTTTGTTCATAATAAATAAATTGGATCAAAACTTTCCAATGTTGCCATTGGGTACGATTTGTATTGTATAATTTAAAACTGTTCACAAAACCATAGAAGTCAACGGTAAATCATGAAACTGTGTAACATAATAACGATTCGCTAATATTGGCCCGGCTGTCTGAGGCCGGGCGTAGCCGGGGCGTACACTATGCCCCGGCTATGAGGGCCGGGACCGTACGCCGTCGTACACTTGGTCCCGGCTATCGGGGGCCGGGACCGTACGCCGGCGTACACTTTGTCCCGGCCATGGGGGACCAGGACTGTAGCGGGGGCGTACAAAAAGTGGTGCCCCGCCCTGCGGGGACCGTACACGACTGTAGCCGGGACGTCACATCGGCAATTTGTACGTCCCGGCCCTAATCCCCGCTATCCCCGGGTCCCCCGGGGCCGGGGCTGCAATTGATAAGTGCATAAATTGTTCGAAGAAACATAAATAAATAGATTAAACAATTATTTCGATGGATTTTAGGTTTTTTTATATTTTCAGTAGCTAGGCTATTTAGGTTATTTTAGGCTATTTTTTATTTTGTGAGAATTTAATTTCATGAAAAAAGTGGAAAATAAATATTGGGCAGACTTGCAAATTATTATTATTATTAATAAAATGTAATCAGATCATGTTGGTTATTGGAGCACGACAACCTTATTTCATCCTATGATTGAATTATCAAAATTTAAAACCATGAATGTTTACAAAAAATCTGGGTCAACATTGCATTTTACAAAGCTTGTTTTGACGGGTTTTGACGTGTGTTCGTACATGTACAGTACATGTGTATACGTGCGATGCATGCACACAGCTGTCATAGCGCTGGTCGGCTGGTCATACATGTACGTGTAATTTACGTGATCCCGGCCTAGTGTATCATGCAAGATCGGAGAGACTTCTATTTCCGGGCTGTGTTATTGTGATTTGTTTACCATTTAATCGAGGCCTTGATCATGTTAATGGTTTGAATTATTATTATTAGAACTACCAGGCTAGTACCAGCCTCACCTTTAATCACTTTTACTGCCCATGCAGTTGAGTCCATGGTCTTCTTTTCATGCCGATCCATCTCTAACTTCGCCAAGTCTGATTCCGTCAAGGAAGCGAATCTCTCGCTTGACGCCTTAGAGGGCATCACTGGCACGTACTTTCCCGGTGATGCCGCCGGTACCTTGACAAATCTGGCCTCATTTTCTGCCTCTAATTGTGCCAAAGTTCCAATGATATCTTCGTCAGTGATGGTACCCCAAATATCCTCACCATCGATATTGAAGTCAGGCATTGCCATTACGAAATCGGATATAAATTGAAAATTGTATAAATTGATGAAAAGATAAACGCTTGACAGTATGATGAATGCAATTATCGCAAGTTTTCGTATAGTTTCCATGGAAATCAATTCAAACGTTACCATGGAAATCAAACTACAATAAGTGGACACAAAGTTAGGATTAAAAGTCTAGTTTTAGTTTATTTTCTTCTAACCACTCTTACAAACATATATATTTGTTAAAATCCATTCAACATTACACTTAAAATACATTGCATTAATTATGAAAAATGTAGAAATTCCCACTTTGTCGTAAATTCTTTGATTTCAGACGAGTTTCGCCATTTTAAAAACCCCGCCCACCCGTTCAAGTTTGTACCGGCGTATTCACGAAATCGGTATTCACGTTCAGGGGCCAGAGGCTTACATTTGATTGGTCGGTTAATGACCAAAACAATGGAACTCTTTGGCGCAGTACTTTCGGGCAATTATTAGTAACCTGCGCTCGGCGTGCGCGTTTTCATCTAACGATTAATGTTATTGGAACGCACTTGGTACGCAGCTATCGCGATTATTCATGAGGTAATGAATGATATTTGATCACTTGGGTCAGGTTATCAAATGGCCCTCTGGCTGAAAATGGCCTAGAAATGATTGACAGGCTGCAAGTATTGCGCAATAATAACGGTCTGGCTAGATTTGTAATTAATTATTTACGGGCATATGTTCTACGGGCAAAATCCCCTCTCAGGTTAGGTAATTGGTTGGTCTGACTTTTTTTTTTGTCTTTATTTTTCTTTCCCTTTTAAAATGAACGTAAACAAGTAATAAAATCCGTAATTTGACATGCCAAAAAGATTATTTGGGAAATTTGTTTTCACCGATTACCAAAACAAATGTGTCGGTCGGGCCCATAGATCAGGGTTTCTATTTTCGTAGCCTTATGTCATTTCTACTTTCTGTCTTTTACACCTGCCGCACAAGGGCACTTTGCTATGGCTTCGAGTGACTGGGGATGACAGCAGTACAAAACCCACACAAAAACTTTTTGTAGAAAAACCAATCAGACACTTCTTGATACAAAAAGGCTGAGTGTGTCTTTAATGTAAACACAATAACTTTATTTTCTTACAGTGTTGCAAATACTTTGATTGGGTGATGGAATTGGGCTACTTTCAATTTGGGCTACTTTTCATTGGTGCCAAGCCATTGATTATTCATATGTATGAAGAACATTCCTTCGGTTTAATGAACATTTGGGTACTTTTTAGTTACACCATAGCCTAGATGGTACTTCCGCCACACCTTGTAGAAATTTAATTTAGTTGGTATTTTTTTGTCTACTAGCAACTGAAAAATTCTTCATACTCTCACTCGGAATTTAACCTGACACAATCTGAACAGAATTTGATGTTAAGGATCTTTACAGTTTTTCTAAGAGATCAACATTTCCGCATCATGGCTATTACTACCAACAAACGTGCCTTGCTATTTACCATTATTTTGGTATCAATGAATGGCATCAAGTCAACTTCTAACCACAATATTTGCCGTACGAGATATTACTGCCTTGCTGGAAAACATCACAGACACGTCTACTGTGACATCTATGTTCCTGTCAAACATTTTGAATCAGAGTGCAGACACTCAAACTCGGATAGCAGATACACAATCTAAAATAGCGTCAACTCAATCACGCATGGAGGGTACCCTCGATCAAATCGCAAATACCCTCACTCAAGTGGTTCAACTCTTGCAGTTACAAAGCCAACAGTTGCAGGATCTGACAGACGCAATAAGTCCCACTGCTTGCCTAACCAGTGACAGTTTAACTGTCACTGGCCCAACGAACCCCCCAGATATGGACATTCCAACGAACCCCCCAGATATGGACATTCCAACGAACCCCCCAGATATGGACATTCCAACGAACCCCCCAGATATGGACATTCCAACGAACCCCCCAGATATGGACATTCCAACGAACCCCCTAGATATGGACATTCCAACGAACACCCCAGATATGGACATTCCAAGAGATTGTTCAGATCTTGCATCAAGAGGACAATATCCATCTGGATCTTACACTATACAACCCAGTGATTACTTGGATAACTATAAAACAGTATATATACAGTGCAGGAGACTCATTGGTCTTCCATAATAACCAAGCTTTCAGTACCAAGGATAATGACAATGATAGCAATGGCAATGATTGCTGAAACCTGGAAAGGTGGATGGTGGTACCAAAGCTGTCACCATTCCAACCTGAATGGCCTGTATCTGGGAGAATCACAGGCCAATCCTACAGGCATGGTGTGGTACCACTGGAAAGCCCATGAAGTACTGAAGCGCTCAGAGATGAAAATGCGTCGAATCAGATAAGCTACTTCTACGATATCTAATTATAATTAATGATAAATAATTACGGACATGTGAATAATGCAACAGAAAAAAATGGTAAAATGCACTTGTTATTTCAAGAGATGATCAAACAAAAGAAAATATGAAATAGCATGTGCGGAATGTAAACAATATAACCATCTTAACCATTTTGTTATTGCTAAGTGCAGTGGCACAAAAAGTAATAATTTTCCAATTCATGTTGTCATATGGGTGTTTAGCTTGTCAATGTCATGTATATTGGTTGGTAATGCACAACCCTGCTCATCTTTGGGATGCTGTTTCTATGTAACAAAGCTAATCAAAAGCTATAACCAAAACTTAACAGTGCATTCAGGGCTGGAATTTCAGAATTCTTTTAATCAGACAGTCAGGCAAGTATAACTGACAAAAATACCTGCCCGATAGAAATTCCACTAGCCAGTGTAACTCTCTTGCACTGTGAGTTTGACATAATTTACAGGCCGTTTGGTCAGGTACTTTTGCATCTTCACCCGCCCGACGCATATGTTACCCACTATCAGGCGGGTGGGTAGGTGGGTGGGGTATTATGTCCAGGCCTGAGTGCATAGTTTAGTTGGAGATACATCTATATTTGCAAGATAATTCATTGGTGAAGGGATATTCAAAGTCAATTGTCAATACGTTCAGCGGATTGCTGGAGGGATAAACCAAAACTTCTGAGACAATCTAATGTTTGTAAACAAAATTGGGGATGGTAAAAGATCCATGTATATTCAAAATCGCAGTTGCCGTTTGATATTATTAGATTCCATCGTTTTGTCAAGAGAAATTGCCTAATACTATTAGTAATAGCTATAGAAACATACATATAAGGCCATTTTCCATGTGTGCTTGATATCATTATAACTTATAATGTGTATTAGGCTGTGTCACCAAAAAGTGTCCCATGAGAAATGTGATATATATAATATATATATATTTTTGCCATTAAGAAAATAGAAATTGTACATTAAATAGTAATAATATTGTTCAGCAATCATTCATGTGTCATAAGATTTTTTCTTCTTCTATATTGGATCTTTTGTTATCAAATTATGGCAAATCCCCTCAGGCATGTCAAATTCAGCTTTGGCCACTTTTCACGTGCAGAGATTATTAGAGTCTTCATTCAGTGTGTAATTGAACGTAATCAATCACTAAAGTCACAATAATCCACCTACTACATGTTGATTAAATTTGAACAGGAAAAAGAGATTTGTATCCATACATCCATGAAAACCACAGAATTATTTGTATTTGATATTTTACACAATACATCGATGTATCCTATAAATCATCATTGGAATCTCAAAGGCAGTTTATTCAGTTGAAAATTCACTTCCTGTTCAAAAGTGGCCACAGTGGGATTTGCATTCTTGTTACTGAACAGACCATATCTCGGGAGATAAGGGATGACATTAAAGGTAGATGACCCGATCACATTTTCGTAACACAGAATTATTTCAAACATACGGAGATTTTCATATCATATGAAAGCTCGTATTTTTCTCATCATCATACTGAAATTTGACGGCCTAAATCGGTATAATTACGGAGAAAGAAATCGATGAAATAACGTCGAATTACCGCGAAAGGTGGTAACCACCAATATCGTTTGTGTACAACTCAATGGGTACATTTCACGGCATCTTTTGCGTCTAAAATAAGAACCATTAGAGTTATGCAACTCAAACTTTGGAATACGACTTTTTTAAGGATGACCTTTCATGTAGAATAGTAAACTTCAAGTTTAAAATCGGAACATCTACCTTTAAATGGACTAAAGTGTATTTGATAGAGAATAAATAGGGATTCACCAGCAGACTATGTTTTTGAACAAAAACATGGGATGTATTCGTAATTATTTTACACTTTTTTTACTGTATTATGTTGACTAGTTGTTTTTGGATACTGTAAAACAACTTAATTTCGCGAGCAATTTTATTTCCCTAATTTCGCTTGGAGGTCCAATTTCACCAAATTAAATTGTCGCCAATTATATTATTTACAATAGTTACATATATAGGAAGATAATACAAATTGCCAAGAAATGGCCTTATGCTAATTCGCTAAATTAAATTGCCGTGAAATTAAACTATTTACAGTTTATGTGAAAACGCAGTCAGATATACGAGTGCCGCTGTTCTAAAATCGTATGTTCAAATATACTGGTAAAGAAGCAATCCGTTGAAATATATACTATCTGCTTCTCATTAAAGTAAGCCTACTTGTTGTAAAATAATAACACATTTACTTGCCTATTAAGTATTATTGTATACTATACTGACTTTTGGCGGGACAATCTGAAGTTTGTGAGATATGACATTAGTGTATGCTATATTTGCGATGAAAAAGAAGAAAAAACTCCAGATTCATTTTTATTTTCGTCACGCAATACACAAACCTGCTAGAACCACCAACGCAGTGTGGCGTAAAAGTGTGTGAGGGGTTAGATAAGGTGTCGCCATCTTACCGTGCAAGTAGCGTATAGATTACTGGTGGGATTATCTAATGTTTGAGAGATAATCCAATGCATGGCCAGATCATTCAATGTTTGCGAGACAATAAAAATGTTTGCAATGTTTTGTCATCATATTTCATTTCACCTGAATGTCACAACTAGTCATAATTTACCCCAATTTCAATTTTAATCTACCTACTTAATTTTAATTTCAATGACAGTTTTCATTCTGACCCTGAGGCTGAGGAAGGATACTTATGCTGCTGTGAAGCTTGAAAACCATTTACAACATCCTGGTTCATTTTCTACTTCAAAATCTTATTGTTTTTTTTATTTTTATTATTATCGTTTTATATTTATTTAATAATTGTTTGTGGTCTATTTTGTTGGGTACTATTTCTTATTAATTATGGCCCACATGCATCCAATAGTCCTTAATTGGACCAAGTGCCAATTTTTGCTGATTGTTGTACCATGTGTAGGGGCAAAGCTAGAGTGGTACTGACTTGTCCCTTAAGGGGGGACTCAAGAAAGTCACTTTTTTAATTTTGTGAGTGCTGTAATTATCGAACTATGCCCTAAATATATATAAAATTGTACAATTTTGGAAAGGGAATGGGTCAGAGAATCCAGATTCTGCATAAATGTTGACCAAAAATGTTGATTTTTTTTTGAGAAAATCACCAGAAATTACTTTTTGACCCAATTTTTTGAGCAAAGCTAACAAAAATATTTTTGAGTAAAAAATGCCCAAATCGCTAGATTATGATGTAAAGACACTAACTTAGGGACTATTTTTTTTAAATTTTCAACCTAATTTAATATATTTTGACATTTTGACTAAATAGTGCCAAAAAATTGGAAAACAAAATCACTTTTTTAGGACATAGCTCTTTTTTGTAAAAATAATCGCTTTTTAGCCAAAGGTTGGTAAGACAAAGTATTTAATTTGATTGGCCTTACCTGTCAATAATTTCTTGTCTCTGTTTTTTTTTCTTCTTTTTTCTTCTCTGTCTCTGTTGAAAGGCCTCTCCCGGCATCGTTCAATTCTCGTTATCCATGCTGAGCACCGGCGACGGCGGGTACCTCTCCTCCAAATCATCGTACTAGTGCTCCGCATCTTCCCAGAACTCCCCCCTCTCGGTTTCTCGCTGGCGCCCTCTTGTGAGCGATGCCGGTGCTTGGAGGACTGCAACGCACTGCCCATGTGGTCGTGCTCGCTGTCGCTTATGATGGACTCATTGTCGTCCGTCTGTCCGGTGGTGGATTCGGCGGCGGCAGCGGTGGGCAGGACGTCTGGGTTGCTTTGTTGCTGGATGAATAATGGTTTGTCATGATTGATGGTTGAAGGAATGTCTGGAGCTATAGGGACAAAAATATGATTCTCTCTGTGGTGTGTATAGCCAGGATTGACGGGGCTATCGATCGCACAGTGCAAATGCGTTGAGTCGTACGACATTGTGCGGGATATTTAATTTGTCCATTTTTCTCGTGCTGTGTATTGGAAATGAGACTTTTGAAAATATGATTTTTTTTCTTTAAATGGTGCTAATCATGGTTTATCTTTGTTGTTAGGGGATAAATTTGGTATCAAATATTATGCCTAAAAGATTCATCTAAATGCCTATCTAGCCTGTTTGGCCAAACAAAATTAAATGTTACTCAAAATGACATATTAAACAAAGTTATATACTTTCTTTTGTTGAACCCTTTACTACATTGTGTTAATTTATTTATTTTTTTAACATCATTCTAATGATTTTAATAGTGGAATAGGGCGAAAGAAAAATTAGGGCGAAAGAAAAATTTCGCCCTAACGAACCAAATCCGGAAAGAATCGCATTGTTTTCTTCGCCTTATCATATGAATTAACATTACAAAGTTATTATTATTATTTATTTTTTTATTTTTTATTTTATGGGGCGGGGGGGGGGGGGGGGGGGGGGGAGTTTTATCTGCAATAGCTGCCATATATTATCATATGTGTGGTAGCTAATAGCAGACCCATCGATTTCAACTAAAAGTAACACAGGGCAGCTATAGCAGAAAGAATATGTTCGCACTTACATCTCAGTTATGTTAAAAGGCAACAAGGGCAGGCAAGGAAACACATTCCCTCAGATGTACATTTTGGGAGCTCATTTCATAATTTGGGAGCAGCAACCCGGAAGGATGAATCACCAGCTTTCTTCTAAGAGCGTCGAACATTGAGCCGGGTAGAATCCGAGGAAGATCTGAGACGTCACCTGCATTCAGATGTGTACCTGTCACTCTGTAGCGAAACGAAATCTATCAAATACGATGGTGCTAAATAATATTGATACACTTATAAAGATACAGCACAATTTTGAAGCAAATCCTATCCTGAACAGGGAGCCAGTGGAGGGATGCAGGCAGATCCACAGAGCGCTCATCCCTTTCGCAAGCAAAGTTAACATCCTACATTTTATAGGATGTAGTGGGGTAACGGTTATACTAATTATAGTGGGTGTGGTTTTGGATGTCAACAGGCAATTTGATTGGTTTTTGGCTAAATACGCACTACAGGGTGAGTCAAAAAGAAGTTTACCCGGATTGGTGATGTTTTAAAAAACAAACAAATGACACTCGAGAGTTCAGTAAAGCATATATTTAACAAGCATTCTCTCCTGCTTATTAAGAAAAAGGAATGACACAAATTGAGCATTGCTGAGAGGAGTTATGTCTATATATTTTAATAAAGGTACTCATTTTGCAAGCTGTCCACAGAATACTTGACCAAACAAATGTATAGTATGCATTTTAGCTGCGTACTTCCCTATTGACCGAGATTGGTGATGTTTTTCAAAACAAATAAATGACACTTAAAAGTTCAGTAAAGCATTTATTTACCAAACATACTCTGCTGCTTATTAGAGAAAATCAATGAAGCAAATTGATCATTCCTAAGAGAAGTTATGCCTGTTTTACTGAAAGCGCTCATGTTTGTAGCTGTGTCCATGGAATGCTTACTTTACATTTGTTTTGTCAATTCCGTGGACAGCTTGCAAAATTAGTACCTTTATTAAAATAGACATAACTCCTCTTAGCAATGATCAATTTGTGTCACCCTTTTTTTCTAATAAGCAAGAGAGAATGCTTGTTAAATATGTGGCCGTCCACCACGAACCGGTCGTAAAGTCGGCATTTTTCATTTTGCGCTACAGGTAAACAAAGTGTAAAAGCATTATTTTTGCGAGATCGGTTTTTTCACATTGTCGTAATAAATAAGCTTTCTTGTACACGGTCGCAAAGTTTCCGCTTCAAATACCAACGAGAAATGTCAAAAAAAGACATTTTAAAAGACCATCTCTATCTCAGAATTCCACAAAATGCTCTGAAAGTTGTTTTCTCCGACGTAAAATACCTCTAAAATTGTTGTGCCGTATGTGAAAATTAATCACAGTAAACCCGCCATGTTTGGTATTGCCGGAAAGCTGGGATTGTCCAGATTTTATTATTTAGCATTCCTGGCTCGATAAACATTAGCATAGACCAATCACAGCCGGTTTAATAAAGCTAGTTTGGATAAACAATCGTTGCTAGGAATGGCGAAACAGCGTACGTGATTGGTTAAAAAGCCCCACATGATCGAAAAAATTGATATGGGCATGCGCAGTACGGAAAAAACACGCTCTTTAATTATCGCATTCTTCGCATTCTTCGATCAGCTGATTCTATCGACATGTTTTCATTGCAATTTAAAGTGTTTTTAGCGCTTGTTTTTCGATACAACTGCAAGGAATGACAATAACAATTATATCTTAAATATTTTACGTGACTTTCGTGTTTTTCGCGAGTGTGCTTGACGTACTTCTGAGCCGTTTGGACGTGTGTGATCATGATGAGTCGTAATAAAGTAAGCAGAGTGTACTGAGTGTATACATGTAGTAAGCTTACTTTATAGCTGTTTAGTTTACTATTCACAATACAATCACACATAATACATGACTGTGAACGAAAACATGGCGAGTGCGGACACAATACTCGCGGAAGCATTGAATGATGCGCATGGTCTCAATTTACATGGGAGAGATGGTGAAGCTTTGGAAGAGTTGGTCCATGCCTTCTTTACTGATGATCTAGATGAAACAAAAGACGACGACAACAAGGGAAGTGACAGTGACAGTGAAGGTGTAGAGTCTGACAATCAGCAGGACAACAACGACAACATTGCAGATGATGAAGAATCAATGATGAGCATTGGCAGTGGGGATGATGACAGCATCAACAATGATGAGCATGATGAAGTTGTTATGCCATTGGAAGAAGCCGCAGATGACAACAACAACCTTCACAGGAGTCAACATCCCACAGCTGGTAGGAACAGAGGCTGGAGAGGTGCTGGTGCCAACCTATGACTGGCGGACATTCCTGAGCAGGTTCTTCAAAGCCTTCACGGGCATCAAGAAGCTACATCACATGAGGTAAGGGGCCACTTTAAAACTGAACCACCGGTCGCCCGCCGGCTACGGGCGGCTGTCTATTGTTTGACCACGGTCGAACAATAGACAACCGCCCGTAACCGCCGGCGGGCGACCGGTGGTTCAGTTTTGAAGTGACCTGCAAAGAAAGAAACAAAAAGTTAATTATTTTAGTTAACATTTCTATGAATTATTGCTGCTCTTACCTTCATCCCTGAAAGAACCTTTGTATTACAATTAGCAGGAGTGGAAATGCTCAAGAATTTTGTTCAAAATTAGAAAAAATATTAGGGGAAAACAGAAGTTGAGAACATGCTTTCATACAATGACACAGTATCATGAGAAAGATTATTATTTATTTGCAATTTAATGAACTCATTATTATTAACAATGGTTTTTTCTGTGTTTTGCAGGTTCAACTCAGAGCACCCAGGTGTAGTCTTCTACAAGGAATATGCTGACGGTGTGGAAAAGTCTATGCAGCTCCTGGTTAATCCCTCCAATCTCCCACCATCTCCAGCAGAAATGCCTGACCCTTTCCGCCACCCTGGACTTAGCTACCAGAGACAAAAGTATCTGTACAACTCCATACGTGAGTACTGCGCGCAAGATGACCGAGCCGACTTGACATGTCCCCTTCCAGTAGCTCCTCCTGTAGAGATGGACAGCTCAGACAGCGATGAAGAGGATCAACCACCAAAGAACCCAAAGAACAATAAGCGTCAAAGACGTGTTTAAGATCCAAAGACACAAGACGCTACATATAAACCAAAGAACAATAAGTCGTTAAGACTCCACTCTGATAATGTGGTAGATTATTAGAAAAGATATTGTGCTATTTTCAAACAATGTGTGCTACTTTAAATACCTCAATGATCTTGGTGCTATGACTCAGGAATTTGAATTACATTGCAATAATCTCATCATGAGCAATAGTATAGTATGATAGATGCGTAACTTCATTGTAATACAGCCAGTGAAATACCAATTTAAATTTCAAATGTAAGATTGTTGCATTACTTGTGTTTCCTTGATTGATTTTATGTGACCAGATGAATTCTTTTAACATGCATTTTTTGTACAAGTTCTATGTGACCAAATCTAACTTAGCGCCCTTTTCAGGGCGGGCAACAGATTGTTGTCAAAGGTAAGGTTATTGTAGAGTACTAATATTTCATATCTCATGTACATACTGTATTTATTTCACAGTAAGATTACTTTTCGAGAAATTGTAAAAAAAAAAAAAAAAAAAAAAAAAAAAAACCAAAAATCATACAATTTTGCCCAAAAATCATTCAAATTGGACCAAAAAGTACGCAATTTGGATGAAATTTTCTCATTTTGAGGAAATATTTTGTGTTAACTTATTGAAGCAAAGGTAATTAAAGCATTAATGGTCTCCAAATAAGGATAGACTTTTTGTTTACATGCATGTATTTATTCATCTTTTTGAATAATACAGACGCTTTTCGGCCGTTTACAATTTGCTTAATTAGGGGTAATTAATATCTCATTAAATATGCAAAAATTAACCAAATGTGTCTGTTTCTTTTTTTTTTGTGTGCAGAAAGGTCTTAACTTTGTTTGTGCAAAGTTTTATGGTAATAGCATGTTGGGAAGATAGTGGTTGCTAAGCAAAAGTATTGTGAATCACCCCCAAAATGACATAATTTTGTATGCGTACTTTTAAACGCGATTTTCCGGGTTTCATGTGTATGAAACGAATGAACTTCGGTGAACCATAACTTTACTTCTAGATGTCCGATAGAGCTGGTTGAAGTGTCATTTTAATTCTAAGAATGTGTTCTTTCAGAATATGTAATAAACAGAAAATGACCCGGGGCCGACTTTACTACCGGTTCGTGGTGGACGGCCACATATATGCTTTACTGAACTCTCGAGTGTCATTTGTTTGTTTTTTAAAACCTCACCAATCCGGGTAAACTTCTTTTTGACTCGCCCTGTATATGTTATGAGACAATTGTGTATAGGTTGAGGAGGGGCATAATTAATTAGAATAATAATACCTTCAGTGCGTATGGTCATCACGTTTGAGTGCCCAACACCAAGTTGCCGGCGTACGCATATAAGGCAGCGTTACCATGTGTGCGTGTGATAAAGAATGTGATTGATTCAAAGCAGGATGTTGGGAAACAGCTTGCTGGATTCGCCGATTTTATGAAGGGGGAAATGTGTTGTTGTTTGATTAAAATAAATCTAACAAAATGCGTTATTTTATGATAAAATATAAAAATAACCAATAAACTAAATAAGAATGAGAATAAAATATAGTTCTTAGCTGTTTTGCTATATACGATGGTCTTATAATGTACAGGCTGTACCATATTTGTGTCGCCGTCCAAATATGGTACAGCCTATACATTATAAGACCATCGTATATAGCAAAACAGCTAGGAACTATATTTTTTCTCTATAAATAAAAGTTTAAAAAATGTCCACATTTACAGAACCTATCGTAGAATGATTGAAAAAGACAATCTTCATCTCTTGAATATAAAAGTATTTATTAAAATAACAGTACTATTATCAAGCATACATGATAATATAAGTATACACATTGCTTTTGTGGTAATATTTAAAATAACAGAATGTCCTTGATTAGAATTATGGTATAGTTGTGAACCACAGAAAATAAAATAAGAGAAACATAATTTCCCATTTACAAATATAGAGTGCATACTTCCATATGTGGAACATATTCATTTCTTCTCCCATCCTCAATTAAAGAGGGTCTATCGAAGTGGACTACCAAATTTTCCATTTCCAAATATCAAGCGAAATTAGTCACATGTCGTCAGTTTTCAATTTTGATATTTTCCATCATTTAAAAGCAGGCGGAAAATGCTACAGTACGGTCCAAACCCCACCTAAATTGAACTTCTAGTTTTTAAGTCACAAACAATTTACCAAATGAGAAAACAAAGTAAAAGATAAGAATTTGACACTTCTTTTAACCTATAACTCCAAACAATATTCATGACATCTTACTCAATCCGCTTGATCACGTCACATATACAGGGTGAATCAAATAAAATTGTGCACGATTTGAAACGACCATTTTACCTTGATGCGTGCATTGAACCATGTAATTTGTGTTGTTGTTTGTATAAAGCGTTGTTAATCTAGTTGATCTTCCCCAAAAAGGAAAGTAATCGACTACAAAATAAGCAAACTGTGACACGTTTTGTAAACTGTCCGCATTTTTTGCCATGCCAATGGGATTTACACAGTTAAGACATGAATATTACAGCAGTATGATGATATTCAGTGAGACTAAAAATATTGCACAAATAAAATGTTCTGAAGACACTTTGTTTCTTGATAATTGCACTGAAAAGTCATTCACATTTGCCTTTAGGTTCACAAATTATAAGGTATGAGTTACGGTCTTCTGCTAAAGGTAGTTTTTTTTAAGACATAAAATAAAATGTTAGCTTCCTTGCAATTTAAAATATAAATCATTTAGTTGTTTGCTGATATTAAGGTGTTTTTTAATGAAGCCTTCCTTCCACATGGCCACCATTTTGCTGAAGACATGTGTGTGCCCTGTTCAACATGTTGCGAACAGCTTGTCTAACCATTCCCCTGTTGCGGTCAGCGGTGTAACCTGTCACTTCGGCTCTGACACATGCCTCTTCTTCTTGAAGACTTCTTGCCTTCTTGGTCTGTACAGGTGATGCTTGTATTCAGATTTGACTTTTCATTTGACAACTCGGTATCATACTATTAATTACTTATCTCAGAGTGAAAGAATGATTTTTCAGGAACATTTTGACAATTAATGTGATGATAATGACCATTTGAGCAAAACCAATTTTACTGTGTGTAAATCCCATTGGAATGGCGAAAAACGCGGTCAGTTTACGAAATATGCCACTGTTTGCTTATTTTTCCGTTGATTACTTTTATTTTTTGGGAGGATAAACTAGATTAATAACGCTTTATACAGACAACAAAGATTCCATGGTTCAGTGCACGCATCAAGGTCATATGGCCGTTTCAAATCGGGCACAATATTTTTTGATTCACCCTGTAGAGTACATACTTCTTAATATGGAACATATAATGTTTTCCAATAACACCATATGTTCTCCAATAAAAAGTTGCACAAGTCCATTCATTTCATCTCCCATCTTCATTTTCTATAGTCTATTCCGATAGATCCTCTTTTAAAACCGGTCTGTTTGATTTTTCTCTCAAATTCTGGGCAAAACCTTTGTTCAATGGACAAACATCACATATTTTCCTGGATGCAGTTAAACCTACGCGGGAGCACTTATGATCAGTTTATTATGCATGATTGAAAATGCACAGAAATTCGGTAACCAATCAGCGTGGTGCGGTTGAGCTTACATATTGTGCAGCCCTAGGTACGCACGAGGGGTGAGGTTGACCTTGCATTTTTTACGCAAGGTCAATATCATGTGACATGTGCTTATTGTGCTCACAGACACAGAGGGGACGTCATCTTTTTTTCTCCAGGTTTTTTATATATTTTTTTTCCGTCCTAAAATTCAGGAAAACGAAACGTTTAGATTATCTGGCGTTTTAAAACCCAGTAATTGGAACAGTTTTGGAATTTCAGTCACCGGAAGATTAACAAAAGGGAGCCCTCTGTTGTAGATATACGGCTTCAGATAAAAGGGTCTTTGGAATTAAACTACATTTCCTATGGTTGATTAACAACCAAAGCTCTCAGTAGCTATAGATAGGCTCTGAGCAGTGGATACGTCGAGTTGCTAATGATACGTGGCAGTGATACACCAATAACACTATTGGCTTTGCATAGGCAAAGATATGCGATCTACATACAAATCAAGGGTTGGGAGCCACAATGGCTGCCACGTGTAAGATTGCATTTTCACAAGGGTGCACCTTATAGCACCACAAGTGTACGACATAGGGCAGCTATTACAGATCTTATAAGGCCAAATCTGCAATAGCTGCTCTGAATTACATTTGATTAATACCTAATGCTCATACCTAATGCTCAGCATATGATAAACTCCACATATAATAAGTGGCAGCTATTACAGACAGGACCTTGTGGCACTTAGCCCTCCAAATGATCCAAATGAACCAATTCAAAGGGGAACTCAAGGAAGTTTTTGATTTGAAATTTTGAATTTTGTGAGTGCTGTAATTATTGACTATTAATCAAATGCACATAAAAGTATACATTTTTGGAAAGGTAATGGATCAAAGAAACCAAATTTGGCGTCAATTTTGTCCAAATATGTTGATTTCTTTTTAAAGAAATCACAAATTTCACTTTTTTGACCCAATTTAATTTTGAGAAAAAAAATTCAAATCGCTATATATTGATGTAAAGACACTAACTTGGGGTCAATTTTTCGGAACTTAATCTAATATTTTTTTGAAATTTTGACCAAAAAGTGCCAAAAAAGTGAAGCAAAATGGATTTTTTTGTTGGCACTTTTTATTTAAAATGTCCAAAAATAATAAATTAGGTTAAAAAAAAGTCTACTTTTATATACATTCAATATACATTTAATAATAATTCAATAATTACAGCATTCACAATTTTTTTCTTTCTTTCCTTAAGTCCCCCCTAAAGGCTATTTATCAATGTTTTATTCTTCAGCTGTCCTGTTGCCCTCTATATTTCAATGTTGTATACGTCAGTTGCTGCCTAGCAACCATCCACTCATGTTTTAATTATTATCAGTTGCATAGCAACCAGAAGTCACCCAACTCAAGTATATTCGCAGTAATGTCCGCATCCCGTTGGGCACATGGGGTTTTTCTCTAGCCATTCTTTCATGTGTTCTATGTGTCCGCCATGAGAGCAACCTTGACACCAGGCGTACAGGCCTTTCACTGGAAGATGACTGGAATCAAATAGTAGAGAAAATACGGAAATAATGAGTTTTTAACATTATTGTGAAAAATGTTCCTATCCCTTTACTTGGTATTCAGCAATTATTGATTCTGATTAAAACCCTGCTAAACAAGATTTTTTCACCCCAGACACCGGACTTTCCCATCCCATCTATCCCTGAACCCGACCCGAAAAATTGCATGTTGTGATAATTGTGATGTTTTGTTCTATAATATAACTACGCGATTTGGGCTCAATAATTATTTGTCTAAGATATAATGCACAGTTGGTACTACCTTAGAATGCGTTTGCCTTTGGTGAATCATTGTATATCGATACACCAGTTTCACATGTTTGTCCATGAAACTCCAAAACAAGCATAAGATCGCAAAATGCGTCACTCATTCAAATTTGAAAACTTGAGTAAATTTTGTAAATTTCATTCTTGCTTGATTACATGGGAGTAAGATAATCATCAGTTTGTTCAAGCTTAAATTGATGAAACATTTAAACTCATTTGTGCCAACACTAAAATGGTCCAGTATTATGTAACACACACGTCATCTGTATATTTCTAGGAAAACAGGGGGGGGGGGTTCTCTTCAGACAAAATGTCCACGCTTTTGTATGAAAAAGGGAGTCAAATTAGCAGAATTGTCCGCAAAACGCTGTCAAAAATAGGGAGGTATTTCACGATCCTGTGTTACCCCTCTAAATACGAAGAGAGAACAGGGTTCTATTCCCCCAAAACCTAAATATTAGGGTCAAAGTTTACCAGAGAAGAAGAGACTTACCATACGGAGCATGTGTTGGTGAGTGTAGCACATTTATGTGTACAGGCCCAGGAGACTTTATCTAGAGGCTTATTACATCTATTGCACTTGGTGTAAATGGTTGTAGATTGCTGAAAGAAATAATAGGTTTATATAGTTGTAATGGGGTTAGCTTATATAATATAATAGGCATTATCAATGTGTCATGCACCGGAGGTTCAGGCCCGTGTGTTCAATTTTGACTTAAAAACTCTGTAGACCCCTTTTACACCCTCTTCTGCTTGCTCTTAAGACCCCCTTTTGGGCCTGCATCAGCTCTTAAGACCCCCATTTTATTGAAAAATCTAAAATTATAAACATTTGCATTCCAAAGCCCAAATTTTTAAACATTTTGCATTCTAAAATCACAATTTTCAGTAAACTGGCGTTGGGTGATCAGTAATAAAGCCCTTACTTTTTGGCGGAAAATCAGTTCTTAAGTTGAGTGCCCCCCACCCCCCCCCCCCCCCCCCCCCCCCCCCCCCCTTGGGTCTGTCTCACATACATTTTGGAAAATTATAGCTATGCTATATACCTGAGTTATCCCATACGTCCTTATATGAAATTTACAGAGACTATTATCAAGACATAATTATTAAGACATATTAAAAGTTCAGCATCGTTTGTTTCACAAGATATTTCCAAATTATGCGATGAAAATGATGAAGTGATTTCAGCACTTTATTTTAAACAAGAGTTGGGTTTGATTTCATACTTTAACCCATTGTCATATTAACCCTAACACTCTTGAGTACTACGAATTACTACGATGCAGTGTGCTTGTGTGTCACCCGGCTCGGCAGGTTTCGATGAAATAATGGCCCCAGGGTACATAGATGGCGTAGTATACTGAGCCATGTATGGTTTCCCTCCGTGGTCTATAGCGATAGATCGTCTGCCTCTGAACCCAGAGGTCCGGGGTTCGAGCCCTGGGGCCCTTTCTCCCCTCGCTATTTGGCCGCGAAAAAATAGTCTTTGGAAAAGGTACCTCGGGGTTAGGGTTATGCTCTTGTTACAATGGCACGACAATCGATCATCCTTATGCAGACGCAATAACAGTCGCAATGACGATAGAATGGGCCACTCTGTTCGAAACCAATGACTGATGATCGATCAAATTTCTTACATGTTTTGAAATGGTTGAATCAGTTAGGAAGTTAGGTAAGATAACTTGATTTATTGGTCTAGATTGATAGGAGCCAATTAAACCAACCCCTTCAGCCTCTGCTGCAGCACCTAAATACTGCCCTCTACAGTTATAGTCACCATTGCTACATTTCACCTAGTCAACATTACACTATTCATTGCATGTGTTGAATTATATATCTTATAATATCTTATATTATAGAGACGATCGATCATCTTGACACTTCCCACACAGCTATTGGTTTTACCATTTTATACAAAACAGATTTTTCAGAAGCCTTTTGGTCAGATTTCCAGGTCTATCTCAAGGATTACTGAACTAATATTAGGCATGTTTGTACTTATTTTAATGCATTTCTCATGGTGATTCCAAATATGGTAATGAAATTCAATACTTTTGACATATTTGAAACATTTTGTGAAATTTGGGAATGTCGTCTGCAGACGTCTGCCACATGGAAAGTGCTAAGATCAATAATCTAGCCAGTGTTAAAAGGCTATATTTATTCACCTGATTTAGAAGTCCTACTTCTAGATGGGCACTCAGCTTTACTATCTCTGTAGCAACGCACCATAATTTAAACCGGCCGAGTAAATCTGTAAAAAGAAAAGTAATGATAACAACAATAGTCATTTATATATAACACTTATGCACTTATCAATTGCATCCCTGGCCCCGGGGGACCTGGGGATAGCGGGGATTAGGTCCGGGACGTACAAATTGCCCATGTGAAGTCCCGGCTACAATCGTGTACGGTCCCCGCAGGGCCGGGCACCATGTTTTGTACGTCCTCGCTACAGTTCCGGCCCCTTGGCCGGGACAAAGTGTACAGTCCCGGCCACCCATTTCCCAAGACAAAGTATTCATCCGGCTAGTCCCAAGGTCGCTTATTTCTTTCTGCAACCCCCGCTGCAACCATAACGGAATGTATGTGTTCCCTATGTGTTATTAGGCTTATTCCGTCAAGCGCATCGCATCTCTAGCTTATTTATAGCAAGCGCCCGGGGTGTACATTTGTGTACCTTAGCGTACGTCCCCGCTACACGCCCTGGCTAGCGGGGGCACAGTTTGTATGTTCGCATACACTCCCTGCATAGCCGGACATCATTTTTTGTACACTCTTGTACGGTCCCCGCATGGTCCCCGCCATGCCCCAGTTCCCCAGGGGCTGGGCTTGCAATTGATAAGTGCATTATACAACCATTAAGTTAAACCAACTTAGGTGAACAATGACACAAAAAGATATTACAATTAAAATAATTTTATAGCCATAAAAACACACAATACCATAGGCTATATTTTGAAATAAACGCCCCCTGAGATGTGGCATTTTTGAAAGGAGGGTTGTTTATTGGGGGTCATTTTTCAAGTGCTAATACGGATAAAACAACCCGGGAAAAGTGTACATTAGGACCCAGATTCTGGACTGTGTACTAATATCATCATGCGATTCTGGTAAACCAGTATCTGGGACCGAATGTACACTATTTCCTCACCCTAATTTCGACTTGTTCACATTGCTTATTTTTATTTTTTTTGTTACACAAGGAATTCAGTTGGTTCAGACTCTATAAGTTGCTGAAATATTATTTTCCTATACCACGCCATGTTGAGCGTCACTCACTACATTGTCTGTATTTTAGGACAAGAAAGGTGACATTCATGTACCTTGTTCTATCAAATTTGTATGGGTGGCGTTTATTTGAGGGTTATTTCTATTACAAAAATAAGTGGGGTGTTTATTATAGAGGGGTGTCCACTACAAATATTTTTCAACAGGTTCATGTTCGCCGTCGTAGATAGAGTAGAGACAAATTGGGAAAACTATCCCGCCCGGGAATCGAACCCAGGACCTCATGCTTACAGCGCACGTGCCTTATCCATTGGGCCACAAGACCTCGCATTGTAAAGCATCTGAAATTCAACACGTACAAAATAAAGTGTTCTATATTAACCAAATGATGCCTTTCATTCCGTCAAAGACTTGAAACATGTGTGGGACAAGAACAGTGTTTCCATATTGTACATGTGAGGTACACTTTAACAGTATTCAGTGTTTGGCAGTTACAGTTGCGATCTTTTCCATGGGACGCCCTCTATCCTTGATTTTTTTTAAAGCAGATTTTCTTGCAGATTTACATTTCTGATTATAAATCATGAAGATATTCTCTGAGTTACAGGCAGGCCTTGAAATAAGAAATGAAAAGGGCAGGCAATTTAAGGCAATTTGAAAGGGGCACCAACTTTATCCAAGGCCATTATGTACTTTTGAATGGAGTGAAAACAGCCAGAAATTGAGGGCATCAAGGCTACTAGGTGGGGCATCGAAAGCAATGGCCTTCGATGCCTTCGATTAATTCAAACCCTGGTTACAGGGTGATACAATTCCTAATTACTTCAAAATCATGGTTTGAGAGTGAATTTAGAGTGAAAAAACCCTGTCCTGCTGTCAGGACAGTTTATTTTCACTCTTTAAACCATGATTTTGAAGTAATTAGGAATCGTATCGCTCAGTAGCGTACCCAGCTTCTACCGACGGGATATTTCAGGGGGGGGGGGGGGGGGCACCGGCCCCCCTGGAACCCCCTGGGCACGCCACTGGTATCGCTCTGTAACTCAGAATATATTCATGATCTATGATCAGAAATCTAAATCTGCAAGAAAATCTGCTTTCAAAACAAAATCAAGGATAGAGGGCATCCCATGAAAAAGATTGCATAATATGCCTTTAATACGCCAGATGAAGAACCTAGAAAATGGGTAAACTTACCTATATATGACATAAACCAATGTTCTTGACTCTCTCTGTCGACTTTCTTGAGTATCCGATCCCCTAACACAACTATGATAGAAACACAGGTCTGGACATCGCCCTGTCAGTCAACGATACAAAAAAATACAATTATTACAAATATATAAGATAACAAGGCGGTTCTCGAACGGCGCGTCTCGCCTGTTCATCAAAAGTGACTTGAAAGAAATGATGATGAAACATATGATACAATGTAGCACTGTCACAGAGGTATGTATTGTAGTTAATGCAAGGGATGTAGTACCTTAAGGGATGCTCAAATGTTACCCAGTACTAAAGATTTTGCGGAACACAAACGAATCGTTTCCGCTTTATGGCCCTTCAAAGTTTAGATGGTACCCACCCCCTTTGGACTATGCAGTGGCGGCGCCAGCATCATAATTTAGGGGGGGGGGGGGGATCAGGGCAAAAGGAGGCAAGACATTTTAGGGGGACCCCAGACGATCTTCAATGACCTCCAATGACCTTGAAAATTTAATCAACAAAAAGAATACACCCCCCTTCCCTCCACCAAGTCGCATCAAGATAGGCCCTACTGATCTATTTGACCCCATATTTGACCTTGAATGACCTCTCATGACCTTGAAAACCCCTTCCCTCCACCAAATCCCATCAAGATAGGCCTTATGGATCTTATTTGACCAAAGATGACCTTGAATGACCTTGACAAATTATTCAGCAAAAAGAACACACCACACCCCTTCTCTCCACCAAATATAATCAAGATAGGCCTTACGGATCTTATTTGACCCCAGATGACCTTGAATGACCTCGAAAAATTAATCAGCAAAAAGAACACACCATCCAGCTTCCTTCCACCAAATCCCGTCAAGAGAGGCCTTACGGATCTTATTTGACTTTGAATGACCTCTGATGACCTTGAAAAATTTAATCAGCAAAAAGAACACACCAAACCCCTTCCCTACACCAAATCACATCAAGATAGGCCTTACGGATCTTATTTGACCCCAGATGACCTCCGATGACCTTGAAAATTTAATCAGCAAAAAGAACACACCAACCCCTTACCTCCACCAAATCCCATCAAGATAGGCCTTATGGATCTTATTTGACCCCAGATGACCTCCTATAAACCTTGGAAATTTAATCAGCAAAAAGAACACACCAACCCCTTCCCTCCACCAAATCACATCAAGATAGGCCGTAAGGATCTTATTTGACCCCAGATGACCTCCGATGACCTCGAAAAATTAATCAACATAAAGAACACACCATCCCTCTTCAGTCCACCAAATCCCATCAAGATAGGCCTTACGGATCTTATTTGACCCCAGATGACCTTGAATGACCTCCGATGACCTTGAAAATTTAATCAGGAAAAAGAACACACCACCCCCCTTCCCTCCACCAAATCCCATCAAGATAGGCCTTACTGATCTATTTGACCCCATATTTGACCCCCGATGACCCCGAAAAATTAATCAACAAAAAGAACACACCATCCCTCTTCAGTCCACCAAATCCCATCAAGATAGGCCTTACGGATCTTATTTGACCCCAGATGACCTTGAATGACCTCCGATGACCTTGAAAATTTAATCAGGAAAAAGAACACACCACCCCCCTTCCCTCCACCAAATCCCATCAAGATAGGCCTTACTGATCTATTTGACCCCATATTTGACCCCCGATGACCCCGAAAAATTAATCAACAAAAAGAACACACCATCCCTCTTCCGTCCACCAAATCCCATCAAGATAGGCCTTACGGATCTTATTTGACACCAGATGACCTTGAATGACCTCAAATGACCTTGAAAATTTAATCAGCAAAAAGAATACACCACCCCCTTCCCTCCACCAAATCCAATCAAGATAGGCCTGACGGATCTTATTTGACCCCCGATGACCTTGAATGACCTCAAATGACCTTGACAATTTCTTCAGCAAAAAGAACACACCACTCCCCTTCCCTCCACCAAATATCATCAATATAGGCCTTACTGATCTATTTGACCCCATATTTGACCCCGATGACCTCCAGTGACCTTGAAAATTTAATCAGCAAAAAGAACACACCACCCCCCTTCCCTCCACCAAATCCCATCAAGATAGGCCTTACTGATCTATTTGACCCCATATTTGACCCCCGATGACCTTGAAAATCTAATCAGCAAAAGAACACCCCACCCCCTTCCCTGACATCAAGTCCCATCAAGATAGGCCTTACGGATCTCTAGATATCGCGTCACAACGCGTCACAAAAGTTTTGAGCATATTTGACCCCGATGACCTTGAATGACCTCCGATGACCTTGAAAAATCAATCAGCAACAGAACGCACCACCCCCTTCCCTCCACCAAGTCCCATCAAGATATGCCTTACGGATCTCCAGATATCGCGTCACAAAGGTATTTCTTAGCACACGGCAGACGGCGGACGCCATACGCCGGACAGAAATAGTGATAACATAGTCTCTTTCTGATTACATCAGGCGAGACAATAACCACATACATGTAATAGGCTCAGGTGACAAAAAAATAAACCCGGATTTACGGGCCCTACCGACCCTCTTTTTTAGAAATCTGTGAAAAAAATGTTCTTGTGCAAATGAATACCGGTCCCAATTTCCTTCGCATAAAATGGTAAAATATATACAATTTTGGGTACTTTTATCGGTAAGTTTGATGGGGGAAAAGCAACGAAAAAGCCAGAGTGACTGACCCAAACTTAAAGATCTGTTTGCCCGTTGAACAGGGTTTTAATATTTGCCTTAAAGGCATATTATGTGATCTTTTCCAGATAGCGCCCTCTATTCATTTTTTTTTTAGAAAGTAGATTTTCTTGCAGATTTACATTTCTGATCATAAATCATACATACATTCCAAGTTACAGAGCGATACGATTCCTAATTACCTCAAAATCATGGTTTTAGAGTGAATTTAGAGTAAAAATATAAACTGTCGGAGTTATCCGACAATTTATTTTCATTCTAAAATCATGATTTTGAAGTAATTAAGAATCGTATCGCCCTGTAACTTGGAATGTATGTACGTACAATTTATGATCAGAAATGTAAATCTGCAAGAAAATCTTCTTTCAATTTTTTTTTCGATGTTGAGGGCGTTCCCTGGAAAGATCACATAATATACCTTTAACACTTCCATGCGGCTATTAGTTTTACTTTATATACAAAACAGATTTTTCTGTCTATCCCAATAATTTCTGAGCCAATACTAGGCATATGTTTGTACTTATTTCAATATATTTCTAATGGGGACATTCACAACCTGCTTAAGCAACTTGTGAGTATTAAAGGGACACTTTAAAGTGGTGTTGACAATTTTAAATGATTAAAAATTTACTTCAGAATTCAAGATGAACATTAAAAATTGCCATTATTGTTGTTTCTACTAACAAAAACCCAGCAAAACTTGATTAAAACAATACCATCGCAATTCATTGAAAAACGCCCTCTATGCAAATATGGTTCGCGTTATGTATCACGCGTACTGCAGGGGGGATACTGTCGGACGTAAAATACTGATCGGGCCTGATCAGCATTTCTTGAATCGACGTTTTGTTGTACAAAGAGGGCTGATTTTTCTTAATCCTTATAGGTGTAAGTTCATACATGTAATACAATTGTAAAAATATATAAATCCCAGTTTTTATCATATATTTTGCCTCATGCCTCCACCACATCTCTTAATGCCCCTTTAAAACACTTCTATATGGTACTGGAACAATGCCAGTTTGGCTCATTGAAATTGAGACATCCCCATAAAATACAGACAACAAAGTCGTTCTTTTAAACACAAAATAGTGACGAATTCGGCACATTGGGATTCTCAAGCAATAAGTGTCCGAGCACTGAAACAAGGGATTGCTACAAATGGGGTATCGTTGGAAAGATGAAAACATCAGCGAATGAAAAGCCATTGATGATGTAACACAATATGAAAACAAAACATTTGAACAAATTGGCGATTGAAAGAAATGTCCTAACTTTTTTGAGGACTTTATACAGTGGGAATCCACTGCTTCAATAAGAATTCAAATGTGAAAAACATTTAGATTTTCGGATTCTTGCAATGAATGACAACATTCTATCCATGGTTTATATCTGCTATCGTATCTGGCACATCGCTTCTAAAGTAACCATTCATACACATAGATTAACTATTGTATAATTAATTATTCAGATGTCTTACAGCCTCCTGCAGCACAGGAAAGTTTCTAAAAACTATAATAAACAAGCTCCCAAAATTTCAGCTTTGTAGCGTTTATACTTTTCTTGCAAAATTTAATTAAACATTTTTGCATAGATTAATTATTTTGCTAGGGGGTCAAAAAAACAATAAGGAACAAAAGAAATGAATGCTTCAATTTTGCTTCATTTTTGACAATTAAATTGTCATATCTAGAAAACGGTACCTCTGATCAAGCTCAAATTTCAGATTATTGTGGAACTCAGCAAGCTCTATTAAAATATCAAATAAAAAATTAACCATAGGAACAACCTTAACAGTATGATTAGAATTTAGAATAAAAGAATATCATCACCAAAACTTTGCATCTCCATCTAGCCCTTCAGCAATGTATAAACCTTGGGCAGTCTGCTTTATACATGTTCAAGGGCCAACAATACATTTGTCAAAACCTTAGGTAGTGAACTTGGTCCCCTGAATATGTCTAAAGCAGCACTTCCTTTATATAACCATTGGGCAGTTTTACTTTATACATGTTGAAGGGCCAGAAATACATACAAGGTTTTGACAAAGCAGCAACGATATGAATGTTTACCTGATCTGCATAATAGTGTAGCATGTCTACTATGATTGGTGCAAATTTAAACGAGAACTGGGATTCTGTGAGCTGATTGGTTACCGAGGGATTGGTAGAGGGCGCTGTTAGAAGCTGCGTTCCGACTCCCTCCGATTCTAGATCCACCAGTTGACTTGAAGGGGAATCGGTGCGTGTTCTGTCTTGGGTCTGATCTGGTGATGGCGGTCTGTGGAAAAAGAAGACATTCTGCTATGTTACTCCATTGATCGTCATAGAGAGGATGATTATCTCCCGGATTATATCTATTGAAATGTTGTGTGGAGCTGATCTATGTCTGTTTCACACACACCTGTACAACTATCATGTTTGAAAAATAAACAGATTGGGTATTGATAGTCTATTGCGGCGACTACAGACATACTGTATATGTATATAGCTTTAAAAAAATACCCACTTATCAGGTTGGATGTAGAGTGCACACCACCAAATAATACATTTTGCATTATGGCAATACCCGGCAGTGTTTGAAATTTAGAAAATGAGTGCTGTAAATGTACCTAAATGTTTCATAATTTGGCATTTGTAGGTTATGAATTCCTCCATATAAGGCCTAACATCTCTATCTTTATCTTGACTGGTATTAATTTACACAATCTCACTGTTTTCACCAATTTAAAACTTAATTCCCTGATCTTAGAATCTAGGCAGTCTGTCATACTTCTGTCAACTTTTTCAAACCAAAGAATAGTTAATTGATTGCGAAGTGGGATTATCTAATGTTGGAAAGATAATCCAATGCATGCAAGATAATCCAATGTTTGCGAGACAAGAACAATCTTTGACAGACAAATTTGTCATATTTTATTTCACCTGAATGTTACAACTATAGTTCAATCAGTTCCAAATTGGCAAGAAATATTTGGTTTTTATCTATCCGCGCGTAAAAGTGATCCAAGCGTATAAGCGCGATTTTGGCATATGCATACAATGACACTGCGAGCCATGCAAGCGTTTTGCACGCAACGCTCTTCTAAATTCATTCGCTGCTGTAAACAGGTTTTGCCAATTTGGAACTGTCTGAACTATAGTCATTTTTAGCCCCAATTTCAATTAATTTACCTCCTTTATTTCCAAGAGGAACAAAAGTGCATGCTTTTATCAAAAAGTTCGGACGAGAAACTAGGTGGGTTTTTTACTCAAAGAGGTAAATTTCAATGAAGTTGTTCGATGAAGTCCTCTGTTAATTTCTTTCTCCAACTTTGACCATTTTTTTTTAGTTTGTGTTACCTTTTGTTGGGGGGGGGGGGGGCAGGGGTGCTAAGAATTCTGAATGCAATCATTAAAAAACTGATAGCAACGCAATTTCATACATCATGATACAGGAAATACCCACCACAACAATGCAAACACTTTTTCAATGTGGATTTCGTACATGTTAATCAAATATTGGCCATTGATTCATAAATGTTAAAGAGAGTGCGACTCTGAATCTAGTACGTGTTCAATTTGTCAATTGATTTTTATGGCAAGACCGACTCATTGCTATTGTTCCTTGTATGTAAAGCAAAACTAAGCGAACAATAAACTCTTTATATTCTTAAAGTGCAGATGTGCCTATTACATGAACCCATTTGGATTTTATTGGCAGGAGGTGCATGACTATACCAATTAAAGGTCTATTCAGTGATTTTGAAAGAAATTGGTTTTTTCGGGATTTTTCTTCAAACTTATGAACTTTTATTGGAAAACGACCTTTCGTCCTTATATGGGGCAATTAAAGGCTTAAACATAGAACAATCTTAATATTATAGCTAACACTACTAACTAACACTACAATTACATCTAACATTACAACACTGATCCAACAGGGGGGGGGGGGGGGGGGGATACTAATAAAAAGAAATAGACCAGATTAGATAGATGTGTCTTAGGCCAAGGCGTACCCTAAGATCGGCTTCAGTTGTTCGCCTATGTACACGTGCCCCAAAATTGTGCAAGACCAAGTTTTATGGTGAAAAGTCTTTTGCCACAGCAGCACCAAAAGTGTGGTACATGTTGCCCTCCAAGCTTCGTGCAACATCCAATATCAATTCATTTAAAAAAGGACTTAAAACTCATTTGTTTAATGCACTTGGTTAGATATTCGTTTCCATCATTTCAGCCATGTCAATGTAATATTGCAATTTCTGATAGTCTTTTGTATATTGTCCTTCTAGGGTGAAATTTATGATGTGCAATTTCTTAAAAATACAAAAATATTTAATTATGTATATATATATATATTTTAATAATGTCTTTTTATCTGAATTTGCCACGTTGTTTGCAGGTCAAAAATGTGTGGTAGTAATACTGATAGTATATATTTTGTGTTTCCGACCGTTAAATGTATTCTTCTTATTTTACTATGTTCTATATTTGTATTGACAACTAGTATCTGGTTTTTGATTTATTTTTAGTATGTACATGGATAATAGTTATATTGATTGTATATTTTTAGCATTATGTCTTTTTGTTGTAGTTTTAATGATTTTTTTGTAGTTTTTAAAATCTTTCTGTGCAGCGCCTTGAGGCTGTTTACATCGTAAGGCGCTTTATAAGTCCCATGTATTATTATTATTATTATTATTAACAATAATATTTCAGCACTGTATACAGAACAAATATAATAAAACTGAATAATTTGATAAATGGATGAAATTTGAGGGGAAAATCAAAACAAATAGGAATTGAGGCTATGAGAGCCTAAATTTCTTTAATGAATTTACAAAGATTAATAATATCGGTACGGCAGTGTTTGAATTAAAAAGCTCATACATTTTGATTGTAAAAAAATGGTAAAAATAATTGCATTCCCAAAACCAAATGAGTGTGTCTTTAATGTAGGCTATATAGCGTAACACATGTAAACTTTCATGAACCAGGATAAACTGGCTTTAAACACGTAGGTCTTTTCATTTTAGTGTTGCATCCACTGCGCTTGAGTGATGGAATTGGGCTACTTTGATTTGTGCTCTGTTTGCAAAAAAGTAGATATAGAGCTGATGATGTATTATATGTATGATATATTTCCTGGTTTCAACAAACATTTGGGCTACATTGTAGCTAAGCCCTGGCCTAGATGGTACTTCCGCCACACCTTGAAGAAATTTTAGTTAGCAACACTGACAAATACTTCATATTCTCACTCATAATTTAAACTGACAAATTCAGTGCAGAATTTTAAGCCTCCAAGAGATCAACATTTCCATCATGGCTATCACTACTATTAAACAAGCCTTGCTATTCACTCTCATTTTGGTGTCAATAAATGGCATCAACAGTCAACTTCTAACCACAATATTTGCCGTACGAGATATAACTGCCTTGCTGGAAAACGTCACAGACACCTCTACTGTGACGTCTATGTTCCTCACAAACATTTTGAATCGGAGTGCTGACACTCAATCAAGCATGAATGGTAGCCTTGATCAAATCGCAAATATTCAAACTCAGATGGTAGACACGCAATCTGAAATGGCATCATCTCAATCACGCATGGAGGATAGCCTTGATCAAATAGCAAATACTCAAACTCAGATGGCAAATACCCTCACTCAAGTGGTTCAACTTTTGCAGATGCAAAGTGAACAATTAAATCAAATAATTCCACAAATACCAAGAGATTGTTCCGATCTTTCCTTAGAAGGGCCGTTTAAGGACTATGATGGAGTGTACAACATAAGTGCCTGGGATGACTTGGGAATTATCACTGTATACTGCGACACATACACCTCTAATGTTGGCTGGACTGTTTTCCAGCGACGTTTTAATGGTTCTGTTGATTTTTACCTGGGATGGGATGATTATGAAGATGGATTTGGCAGTCCAGAAGGAGAATATTGGATTGGATTACGACAGCTACATCGGCTGACACAACAAGGCTTGTGGATGTTGCGCATTGAATTAGCTGACTTTCAGGATAATACTGCATATGCAGAATATGAATCATTTTCAATCGGGGATGCTGAATCTAATTATACGCTGTCTGTAGGTGCATACAGTGGTGATGCAGGAGACTCGTTGGCCTATCATAACAACCAAGCCTTCAGTACCAAAGATAATGACCATGATAGCTGGTCTAGTGTTAACTGTGCTGAATCCCGCAAAGGTGGATGGTGGTACAATGCCTGTGCCTATTCCAATCTGAATGGCCTGTATCTGGGAGAATCACAGGACAGTAGCACAGGCATGGTGTGGCGGCACTGGAAAGACCCTTGGGAAGTACTGAAGCTCTCAGAGATGAAAATGCGTCGAATCAGATAAGCTACTTCTACGATATCTTATTATAATTAATGGTAAATAATTACGGACATGTGAATAATGCAACAGAAAAAATGGAAAAATGCACTTGTTATTTCAAAAGATGATCAAATAAAAGAAAATATAAAATAGCCAGCATGGTATGTAAACAGTTCAAACTTCTTAACCATTTATTTTATTGCTAATTAAGGACAGTGGCACAAAATGTAAAACAATTTTCCAATTCATGTTGACATTTGGGATTTAGCTTTTCAATGACATGTAAAATGGTAACAAAGTGAATAAAAATATGTCTAGTTGGAGCAGACAATACTGTAAAACAACTTAATTTCACGGCAACTTAATTTAGGCAAATTAGCATTTAGTCAACTTTTTGCGGTAATTTAATTTCTCTAATTTGTATCATCTTCCTATAATAAT
The DNA here is from genome assembly GCA_035610835.1 of Ophiura sarsii. Classification (NCBI taxonomy): domain Eukaryota; kingdom Metazoa; phylum Echinodermata; class Ophiuroidea; order Amphilepidida; family Ophiuridae; genus Ophiura; species Ophiura sarsii. The sequence goes on from CM069447.1 coordinate 15,927,540, forward strand.
ATAATTGGCAGCAATTTAATTTGGCAAATTGGATCTCCTAGCGAAATTAGCCAACTTAAATTACTTGCGAAATTAAGTTGTTTTACAGTAACCCAAACTTTCAAATTGATTTATAATATATACTATTGCATTCATGGCTGGAATTAATCAACCAGCCAGTCAAGCAGGCAACTCTCAGCAATACCTGTCGAACAGAAATTCCACCAACCAGTGTAACTCTCGGTTGGTCAGGTACTTTTGCATCTTCAACCGTCCCACTAAAAGTTACCCGCTATGGGCGGGTAGGTCGATGCTATTTCCAGGCCTGATCAGTGCATTGTTGGAGATACATTTATATTTGATAATTCAATGGTGAAGGGATATTCAATGTCAAATTTTAAATAAGTTTAGTATTTGGTTGTAGCATATAACGAGCAAAACCTGTATATATTAACACATCAGTGGTTTGTTGGAGGGATAAACCAAAACAATCCAATGTTTGAAAGACAATTTGGTGACGGTATAAATGTATAGTTAAAGTTGAAGTTTTATATTATTAGATTCCATTGTTTTGATTTAGGTTTCAGGGTTTCCTTATAAAATGTGTAAATTTAAAAACAGTGTTACACTTTACTTAAAACAGTTTGACAATAAGCACAATGTATAGTAAATGCACACCTGTTGTATACTGGAGTTTGAGATGTCATCATAACATCGCCATCAATGGAGTGATTTAATCCATCCCCTTGAAAAGAGGGTGTGCCACATAGTTATGGAACCACACATGTATAGGGTCATTGGCAATGTCTTGCTAGACGTCCCGTAACTCATGTGCGCATGCTCAAACCAATTAAAATGCGTAGTAGTTGACCACGGTTTATTCCGAACGGGACGTCTAGCAAGATGTGTGTAAAGTGTGTAATTTTTCGCGCTTCGCACATTTTGATACTTGTTTTTATTTTCAAGATTTAAGTTTCCTTACATAGACCTATACACACAAAATGAATATATAAGGGCATTTATATTTCGCGCTTGCTGCTTTTACAGCACGAAAATACATGTGGCATGAAAATATCCACTTTATAGTAATTTTAAATCATAATTTACACTTACAGGCTGTGTCACAAAAAAGTGTCTTATGAGAAATATGATTTTTCTTTTGCCCAATTTTTTCTATCCATTTTGGAGCTTTTGTTATCAAATTATGGCAAATCCCCTCGCGCATGTCAAATTCAGCTTCGGCCACTTTTCCCGTGCAGAGATGATTAGAATCGGCATTCAGAGTTTAATTGAACATACTCTATCAAATCATAATAATCCACGTACTGCATGTTGATAGTTAGTTAAATTTGAGCGGAAAAATAGATTTGTATCCATGTTATCCATGAAAACCACAGCTTTTGTATATTACACATTAACATCATCATGCATGCATTGATTTATCTAATTTCTCTTGAAACAACACATACGAGGGGCATTCAATAAATACCTGCAACCATTGAAAATCTCTGACCCGTGACATGTGTCAATAAAATAAACTTATGATACTGTAAACTGTAAGCCTTACCCCTTTCTCACGGAAAAATTCAAACATGTGGGTCATTTTTATCATGTAATTTCAGTACTATAAACATGGTCTCTGGGCACTGAAAATTGACAAGAATCAGCATTATAAATCAAGCGCCAATATTAACACTGTTAACGCATATAAACACTGCACAAAAATATAGCAACCACTTTTTTCGAGACACCCTGTGTTTAATACCTAAGACCCTTAATAAATTCGAAATATGGGAAAAAACCCAATATTGCACTTAATGCATGCCGTAAACTTGTCTTTCAAATTTCCTGCCATTGTAACGGTATTCACAATGCTGAAATGTAATGATATAAATGACCTACATGTCCGAGATTTTCTGTGAGAAAAGAGCAAGACTTATAGTTTAAGTATCATAAGTTTATTTTACTGACACATGTCACGGTTCAGAGATTTTCAATGGTTGCAGGTATTTATTGAATGCCCCTCGTATAAACAGTGAACTGCTGCAGGGATAATCTTTTGTTTATGAAATCAATCAGAATTGATCTTGTATCACTTAATAATGAAAGGATAATTATGTATGAAGTTAAATTGTAAAATGTGTAAATGTTGTAGCGCTTTCGATCAACACTTTGACATTGCCTATTATTGTAAATACTATATAGTGACTTTTGGAGAGACAATCTAAAGTTTGTGAGACAAGACAAGTGTATATTTTATGTTAAGGTGATGAAAAAGAAGAACAAAACCTGTTCTATGGGACCGACCCGATTCACTTTTTTCCCCTCAAATTATATATAACTTTTTTTTTAGACCTTTTTTTAAATTTAAATGTTTGAAATTTCAAAAATGTGTTTGAGTTCAAAAAACAAACAAACACTCCCGACCGACTGACCCTACCAGGTAGAACTGGGTGTTTTTTTCTTTGTCGCCTGATTGGTTAAAAAAGGTGAAATTATTTAACTAAGTAACATTTAATTTGGGGAAAAAAACTATTTAATTCGGGAAAAAACATCTCTGGCTTGCCTAATATTGTATATTAATATATTGCTGGTGGGATTATCTAATGTTTTAGAGATAATCCAACGAATGTCAGATACGCCAATGTTTGTGAGACAATAAAAATGTTTGCCAGATAAATTAGTCATGATATTTTATTTCATCTGAATGTCTCAATTGATCATATATGTTATCCTCAATTTCAATTGATTTACCTACTTTATTTCCAAGAGATAATTTCAATAAAGGTATTCATTGTGAGGCTGGGAAGGATACTCATACTGCTGGGAATGTCAAAACTTGTCATCTTTAACCACAATTTCAATTAATGTACATACTTTATTCCCAAAAGGTAATTTCAATGAAGGTGTTCATAATTTCAACGAAGGTGTTCATAATTTCAATGAAGGTGTTCATAATTTCAATGAAGGTGTTCATAATTTCAATGAAGGTGTTCATAATTTCAATGAAGGTGTTCATAATTTCAATCAAGGTGTTCATAATTTCAATCAAGGTGTTCATAATTTCAATCAAGGTGTTCATAATTTCAATGAAGGTGTTCATAATTTCAATGAAGGTGTTCATAATTTCGATGAAGGTGTTCATAATTTCAATGAAGGTGTTCATAATTTCAAGGAAGGTGTTCATAATTTAAATGAAGGTGTTCATAACTTCAATGAAGGTGTTCATAATTTCAAGGAAGGTGTTCATAATTTCAATGAAGATGTTCATAATTTCAATGAAGGTGTTCATAATTTCAATGAAGGCATTCATAACTTCAATGAAGGTGATCATAATTTCAATGAAGGTGTTCATAATTTCAATGAAGGTGTTCATAATTTCAATGAAGGTGTTCATAATTTCGATGAAGGTGTTCATAATTTCAATGAAGGTGTTCATAATTTCAATGAAGGTGTTCATAATTTCAAGGAAGGTGTTCATAATTTCAATGAAGGTGTTCATAATTTCAATGAAGGTGCTCATAATTTCAATGAAGGTGTTCATAATTTCAATGAAGGTGTTCATAATTTCAATGAAGGTGTTCATAATTTCAAGGAAGGTGTTCATAATTTCAATGAAGGTGTTCATAATTTCAATGAAGGTGTTCATAATTTCAAGGAAGGTGTTCATAATTTCAATGAAGGTGTTCATAATTTCAAGGAAGGTGTTCATAATTTCAAGGAAGGTGTTCATAATTTCAATGAAGGTGTTCATAATTTCAAGGAAGGTGTTCATAATTTCAATGAAGGTGTTCATAATTTCAATAAGGGTGTTCAATGTGAGGCTGAGAAAGGATACTGGCAGCTAGAAATCCAGGTTCTTATTCTACCTCAAAATGGCTGATTTGATGGGATCTTATTATTATTATTATTTTTCTCTTGTTCTTTTTTGTTTCAACTTTCATAATAAAAAAACCAACAAAACCAAAAAAATGCATGCATATAAAACATGATTCAGTAAATACTCCCCGCAAATACACTGTATGCACTGATATACTTGTTCAATGTGGATATCCTACATGTTAAAGGTATATTATGTGATCTTTCCAGGGAACGCCCTCAACATCGAAAAAAAAATAGAAAGCAGATTTTCTTGCAGATTTACATTTCTGATCATAAATCATGCATACATTCCAAGTTACAGGGCGATACGATTCTTAATTACTTCAAAATCATGGTTTTAGAGTGAAAATAAACTGTCCGAATCCTGACACTTTATATTTTTCACTCTAAATTCACTCTAAAACCATGATTTTGAGGTAATTAGGAATCGTATCGCTCTGTAACTTGGAATGTATGTATGATTTATGATCGGAAATGTAAATCTGCAAGAAAATCTACTTTCTAAAAAAAATAATGAATAGAGGGCGCCCTCTGGAAAAGATCACATAATATGCCTTTAATCAAATATTGGCAACAATCATCAATTCATTAATACTGTAAACCACTGAATTTCGTGAGGGATTTAATTTCGCAAAGGATGTGGATTCGCGAAATTAAATACCTGCAAATCCTGACAATTTTGCATTGAAAGTTACAGTAAACATTTCTACATTCACGAAAATTGATGCCCGCTAAATAGCAGTCATCCGCGAAATTATAGTGGTTTACAGTATGTTAATAAAATAGAGTGCGACTCTGAATCAAGTACATGTTCAACTTTGTGTTTGATTTTATGGCAAGACCAATTCATTTCCTTATGTATAAAGCCAAACTTTGCAAACAATACTCTATAGAAGAAGCATTCACAAAATGCAGACGTGCATATCACAACCCATTGAGTACAGGATTAGGCAAAATAAACAAATAAACATGTTTAGCATCCCCCTCGCTTCGTTTTTTGGGTTTGCTTTAATTTCCTTTTTTTCTTCTTTATTTCATTCACAACCTTTTTGTTGCTCAAGGTGTTTCAGAGCTTGAGATGTTTGTAACAGCTTTTCCTCTTTCTTAATAAGCATTTTGAGCAAGTTTTGAGGTGACCAACCCCTCAGAACCATGAAATGAAAACAATTTAAAGAGGCCACTTTTTTGTAAAATTTTTCCCTAACAGGGGTGTTTTGCACTAATAAGGAGGAAAGCTGCCTCCTCTTATAAGCATTTTAAGCAGGTTTTGTGGTGACGAACCCTGCAGAACCATGAAATAATGTAGCCTCTTTAAGGATTGTAAAGTTTATCGCTAACAGGGGTGTTATTGCACTTAAAGGCATAGTATGTGATCTTTTCCAAGTAGTGCCCTCTATCATTGATTTTTACTATGAAAGCAGATTTTCTTGCAGATTTGCATTTTTGATCATAAATCATAAAGATCTTCTAAGTTACAGATCGATATGATTCCTAATTACTTCAAAATCATAGATTGAAAATAGATTGTACCGAGCAGTACAATCTATTTTTTTTTCAAATTTTACTCAAAATTCACTCTAAAACTATGATTTTGAGGTTATTAGGAATCATATTGCTCTGTAACTTGGAATATATTCATGATTTATGATCAGAAAAGTAAATCTGCAAGAAAATCTGCTTCCAATTTTTTTCGAGGATTGAGGGCGTCCCCTGGAAAAGATCACAAAGTATACCTTTAAACAAAGGAGGGCCTCCTTCCTCCTCCTATTTTCTTTTAAAGTCAGGACGCTAAACATGTTTTTTACTTATGACTTATACCAGGGAAAAATAAAATGCATTGTCAATGCCAATTCACAGATAAACATTAACAATATTTAAAGGAACACTCAATTATTTCGAGGCAAATTCTTTCTTTTTTTAGTTCAAGTAAATCTGAAAAACAGTTCGATATTACAAATTCTAAAATACTGTAAAATAATCATGAATAATTATAATTCATACAAACTCAAAAATATTGACTTTATTGACCGTGCGTGAGCTTGCATGAATGATATTTGATCACTTTGGTCAGGTATCAAATGGTCCACCGGCTGAAAATGGCCTAGAAATTATTTTATAGGCTGCAAGTAGTGTGCAATAATAACAGTCCAGCTAGATTTTTAATTATTAATTTTCTGACCAACAGCACACCATACGGAAAGGTGTAATGATGGAAAGTGTATATCCTTTATACCACAACAAAATTACGCCTGTTCTACGGGTAAACGGACCACTCAGGTTGAGCCGGGCCAGTCAGTCTGGCAGTTTTTTCTTCTTTATTTTTCTTGCCCCTTTAAATTTCCCCCTTTAAAATCAACGTAAACAATTGATAAAATCGATTTCCAAAATAAATGGGGCGGTCGGGCCCGTAAATCAGGGTTTATTTTTTTGTGGCCTTATGTCATTTCTACTTTCTGTCTTTTACACCTGCTGCACAAGGGCTCTTTCCTATGGCTTCGAGTGACAAGGGATGAAAGCAGTGCAAAAACCACACAAAAACTGTTCGTAGGCACTTCCCAATACCAAATGGCTGAGTGTGTCTTTAACATGAACCAGGATGTACTGGTTTCAAACACAATAACTTTATTTTCTTACAGTGTTGCAAAAACTTTGATTGAGTGATAGAATTGGGCTACTTTTAATTGGTGCCAAAAACCATTGATAAATCATATTTAGAAGTATTTTCCTAAGGTTCAATGAAAATTTGGGCTACTTTTAATTGGTGCCAAGCCATTGATAATTCATATTTATGAAGAATGTTCCTACGGTTTAATGAACATTTGGGTTACTTTTTAGTTACACCATAGCCTAGATGGTACTTCCGCCACACCTTGTAGAAATTTAATTTAGTTGGTATTTTTTTGACTACTAACAACGAACGAACAATTTCATACTCTCACTCGGAATCTAGCCTGACACAATCTGAACAGAATTTGATCTTAACAGTTTTTTTCCAAGAGCTCAACATTTGCACTATGGCTATCACTACTATCAAGCATGCTTTGCTATTCACCATTATTTTGGTGTCAATGAATGGCATCAACAGTCAACTTCTAACCACAATATTTGCCGTACGAGATATTACTGCCTTGCTGGAAAACATCACAGACACGTCTACTGTGACGTCTATGTTCCTGTCAAATATTTTGAATCAGAGCGCAGACACTCAAACTCGGATAGCAGATACACAATCTGAAATAGCGTCAACTCAATCGCGCATGGAGGGTACCCTCGATCAAATCGCAAATACCCTCACTAAAGTGGTTCAACTCTTGCAGTTACAAAGCCAACAGTTGCAAGATCTGACAGACGCAATAAGTCCCACTGCTTGCCCAACCAGTGACAGTTTAACTGTCACTGGCCCAACGAACCCCCCAGATATGGACATTCCAACAAACCCCCCAGATATGGACATTCCAACGAACCCCCCAGATATGGACATTCCAACGAACCCCCCAGATATGGACATTCCAACGAACCCCCCAGATATGGACATTCCAACGAACCCCCCAGATATGGACATTCCAACGAACACCCCAGATATGGACATTCCAAGGGATTGTTCAGATCTTGCATCAAGAGGACAATATCCATCTGGATCTTACACTATACAACCCAGTGATTACTTGGATAACTTGCTTGTGTACTGTGATATGGACACAGATAACGGTGGTTGGACTGTCTTCCAAAAGCGATTTGATGGATCTGTTGACTTTTTCTTAGGATGGGATGATTATGAAGATGGATTTGGCAGCCTAGATGGTGAACATTGGTTGGGACTACGACAGATATATAGGCTGACTCAACAAGGCTTGTGGATGTTACGCATCGATTTAGCCGACTTTCAGAATAATACTGCATATGCTGAATATGGATCCTTTTCTATTGGGGATGCTGCATCTAATTATACGCTGTCTGTAGGTGCATACAGTGGTACTGCAGGAGACTCATTGGCCTATCATAACAACCAACCCTTCAGTACCAAGGATAGCTCGTCTAGGACCTGTGCTGAATCTTACAAAGGTGCATGGTGGTACAGAGCATGTTACTTTTCCAACCTGAATGGCCTGTATCTGGGAGAATCACAGAACAGTGCCACAGGCATAGTGTGGAGAAACTGGAAAGCCTTTGAAGTACTGAAGCGCTCAGAGATAAAAATGCGTCGAATCAGATAAGCTATACTTCTACGATATCTTATTATAATTAATGGTAAATAATTATGGACATTTGAATAATGCAACAGGAAAAATGGAAAAATGCACTTGTTATTTCAAGAGATGATCACATATAATAAGAAAATATGAAATAGCCAGTATGGTATGTAAACAATTCAAACATCGTTTAAACCATTTATTTTATTGCTAATTAAGTACAGTGGCACATGAAGTAAAACAATTTTCCAATTCATGTTTAGCTTTTCAATGACATGTAAAATGGTAACAAAGCGAATCAAAATATGTCTATTTGGAGCAGACAATACTGTAAAACAACTTAATTTCACATCAACTTTATTTAGGCAAATTAGCATTTAGTCAACTTTTTGCAGTAATTTAATTTCACTAATTTGTATCATCTTCCTATAATAATGTAATTGGCGGCAATTTAATTTGGCGAATAGGATCTCCTAGCGAAATTAGCAAAATTAAATTACTTGCGAAATTAAGTTGTTTTACAGTAACCCAAACTTTCAAATTGATTTAAATAATATATACTAGTGCATTCATGGCTGGAATTAATCAACCAGCCAGTCAAGCAGGCAACTTTTAAAAATACCTGTCCGACAGAAATTCCACCAGCCAGTGTAACTCTCGGTTGGTCAGGTACTTTTGCATCTTCAACCGTCCCACCAAAAGTTACCCGCTATGGGCGGGTGGGTCGATGCTATTTCCAGGCCCGAGTGCATTGTTGGAGATTTATATTTGGAAGGTAATTCATTGGTGAAGGGATATTCAATGTCAAATTGTAAATAAGTTCAGTTGTTTGGTTGTAGCATTCATAACGAGCAAATTCTGTATATCATATTACACATCAGTGGATTGCTGGAGGGATAAACAAAAATATTCCAATGTTTGAAAGACAATTTGGTGACGGTATAAATACATGTATAGTCTAAATAGCAGTTGCAGTTTTATATCATCAGATTCCATTGTTTTGATTTAGGTTCAGGGTTTCCTTATAAAATGTGTAAATTTAAAATCAGTTTTACACTTTACTTTTACAGTTTGATAAAAGCACATATAGTAGATGGAATTATAGTTGTTGTATACTTGTGCTTGAGATGGCATCGTAACATCTCCATCAACGGAGTGATTTAATCCGTCCCCTAGTCCTGGGGCCATTTTTGACAAGAGGGAGTGCCATATAGCTATGGAAACATACATGTATAGGGGCATGATAGTCCATGTGCCCTTGATATGATTTTAAATCATAATGTACAGTGCATGTCAAAAAAGGGTCCCATGAGAAATGTGTTTTTGTTTTGGCCACAACACAAATAGAAGTACATGAAATAGTAGTAATATTGTTAAGCAATCTTTCATGTGCCATAAGAAGTTTTTCTATCCATTTTGGAGCTTTTGTTATAAAAATATGGCAAATCCCCTCAGGCATGTCAAATTCAGCTCTGGCCACTAATCACGGGCAGATGATTAGAATCGTCATTCAGTGTGTAATAGAACATAATCAATAAAATCATAATAATCCACTTACTACATGTTGATAGTTAGTTACACTTGAGCAGCAAAACATAGTTTTACCCATTATCAATTAAACCCCAGCAATTTTTATTATGTATTTTACACAATACATTGATGTATCCTATAGATCATGTAACTGAACTGACCATATCTCGGGAGTTAAGGGGTGAAATTTAATGGAATAAAGTGAATTTGATAGAGGACTAATAGAGCATACCAACATACTATGTTTGTTAAAACAAAACAAAATATAGGAGGTACTTTTAATTATTTGTGTCCCTCATGGGACACTTGTTTGACACTGCCTGTATTATGATCTTCTAGTTGATTTTGGATATATGTGATCGCACTGTCAGATAGACGAGGGCTGTTGGTCTAAAAGCGTATGTCCAAATATATACATAAATCAATATCATGTGCCTCGATCTGCTTCTCATTTGTTGTAAAATAATAATCGTCTTATAGTTCAATCAGTTCCAAATTGTCGAGAAATATTCGGCTTTTATCCATCCGCACGCAAAAGTAATCCAAGCGTATAAGAGCGATTTTGGCATCAAGCGTCACGCATACAATGACACTGTGACATCGCGCGCCATATTGCGCCATGCCAATGTTTTGCGCGCAACGCTCTTCTGAATTAATTTCGCTGCTGTAAACAGGTTTCGCCAATTTGGAACTGATTAAACTATAGTGTCGTATAGAACTCCTATTTTACCATGCATGTATTAATTTGTCTAATTTCTCTTGAAAAAAGACATAAGCAGTGAATTGCTGCAAGGATAATCTAATGTTTATGAAATCATCAGATATGATCTTGTATAACTTAATAATGAAAGGATAATTATGTATAAGGTTAAATTGTACAATTTGTAAATGTTGTAGCACATAAGATGAACAATTTGACAATGCCTATCATTGAAAATACTAGTGACTTTTGGAGGGACAATCTAAAGATTATGAGACAAGACAATAGTATATAATTATATTTAGGTGATAAAAAATATAAAAACCCTGTTCTATGGGACCGACCAGATTCACTTTTTTCCTCAAATTTTCTCATTATGTTCCCACTCCTTAACACTTTTGGATCTGTAATTTGACATTTCGCCGGTAATAAATCATCTAAGAACTTGTACATTACCCATGTGATCCAATTTCAAGACTGCAAAGGACATAAAGATGCCCAAGGGCAAGTTATAACCTTCATAATTCTGAAAGTGGACTACATAGTTAGCGGTTGACAAAATCTTAGATGATTATTACCGGCGATATGTCAAATTACAGGTTCAAAAGTGTTAAGGGAGTGGGGACATAATGTTTTTTTCTTTACAAAATTGTCTTGACATTTTTTGAAAATGTTTGAAATTTCAAAAATTGTTGAAGTTCACTGACAAAAATATCAAAAAACTCACGACCGACCGACCCTGCCTGGAAGAACAGGGTTTTTTTCTTTGTCGATTTATGGTTAAAAAGGTGAAATTATCTAACTTGTAGCATTTACTACGGGGAAAAACCTCTGGCTTGCCTAATGTTGTCTATTGATTTCTAGTGGGATTATGTAATGCATGCAATAATCCAATGTTCGCGAGACAATAAAAATGTTTGCCAGATAAATGTTGTCATGATATTTTATTTTACCTGAATTTCACAACTGGTCATAATTTAGCCCCAATTTCAATTGATTTACATACTTTATTTCCAACAGGTAATGGACCTATGGCACATAATCTCCTGGCCACAGTCCAACATACGTGGGCGCACTTCTGTCACCTGCTTGCGCAATGCTTGAAAACTCACAAAATGCAGCTAACCAATCAGAGCTGTGAGGTCGAGCCAACATAATGCGCGCAACAGATGTCCGTTGCACGATTTTTTTTGGGCGAGGTTGAACTCTCAACCTCATGTGACATTAGTAGGAGCCCCAGGCCTCAAATTTAGGAGTTGACCCCTGACCTCCAAACATTCTCTTAAATTTACATTTTTATGACAGATACATAATCTTATCTACAAGAATAAAGAGTCCTGCTCTAAAGATTCTCTTGCAAAATTATGCTATGGCGATAATCATATTCCCCATGTATACACATAACAGAAATGAAGTAATAGCATCTCTCGTACGGGTTTGAGTAGTATATTAACCATAACACTGTGAAAAGGAAATCTAAAAACTACATAAAATCATGTTAATGAATTTAAAAAAAGAACTACTTGACACATTTGATTAGCTTTTTCCATTTTGATGTCATTGATATTGGTCCAAAATGTAATGGAACAATTTTTTTCTTTTCTTTTTCCAATGTTCTATTTAGCTATGTTACCTGTAACATTGACATTATAACCTTACATAACTATCTCAACTTGTGAAGCAGTTCTTCCCCATAGATATGATGTATAGCTATACATACTTTAAACTTTTATTTCAACTTTTTATGGCCATAATACTACCCCTACCCCTAACACGAGTTGTTATATGTCATTTTGTCTATGTGAATATACAGGGGAATATCGGTATTGCCAATAACTTGAATACGCAAGAGAATCATAAGAGCAGGACAATTAATTCTTGTAGACAAGATATAAATCTATCATAAAAGTATTCCTTTTGGAGTATGTTCGGAGGTCAGGGGTCAAACCCGAATTTAGAGCTCTGGGGCTCCTACTACATGCGTCCATTATAATGAAGGTTTTTCATTCTGACCCTGAGGCTGAGGAAGGATACTTGTGCTGCTGTGAAGCTTGAAAACCATTTCCAGCATCCTGGTTCTTTTTCTACCTCAAAATATTATTGTTTCTTTATTTTTATCATTTTATATTTATTTTATTATTATTATTATGTTGGGTTTTTTTGTTGATTTTTGTTGGGTACTATTTCTTATTAATTAGGGCCCAAGTCTAATATCCCTTGGACCAAATGCCAATTATTGCTGATTTGTGTACCATGTGTAGGGGGCAAAGCTAGAGTAGTACCAACTTGTTTCATAACACTTTCCACGCGGCAGGCAGCTGCAGACGACGTTCCAAAGTTTCACAAAATGTTTCAAAAATGTCAAAATTGTTAAATTTCATAAACATATTAGGCTTACAACATCCCATCATCCAGAGCATCCTACCCTAAACCCACCCTATTCCCTGGGTCATTCATACTTACTTTTATCTGCATCTGATGGTTTATTTGAAGTGTCTGAGTCAGTTGACATGAGTTGGCTGAACATGCGTGCAGGAATCCTGCTGTCCGAGTTGTATAGACGCAACATCCTCCACGTCTGGGCAACCTGGCAAAAATACATCAAATATATAGACATAAAAAGTAGTAAATATACAGGGTGAGTCCAAAAAAAGTTTACTCAACTTCAGCGATTTTTTTTAGAAAAAAGTATTCGTTTGTTTTCAAAACAATTGACTACGGTATAAAGACAAATTGATTAGCTTTAATATGAATTTTATCTGGTTTAGATTGGTTGAGGGAAACTTATTTTACGCTGTTTTGAATGAACTGTACAGGGTGAGTCAAAATATTCAGGTCCCACTTTTAGAAAATCAGGAAAAATACGGGGAAACTACTTCTGGAAAAAAGTTTGCCAATTTCTTCATTGTTTATAGGAGTACTTCTTCATACTAGGTAAAATTTCCAAGATGATACCTTATTCCAGGCCATAATTTCAACATACTAATGAAAAAGCGCGAAATCCAAAGTTGTTAGTGCAACAAGGGTCCATCTGCAATAGCTGCCAGATGTTATCATGTGTGGTAGCCAATAGCAGACCCATCGATTTAAACTAAAAGTAACACATGGCAGCTATAGCAGAAAGGTAGTTTTCGCACTTACATCTCAGTTATGTTAAAAGGCAATAAGGGCAGGCAAGGAAACAGATTCCCTCAGATGTACTGGGAGCTCATTCCATAATTTGGGAGCAGCAACCCGGAAGGATGAATCACCAGCTCTCTTCTAAGAGCGGCGAACATAGAGCCGGGTAGAATCCGAGGAAGATCTGAGACGTCACCTGTATTCAGATGTGTACCTGTCACTCTGTAGCGAAACGAAATCTATCAAATACGATGGTGCTAAATAATATTGATACACTTATAAAGATACAGCACAATTTTGAAGCAAATCCTATCCTGAACAGGAAGCCAGTGGAGGGATGCAGGCAGATCCACAGAGCGCTCATCCCTTTCGTAAGCAAAGTTAACTACATCCTACATTTTGTAGGATGTAGTGGGGTAAAGGTTATAGGTCAATATATAGTGGGTGTGGTTTTGGATGTCAACAGGCAATTTGATTGGTTTTGGGCTAAATACAGAGCTCCAAACTGAGATATAGCTCAAAACATAATTGGGGGTGATTTTTGGGGGAATTTGAGTTTCTGGTAAATAATTAATCTTCAGAGTGTTTATAACAATATTGTGAAAGATTCAGATTAAAAAATCATCCTTATGTATGTTTCAGTGATTTAAAAAGCCTAGTTCTAGTAAAGAGCCTAGTTCTAGTAACTTTAAAGGGCGATATCTCAGTTTGGAGTTTTCATAAAGACCGTAAAAGACAAACTTGAAAATGATGTAACTCCGCTTTAGGAAGTCCGATTAAAATAAAGAGGGGTACCACTGTAAGGCTGAAGATCTCTATTTTAATAATCAATTACTAACTCAATTTTGATATCTTGCCCAATTGTGTCTGGTTTCGGTAGAACACGTCACAATTAACTAAATAAGAATGATAATAAAATATAGTTCTTAGCTGTTTTGCTATATACCATGGTCTTATAATGTATAGGCTGTACCATATTTGTGGCGTCATCCAAATATGGTACAGCCTATACATTATAAGACCATCGTATATAGCAAAACAGCTAGGAACTATATTTTTTCTCTCTAAATGAACGTTTAAAAATGTCCACTTTTACAGAACCTATAGTGGAATTATTGAAAAAGACAATCTTCATCTCTTGAATATAAAAGTATTTATTAAAATAACAGTTCTATATTATCAAGCATACATGATAATATAAGTATACACATTGCTTTTGTGGTAATATATAAAATTACAGAATGTCCTTGATTAGAATTAAAAGGTGGTATGGTTGTGAACCACAGAAAATAAAATAAGAGAAAAATAATTTCCCATTTCCAAATAGAGAGTGCATACTTCTTCCATATGTGGAACATATTCAATTCTTCTCCCATCTCATTTAAAGAGGGTCTATCGAAGAAGACTACCAAATTTCCCATTTCCAAATATCAAGAGAAATGAGTCACATGTCGTCAGTTTTCATTTTGATGTTTTTCCATCATTCAAAAGCAGGCGGAAAATGCTAAAGTGCGGTCCAAACCCCACTTAAATTAAACTTCTTTTAAGTTACAAACAATTTACCAACTGAGAAAACATAGTAAAACATAAGAATTTGATACTTCTTTTAACCTACAACTCAAAAAAAAAATTCACGATATCCGACTCATTCCGCTTAATCGCGTCATATATAGAGAATACATAATTCCAAATATGGAACATGTATGTGTTCTCCAATAACACCATGTTCTCCAATAAAAAGTTGTACAAAATGAATTCCATTCCTTTTTCTTCTATCTTCATTTTCTAGTCGACTATCCCTCTTCTAAAACGGGTGGGTTAATTTCTCTCTCAAATTCTGGGCAAAACCTTCAATGGATAAAATTAATGTCACATATCTTCCTGGATGCAGTTAAATACACACGGGCGCACTTAGGAACAGCTTATTGCTCATGCTTGAAAGGGGTGGGGGTGACCTTGAGTACTTTACACGAGGTCCACATAATGTGACGTGCGCTTATTGTGCTCACAGACACGGAGGGGACCGAGACATCTTTATTTCCCTAGGTTTTATATAATAATTTATTTTATTTTTGTCCTAAAATTCTGGAAAACGGAATGTTCAGATTACCTGAAATCGGAACTGTTCAGACAGTTGGCAGGTATAATATTATTCAATACTTTCGATCACTATTGGCCAGAATGTGACCCCTATGACAATTCAGCTATAGTCTGATCAGTTCCAAATTGGCGAAGCCTCCTTACAGCACCGAATGAATACAGTACAGAAGGACGCGGGCGCGTATGAAGGCGGAAAGCGCATTGTGCATCATATGCGTGATGCATGCGTGTAGTCCAAACTGCGTGCTTATGGCCATACTCACGCGCGTACGCTTGGATTACGTTTGCACACGGAGAGATAAAAAACAAATCATTCTCGCCAATTTGGAACTGATTAAACTATAATTATTCATTCATCCCGGTTTATGAAATTTCAGTCACTGGACGATTAACAGTTTAACAAAAGGGAGCCCTCTGTTGTAGATATACGGGCTTCAGATAAAAGGGTCTTATGGAATTAAACTACTGTTCCTATGGTTGATTAAAGGCATATTATGTGATCTTTTCCAGAGAGCGCCCTCCATTCATGATTTTTTTTAGAAAGTAGATTTTCTTGCAGATTTACATTTCCGATCATAAATCATACATACATTCCAAGTTACAGAGCGATACGATTCCTAATTACCTCAAAATCATGGTTTTAGAGTGAATTTAGAGTGAAAAATATAAACTGTCGGAATCATTTTCTCTCTAAAACCATGATTTTGAAGTAATTAAGAATCGTATCGCCCTGTAACTTGGAATGTATGCATGATTTATGATCAGAAATGTAAATCTGCAAGAAAATCTGCTTTCTATTTTTTTTTCGATGTTGAGGGTGTTTCCTGGAAAGATCACATAATATACCTTTAACAACCAAAGCTCTTTATGGGGGCTTTCAGTAGCTATGATTAGTGTGGCAGTGATATGTACACCAATAACACTATTGGCTTTGCATAGGCAAATATATGCGATCTACATACAAATCAAGGGTTCTGAGCCACAATGGCTGCCATGTGTAAGAGGGATTCACTATGCAACACCCCTTCAATCAGGTTTTCATAAGATTTGGGATGAGACTACACTTTGAAGTTCCGCCAATTGCTTAAATCATTGTAAATCATTTCAATAATCAACTAATTACTTAGTGATTTATATAATTATGTTATTTACTTAATTAATCAGCTAATTAGTTAGTTAATTAATCATTTAAATTGCAGCTACTTTCTAACTTTGGTGCTACAGTGATTGGGGCATTTGGCTTTGTTGGGGCCACTAGATGATTAAATAACTAACTAATTAGCTCATTAATTAATTAAATAAATAACACAAAATATGCATAATTATATACATAACTTAGTAATTAGCTGATTATTTAATAAATCTAGGCAATCGGCGGTACTTCAAAGTGTAGTCTCATCCCGAGTCTCATGAAAGCCTGATTGAGGGGTGTTGCATAGTGAATCCCTTTGTAAAGATTGCATTTTCACAAAGGTGCACCTTATAGCCCCACAAGTGTATAACATATGGCAGCTATTACAGATAGTGACTATTCACATCTCTAGGTATCTTATAAGGCCAAATCTGCAATAGCTGCTCTGAATTACATTTAATTAATACCTATTACTCAGCATATGATAATGTCACAAGATATAAGTGTGTTAGAGTCATAGACCTGACGGGGAAATCCCCCTTTGGTCTATACACTAGCGTGTTGGACATTTGATCGGAAGGTCCCGGGTTCAATTCCCGGCTGGTGCTCCGAAATGTTGCTGGTATATCTCATGAATTAATTATATATGTTTAGGGCGGTAAGTGACAAAAATTGGTGGCAGCGGTGGCCCCTGGTGTTTCTTAACACCCGGGCGGCTCCACCTATTGTGGAACGTATTTAGTAGTGTATTTAAGTTGTATTTACGGCATTTTAATTTTTAGACAAAATTTCCAAATCGCTATGTTGATGTAAAGACACTAGCTTAGGGACAATTTTTCTTTTTTTTAAAACCTAATCTAATATTTTTGACCAAAAAGTGCTAAAAAAGTGAAACAAAATGGAAACTTTTTGGCACTTTTTATTAAAAAATTCCAAAAATATTAGATTAGGTTAAAAAAAAAGTATACTTTTATATACATTTGAGTCATACAGGGTGAGTCAAAAAGACTGCAAGCGTGGAAAGAAGCCATCTTTTTTTAAAACTAAGTTGAAGTTTGAAAATGTTTAAACGTTATAAGAATATCCTACTTGTTACTAACTTTGTGTGTAAAAATGAAGTCAATAACAGTTTCCGTTTGCCTTTGGTGAACCTTTTTACCTGTGCACCCATTTCACACGTTTGTCCACGAGATACCCAAAACATGCCTAAGATCGCAAAATGTGTCTCCCGTTCAAATTTAGAATATTGAGTAGATTCGTGATGTAATTGGAATTTAATGCATTATTTCTTGTTTACATGTGAGTTACATAATCAATTTACCTCACCCATGCTATGAATTGCTTATAATGTTCTAAATTTGGATGAAAAACTGAACCTTTCCAATTTTTTGTAAAATATGAAAATGTAATGTGTGCCATTTCAATTGAAAATCACTGTGTTCATGGACAAACACGTTAATTGGAGTGTGCGGCAAAGACGGTCACCAAAGACAAACGGAAAATGCGATCGACTTCATCTTTTTACACAAAATTAGGAACACACATGTTATTCTTGCCACGTTTAAAAAGTTTCAAAATTCAACATGGTTTTGGAACAAAATGGATTCTTTCCACTATTGCAGTTTTTTTGACTCACCCTGTAGTTCAATTATTACAGCACTCACAATTTTTTTTTTTTAAACTTCCTTAAGCCCCCCTTAAAGGACATTTATCAATGTTTTATTCTTCAGCTGTCCTGTTGCCCTCTATATTTCAATGTTGTATACTTCAGTTGCTGCCTAGCAACCATCCGCTCATGTTTTACTCATTATCAGTTGCTTAGCAACCATCCACTCATGTTTTATTCATTATCAGTTGCTTAGCAACCAGAAATCACCCGATTCAAGTATATTCGCAGTAATGTCCGCATCCCGTTGGGCACATGGGGTTTTTCTCTAGCCATTCTTTCATGTGTTCTATGTGACCGCCATGAGAGCAACCTTGACACCAGGCGTATAGGCCCTTCACTGGAAGATGACTGAAATCAAACAGTAGAGAAAATACGGAAAATTTAGTTAGTAACATTATTATGATATTGGATGTTTCCTATTGTCACAATATATAAGTGTGTTAGTGTCATAGAACTGACGGGAAGTCCTCTTTTGGTGCTTTCGACATTTAATTGGAAGGTCCCGGGTTCAATTCCCGGCTGGTGCTCCGAAATGTTGCTGGTATATTTTATGAATTATATATGTTTAGGGCGGTACATGACACTATCTCTTGATAAATTCAGCAATCAGAAATGTAACAGAGGTAAAGTAAAATTTACAGAAAA
This sequence comes from Ophiura sarsii, assembly GCA_035610835.1. NCBI lineage: Eukaryota > Metazoa > Echinodermata > Ophiuroidea > Amphilepidida > Ophiuridae > Ophiura > Ophiura sarsii. The sequence goes on from CM069447.1 coordinate 15,946,487, forward strand.
TCAATGAACCAAATGCGAACGTTACGCAGCGACCATGGCCGAGTGTTTGCGCACGGCATCAAACATTAACGAGGGCTTGTACAAAGAATAGGTATCACCCCTAATCAATTCTGAAAATAAAAATAAATAAAAATAAATAAATTCCAGATTTTTTTTATGGCCTAATTTCTGGTAATTTCCGGAAGTGTTACATCTCTGAGCAATTATTGATTCTGGTTAGAACCTGGCATAAACGATTTTCTTCACCCCGATCCCAGACTTTCATAACATTACATAAATAACAATTAATATTTATAAGGCGCTCTTCCATATATATCACAACACATACGACACAAAACTCAAATTAGCATGGAAAAAGGCGATACTTAAGATTACAACGAAACTGAGAGATGTTGTCAGTTTCTCTTACAGTATGATGTTTCGTTCTAAATAACTACGCGATTTGGGCTCAATAATTATTTATCTATATAATGCACAATGCTGTGATTGCTGGACACCTCCTTTTATAAGAATAATTTGTGACTAACTGTGTGTGAAAAAAATAGCATTTTCCGTTTGCCTTTGGTGAATCATTTTATCGATACACCAGTTACACATGTTTGTCCACGAAACACCAAACCATGCATATTAAATAAGATGGTAAAATGCGTCACTCATTCAAATTTGAAAACTTGAGTTAATTTGTGATGTATTGTGGAATTAATTTCATTCTTGCTTGTTTACATAGAAGTACGATAATCAGTTTGGTCAAGTTTAAATTGATGAAACATTTATTATGCATGCTTATAATTAAATAGGCTTTTTAAGCCTGGCGACAAACAAACAAATCGTCGCTGTTCTGACATAACGACACATCACTTTACTTAATTCTGTTGTGATGTGTCGTTATGTCAGAACAGCGACGAATAACTCTAAATCAAGTTGTTCACAGACGGGGGTATCACATTTTTTTAGCTGTAGAGGGTTTAAAAGTAGCCCAATTGTGCGGCCTCACTGTAAACGATGCATTTAATACAAACATAGCCGTCATTTCACTAATATGCCATCGTTTTTGTTCTTTGACGCACCAAATTGCATCAGTTTTATCTAATAAGTTCAATTATCATATTTCTACAAACATTTACCATTATACATGTATAACTCAAATCAACCGTTTTCAAACAACATTAAAGTTATTCAAGACCTCTTTACACTGAGCCATTATTGATTTCTCGAGTAAATATGGAAGTGGCTTCGTTGCTCACTGAATAGTAAGTTTATAACAATCAGTGTTGCTTTTAAAACAAACAAAATTTGTTGAAAGAGGACACAAACCAGCTGCCATAGAATTAGCTGCCTTATGCTTATAGTATTTTTAATGTTAAGATTATCTTACACAAATCACTACAAGCATGTTATCAATTTGCATTTACGGCAGCTTATATAATTTGTCTCAATTCAGTACTGTTTGCCTGGTTTTAACTGCAAAAAGGTCAATAGAATCATTGCTGATTTGTATGTGCTAAAGAAAATGACTGTTTTTTATGTATTGTGACATACGTGAGACGTAAACAGTGGGTAAGATGCCGGTTTCCCAAAATGTCAAAAGCCAACCCTAATAGAGGCGAGGCCGTTGCCTCCGCCCCCCAAAAAGGGAGGGTATTTTCAAACAAAATGGCTGCGCTTTTGTGCGAAATAGGGGGTCAAATTAGCAGAATTGAATGCGAAACGCTATCAAATAGGGGTTATTTCAAGATCCTGGAACAATCATGTGTTACCCCTCTGAATACGAAGAGGGGACACTGGGGTTCTATCCCCCAGAAAAAACCTAGGATATTAGGGTCAATGTTAACACAAGAAGAGGAGACTTACCATACGGAGCATGTGTTGGTAAGTGTAGCACATTTATGTGTACAGGCCCAGGAGACTTTATCTAGCGGTTTATTACATCTATTGCACTTGGTGTAAATGGTTGTAGATTGCTGCAAGAAATAATAGGTATATGTAATGGGTTTAGCTTATATAAACAGGTATACATGTATGTTATGGGTTTAGCTTATATAAACAGGTATGTTTCAATGTGTCATGCACCGGAGGTTCGGGCCCCGTGTGTTCAATTTTGACTTAAAAAGGTCCGTCTCCTTGGAGGGTCGGAGGGCACTGACATTAGAAAAAGGTATAGGTATGTGCCAACCTGTAGACCCCCTTTTCACCCTCTTCTGCTCGCTCTTAAGACCCCCTTTTTGGTATGCATCAGCTCTTAAGACCCCCATTTTATTGAAAATAAAAAAATTATAAACATTTTGCGTTCTAAAATCACAATTTTCAGTAAATTGGCGTTTGGGGATCAGTAATTAAGCCCTTACTTTTTGACGGAAAATCAGTTCTTAAGTTGAGTGCCCCCCCCCCCCCCCCTCGGGTCTGTCTCACATACATTTTGGAAAATATCTATGCTATATACCTGAGTTATCCCATACGTCCTAATATATATGAAATTTACAGAGACTATTCTCAAGTCATATCAAAAATTATTAAGACATATTAAAAGTTCAGCATCGTTTGTTTCATAAGATGTTTCCATATTATGCGATGAAAATGATGAAGTGATTTCGGCACTTTATTTTAAACAAGAGTTGGGTTTGATTTCATATTTTAACCCCATTGTCACATAAAGCCCTTTTCACACTAACACGACGATTGATCATTATTTTGTAAACGCAATAATAGTCGCTATGACGATCGATTGCTAAAAATGGGCCACTATTCTGTGTGAATCTAATGACTGATGATTGATCAAATTTCTTACATGTTCTGAAATGGTTGAATCAGTTTCCATTTAATAGAGACGATCGATCATCTTAACACTTCCCATGCAGCTATTGGTTTTACCATATTATACAAAACAGATTTTTCAGAAACCTTTGTCAGATTTCCAGGTCTATCTAAAGGATTACTGAACCAAAAGGAGGCATGTTTGTACTTATTTTAATGCACTTCTCATGGTGATTCCAAATATGGTAATGAAATTCAATAATTTTGACATATTTGAAACATTTTGTGACATTTTGGAATGTCGTCTGCCACATGGAAAGTGCTAAGATCATCATCTAGCCAGTGTGAAAAGGCTATATTCACCTGATTAAGAAGTCCCACTTCTAGATGCGCACTGAGCTTCACTATCTCTGTAGCAACGCACCATAATTTAAACCGGCCGAGTAAATCTGTAAAAATAAAAGTAATGGTAACAACAATAGTCATTTATATACAACACTTAAGTTAAACCAACTTAGGTGAACAATGACATATCTCACCCAAGGACAAAATAGACAAAAAGGAGAAGTGCGGCACAGTATACCACATTTCTTGTCCGCAATGCCCTGCCTCCTACATTGGTGAGACAAAACGCCCCCTTGGCATCAGAGCCGCCGAACACAAACGGGAACCGTCCCCCGTCGCTGAACACACCACGAGGACCGGCCATAACTTCCCCGCTGACAATATCAGAATTCTTGATTCTGACTCCTCTTGGTTTGGCCGGGGAGTTCGCGAAGCCGCACACATCAGGCTCAAGCAGAGCTCCCTCAACAGAGACGGAGGACGGTACTACCTACCAGCGATCTACACGCCGCTATTGAGTTGTCGTCCATCACCGCCTGACGGCGATGATGATGAGACTCAATAGCCTAACCGCCAACAGCGCCCCCACATGTTATTGGGGCTGACGAAAGGCAAGCGAGTTGCTGCCAGAAAGCTATCCCAGAGGTAAGCTTATTTGCTGTTGTGAGAAATAATAATCTCAAAAATAGACATAAAAAGATATTACAATTAAAATAATTTTATAGCCATAAAAACACACAATACCATATATTTTTAAATAAACGCCCCCTGAGATGTGGCATATTTGAAAGGGGGTTGTTTATCGGGGGTCATTTTTCAAGGGCTAATACCGATAAAACAACCCGGGAAAAGTGTAGATTAGGTCCAAGATTCTGGACTGTACTAATATCATCATGCGATACTGGTAAACCAGTATCTGGGACCCAAAGTACACTTTTTCCTCACCCTAAATTTGACTTGCTCACATTGCTTACATTTTTGTTTGTTATTATACAAGGAATTCAGTTGGTTCAAACTCCATAAGTTGCTCAAATATTATTTTCCCATACCGCGCCATGTTGAGCGCCACTCGCTACATCGTCGATCCAATCGCGCATTGTGCTGCATCTCGCATCGTATTTGGACCAATTTTGTCTCAAAAATGTTTTAATCTCATGATTCATAGCCAAGAAGCTCAACTTTGCAGGCAAATTTGTTGTATTTTAGGACAAAAAAGGTGACATTCACATAATCAAATGGGCGGCGTTTATTTAAGAGTTATTTCCATTACAAAAATAAGTGCGTGTTTATTATAGAGGAGTGTCCATTACAGAATATACGATATGTCGTATTTACACTGTAAAATAAAGTATTATAAATATTTTTAAACAGGTTCGGCGTCGTAGATAGAGTAGAGACAAATTGGGAAAAACGATCCCGCCCGGGAATCGAACCCAGGACCTCATGCTTACAGCGCATGTGCCTTATCCATTGGGCCACAAGACCTCGCATTGTAAAGCATCTGAAATTCAACACGTACAAAATAAAGTGTTCTATATTAACCAAATGATGCCTTTCATTCCGTCAAAGACTTGAAACATGTGTGGGACAAGGACAGTGTTTCCATATTGTACATGTGAGAGGTACACTTTAACAGTAGGGCCTATTCAGTGTTGGGCAGTTACAGGGTTAAAGGCAAATTATGCGATCTTTTCCATGGGACTCCCTCTATCCCTTTTTTTTTTAAAGCAGATTTTTTTCTTCAGATTTACATTTCGGATCATAAATCATAAAGATATTCTGAGTTACAGGGTGATACGATTCCTAATTACTTCAAAATGATGATTTGAGTGTGAATTTAGAATGAAAATAAACTGTCCTGCCGTCAGGACAGTTTATTTTCACTCTTTAAACCATGATTTTGAAGTAATTAGGAATCGTATCGCTCTGTAACTCAGAATATATTCATGATTTATGATCAGAAATGTAAATCTGCAAGAAAATCTGCTTTCAAAAACAAAATCAAAGGATAGAGGGCGTCCCATGGAAGAGATCGCATAATATGCCTTTAATACGCCAGATGAAGAACCTAGAAAATGGGTTAAACTTACCTATATATGACATAAACCAATGCTCTTGACTCTCCCTGTCGACTTTCTTGAGTATCCGATCCCCTAACACAACTATGATAGAAACACAGGTCTGGACATCACCCTGTCGGTCAAAGATACAAACAAAATTCAATTATTACAAATAAGATAACAACCACATATACAGACTCAGGTGACGAAAAAAAGAAACCCCGTTTTATGGGCCAATTTTTTTTAGAAATCAGTGGAAAAAAATGTTCTTGTGCAAATGAATACCGATCCCAATTTCCTTGACAAAAAACGGCAAAATATTTACAATTTGGGGTACTTTTATCGGTAAGTTTGATGTAATGGGGGAATAGCAACAAAAAAACCAGAGTGATTGACCCAAGCTGAATGATCTGTTTGCCCGTAGAACAGAGTTTTTATTTTTGTCACTTTTAACACTTTTTCCATGGTGCTATTAGTTTTACTATATACAAAACAGATTTGTCGGTCTATCTCAAGAATTACTGAGCCAATACTAGGCATGTTTGTACTTATTTCAATGCATTTCTAATGGGGACATTCATAACCTGCTGAAGCAACTTGTGAGTATTAAAGGGACATTAAGGGAAGTGTCAACCCAAAATATATGAAATTTATCAAGCACTGTAACTTTTAAACTAATAATGTAATGTCCATAAAAGTATACAATTTTTCAAATAAAATGAGTCGGAGAATCCATTTTTGGTATTAAATTTCCCCCAAAATAGTGATTTCAAGATGAACATTAAAAATTGCCATTATTGTTGTTTCTACTAACAAAAACACAGCAAAATTTGATTAAAACAATACCATCGCCATTCATTGAAAAATGCCCTCTATGCAAAGATGGTTCGCGTTATGTATCACGCGTACTGCAGGGGGATACTGTCGGACGTAAAATGCTCGTCCCGGCTGTACGAGCATTTTTGAATCGACGTTTTCTTGTACAAAGACGGCTGAATTTTCTTAATCCTTATAGGTGTAAGTTCATACATGTAATACAATTATAAAAATATACTAATCCCAGTTTTTATCATAATTGAGGGCGCAGCCTCCAACACATCTCTTAGTGCCCCTTTAAACAACTTGTGAATATTAATACACTTTTATCGGGTACTTAAACAATGCCAGTTGATTTAAAGTTTTAAACAGCATTTGAGAGTGTATTTGTCAAAATGTAATACTTCATTGAACAGACGACAGAGTTTCAATACACAATAGTGACAAATTTGGCTCATTGAAATTGTGAGATGCATTCCCATAAAATGCAAAACTTCATTGAACATGTTGAACAGACAACAAAGTTGTTCTTTTAAACACGAAAAGTGATGAATTTGGCACATTGGAATTCTCAAGCAATTAGTGTCCGAGCACTGAAACAAATGATTGCTACAAATGGGGTATCATTGGAAAGATGAAGTCATCAGCGAATGAAAAGCCATTGATGATGTAACACAATATGAAAACTAAACATCTGAAAAAATTGGCGATTGAAAGAAATTTCCTAACTGTTTTTTGAGGACCTTATACAGTGGGAATCCACTGCTTCAATAAGAATTCAACTGTGACAAACCATTGGAATTCTTGCAACGAATGCCATCATTCTATCCCTGGTTTATATCTGCTCTCTGTGCACATCACTTCCACAGTATATAACCATTCACAGATTCAAAATAAACTGTCTGTAACATTTGGAATAACAAGAATACAGAGTGTCCCAGAATGATTTATGTTGTTTTAGAAGAAAAAAATACAAATATAAAAAAACGACATAGCGATCCAAGGCTAATGCCTGTAATATAATGGAAAACATTTGTACAGCGTGTCCCAAAAAACTGGGTTCAAAAGTTTGCGAGCTTATAACTAAAAAAGTGGCAAACATAGAAAGGTTATATTTAGGGATATTAAATAAAATATACATGACCTTCATTGGTTAAACTCTGGTATTATTTTAATATAAACTTTTTGAAATACAAAGATTTTAATAGAGCGTGGTCAAAACCCATTTGTCCCACTTTTCAAGGAACACCCCGATGTGTTACAATTGCACATTGTTATGATTTCGTCAATGTTTTGCCTTTGCATTCATTTTGTACAAAGACTTGGGCAATAAATAAAATTATCTTGGTCATATACCAATAATACAAGTTCATTATTTACATAAACATTAACAAAAATGTTCTTTGTTATAGTCCGAGTTATTGTTAAGTTCTTTCGGAGAATAAACCCCATGCCGGGAATACTGCACATAGCGCATAGTTTCATGCAACGCACGGATGGTTTATTCCTTAAATCGGGACAAATGGGTTCTGACCACGCTCTATTCAAATCTTTGTATTTCAAAAAGTTTATAATGGATTAGTCTCCAAATTTACCCAATTAAGGTCAGGTATATTTTGTTTGATATCCTTAAATATAAGCTATCCATGATTCCTACTTATTTTGTTATAAGCTCGCAAACTTTTGAACCCAGTTTTTTTGGGACACGCTGTAGTGGAAATCAAAAGAGAACACAGCACATTACCCGCATATCATTTATATTGAGCATTGTGCCAAACACGGTCAATGATGGTCGATGATTTTATGAGTTTCAGAAGAGGTAATTTGGTTCAAACTTGGGATTCTACCATTTTTACAAGATTTTTAAAATTCAAAATTGGGTGAATATTTACCTGATCTGCATAATAGTGTAGCATGTCTACTATGATTGGTGCAAATTTAAACGAGAACTGGGATTCTGTGAGCTGATTGGTTACCGAGGGATTGGTAGAGGGCGCTGTTAGAAGCTGCGTTCCGACTCCCTCTGATTCTAGATCCACCAGTTGACTTGAAGGGGAATCAGTGCGGGTTCTGTCTTGGGTCTGATCTGGTGATGGCGGTCTGTGAAAAAGAAGACATGCTGCTATGTTACTCCATAGATCGTCATAGAGAGGATGATTATCTCTATTGAAATGTTATGTGGAGCTGATCTATGTCTGTTTTTACACTTACCTGTACAACTATCATGTTTGAAAAATAAACAGATTGGGTATTGATAGTCTATTGCGGCGACTTGTATCCAAGAGGAACAAAAGTGCTTTTATCAAAAAGTTTGGACGAGAAACTAGGTGTGTTTTTTTACTCAAAGAGGTTAATTTCAATGAAGTTGTTCGATGTAGTCCTCTGTTAATTTCTTTCTCCAACTTTGACCATTTGTTTTAGTTTGTGTTACCTTTTGTTGGGGGGGGGGGGGGGGGGGTGCTAAGAATTCTGAATGCAATCGTTAAAAAAACTGATAGTAAAGCAATTTGATACATCATGATACAGGAAATACCCACCACAACAATGCAAACACTGGTACACTTTTTCAATGTGGATTTCGTACATGTTAATCAAATATTGGTTATTGATTCATAAATGTTAAAGAGAGAGCGACTCTGAATCAAGTAAGTGTTCAATTTTTCAATTGATTTTTATGGCAAGACCAACTCATTGCCATTGTTCCTTGTATGTAAAGCAAAACTTAATGGCCAATAAACTCTTTATATTCTCAAAATGCAGACATGCCTATCACATAATCCATTTCGATTGTATTGGCAGGATGTGATGACTATACCAATTAAAGGTCTTATCAGTGATTTTGAAACAGATTGGTTTTTTTCAGGATTTTTCTTCAAACAGAGAATACATTACAAAAATGAAGATCTCAGTGGTTTTCACTTCAAGGTGTTGTAAACATGCAAAACAGATTAATATTACAAAATTCTAAAATTCTAATGATTTAACTTTCTTGACCTCTGTCTCTGTGAGCTTGCATGAATGATCACTTTGGTCAGGAATCAAATGGCCTAAAAATGATTGGGCAGGCTGCAAGTATTGCGCAATAATAAAGGTCCTGATACATTTGTTAAACTCAACCCTGGCGCGAAGTTTTTGAGAATTACTATCAGGGGAGAAAAAAAACCAGATCAAATTTGGACTGAAAGACAGGCCCCGCTGGCAACAGGGATCGAAACTGGGTCACCTGGGTGGCAGTCTGCTGCCTATCCTACTGAGCTATAGCGGCAAGCTTGCAAAAAGTCTGATTGCGACAGAGATAGATAGACTAGGGAACCATGCGCCACAGGCATGTGGTACAACAGTATTTGTTAGTCCTCAGACGGTATGGGTTAATAAACTCATATTATTGATATATGGGGAAGTCAGATATGATGTGGTAATCATCCGCGTGAACAAAAACGCGGAATATGGATGCTTTTTCAACCACAACGCGGATCCGCGCGGACCCATGCTAAGGGAATGAAAATCACTAATTTCAGAAAATAAGAGTGTCTTTTTCAACATGAATCCGTGATAAGGATTGCTTGGGGTGATAGTCATGTGTCATCAATAAGATGGTTGGCCCGTCTTGAGGGCCTAGATATCCTTTGTATGAGTATTATTCTTCGAGTTGGAATCCTTGTTAACTGTCACTTTTTTCCTTCTTTGAGAATCCGAGTTAAGGGTGGTTTTTGAGAGTGGATTCACACAGATGATTACAACTTTTATACATGAGTGCCCCCCCCCCCCCCCCCCCCACCCCAGGTATAAAATGCACAAAACCACAATTTTATAGAAAAATTAGTGCATTCCCAAAACCAAATGAGTGTGTCTTTAATGTAGGTTACAGTGTAACAAGTGCAAACTTTTGTGAACCAGGATAAACTGGCTTTAAACATGTAGGTCTTTTTATTTTCAGTGTTGCATCCACTGCGATTGAGTTGTGGAATTGGGCTACATTTGATTGGTGCTCTGTCTGCAAAATAGTAGGTACATGTCTGCTGATGTATTATGTATGATGTCTTTCCTTGGGTTCAACAAACATTTGGGCTACATTATAGCTAAGCCCTGGCCTAGATGGTACTTCCGCCACACCTTGAAGTAATTTAAGTTGGCAACACTGAAAAATACTTAATATTCTCACTCATACTTTATCCTGACAAAATCAGTACAGGATTTGATGTCAAGAATTTAAACCTCTGCAAGAGATCAACATTTTAGCACTATGGCTATCCCTACTACCAAGCATGCCCTGCTATTTGTCATCATTTTAGTGTCAATGAATGGCATCAACAGTCAACTTCTAACTACAATATTTGCCGTACGAGATATTACTGCCTTGCTGGAAAACATCACAGACACGTCTACTGTGACATCTATGTTCCTGTCAAACATTTTGAATCAGAGTGCAGACACTCAAACTCGGATAGCAGATACAGAATCTGAAATAGCGTCAACTCAATCACGCATGGAGGGTACCCTCGATCAAATCGCAAATACCCTCACTCAAGTGGTTCAACTCTTGCAGTTACAAAGCCAACAGTTGCAGGATCTGACAGACGCAATAAGTCCCACCGCTTGCCCAACCAGTGACAGTTTAACTGCCACTGGCCCAACGAACCCCCCAGATATGGACATTCCAACGAACACCCCAGATATGGACATTCCAACGAACCCCCCAGATATGGACATTCCAACGAACACCCCAGATATGGACATTCCAACGAACCCCCCAGATATGGACATTCCAAGAGATTGTTCAGATCTTGCTTCAAGAGGACAATATCCATCTGGATCTTACACTATACAACCCGTGGATAACTTGGATAACTTGCATGTGTACTGTGATATGGAAACAGATAACGGTGGTTGGACTGTCTTCCAAAAACGATTTGATGGATCGGTTGACTTTTACTTAGGATGGGTTGATTACGAAGATGGATTTGGCAGCCTCAATGGTGAACATTGGTTGGGACTACGACAGATACATAGGCTGACTCAACAAGGACTTTGGCTGTTGCGCATTGATGTAGCCAACTTTCAGAATAATACTGCTTTTGCAGAATATGGATCGTTTTCTATCGGGGATGCTGCATCTAATTATCAGCTGTCCATAGGGGCATACAGTGGTACTGCAGGCGACTCATTGACCTATCATAACAACCGAGCCTTCACTACCAAGGATAATGACAATGATAGCTCGTCTGGTGGTAACAACAGTGGTGGTAACTGTGCTGAAGACCGGAGAGGTGCATGGTGGTACGGTAGCTGTGCCAATTGCAACCTGAATGGCTTGTATCTGGGAGAATCACAGTACAGTGACACAGGCATGGTGTGGAGACACTGGATAAGCACTGAAGTACTGAAGCGCTCAGAGATGAAAATGCGTCGAATCAGATAAGCTACTTCTACGATATCTTATTATAATTAATGGTAAATAATAACGAACATGTGAATAATGCAACAGAAAAAAATACAAAAATACACTTGTAATTTCAAGAGATGATAAAATAAAATAAAATATGAAATAGCCAGAACGGTATAGGTATGTAAACAATATCACAATTTAACCATTTTTTATTGCAAAGATCAGTGGCACAAAGAGTAACACCTGAATTATTCACCTCATGTTGGCATATTGGTCTTTAGCTTGTCAATGTCATGTATATTTAGAGAATAAAATATAGTGTGTAGCTGTTTTGCTACATATGTTGGTCTCATAATGTATTATAGGCTGTACCATATTTGGAAACATGACGACACAAATATGGCACAGCCTATACAATATGAGACCATTGTATATAGCAAAACAGCTATAAACTATATTGTATTATCATTGATATCTAGGTGTTTTTTTTTTATTATTATTTTTTTTATTTTTTAAATTATTTTTATTATTTTTAATTTTTAATCTTCCTTTATTGAGAGTAAACCACTTTAGAGTCAAGCACTGCTTTCCAAGCAGGCCCTCATCATACAGAAAATAGTACAGTATTTACAAAGACATTTTCAAATATTTACACATAATACATGAATCAATCATAAATAGCTAACTAATATGATTAAGAAGTACTTTGCACACAATTAAAGTTTGTTAATCTTAGACGTACTTAAATTGATGCACAGCCATGTTCTCCAGTTCAATTCTGACTGCTGATGGTAGGCTATTTAAGGCACATGCTGCCATGCCCTATAACGTGAAATGCGCGCAAGCCTGAATTGGATTTAAATTTTGGCACAGCCAATGTATTACTGGTATGATTTCTTGTAAGATGTGAATGGATATTATGAACACATTCAAATTGGGCAGATATGTATGATGGACTTAAATTTCTCAAACATTTAAAAACAATTAAGGTGATGATGCCGTCTTTTATCGAGTTTTACCCATTTAAGCATGTCCATCATATCATGTGTTGGTGTTACACCCAGGTACTTAAATTCTTCTACTTTATCAATATTTGAATTATTGTAAGTTTTAGTTTATCTTGGAACCTCATTAGCATTTTGTTAGTACCAAATATCATGAACTTAGTCTGAACATTTAAAGTAAGTTAATATGCTGTGAAACAGTCAGCTACTTTTATATTTAAGCATGATTCTAATTGAATTTGGAGATCACACATATTTTTAGCTTTATACATTAATCATCAGCATACATTACAGTCTTATATCCATCTACAGCTTCGGGTAAACAATTAACAAAAAAATCTGAAGAGTAATGGGCCTAAGATAGAACCCTGTGGAATTCCTATGTTAATAGGTTTGAAATCAGATAAACTTGAATTTACATTGACAGTCTGTTACCTGTAATTCAAACCATAAGAGTTCATGCACTATTCTATTGGTCCTAAAAAAAAGGTGACTGACCAGGTAATAAATATGCTCTCACCTTCAAAACTATAGCTCCTACGCAAAAATATTACATGTGAAGATTGATTGAATTTTAATTCAGTTATGTGCCCATATCCAAAACAAAGTTTTTTTTCATTCTAACATTTTGTTCTTCTACACTCAGCCTCGGACTAGCAGCAGGAAGAGTATCGATTAACTGATCGCGCCATCTCACGGGTCGATAGTAAGATGGGAATTAGGAATGCTTCAAGCCCATACCCAACCCTGTCACACTGTCCTGTGTGTTCAAAACCCAAGTGTGAAATGTAAACAATGTCTCAAATTATTACAGGGAAGAAATTTCTTTACAACTTTATCATTTATTATTTTTAAGTAGGAGCTTGTTTTTGAGTAAAGAGTATATTAATTACCTGGTCAGTTACTTCTTTTGAGGACTGTATAACACATCTTAACTCTTTGCAAGCTGCAGTCATGTTTTCTATTTCTATAGTAGTATTGTCCGCACACCTTGATTGAATAGGTACTTTGACAGTGAATTTTACCAGGGGCTGCCCCTAATTTCAGCATGACTGCATGACTACAATATCACCTACCGTATTATCCCTATTAAGCGCCCAGGACCTTATAAGCGCCCACCCCCTTTTTCTCAGGTGACTTTAAAAATATATACTAATTAACCGCCCACCTAAAAATAAGCTTACTTAAAAATTACTCACATCACACTAAATCTCGGACTACAAATTGCTTGAAAATAAAGGGAAAATTATGGTCATTTTAACTTCAGACATACTTGACATATTGTTTTGTGTTCCAAAAGTGAACTTAAACCATGTGTTAAGCCTTTAAACAGCAACAGAAACCATCCGAAATACGCACGTTTCGTGTTTGTTGTCCTTCGTGGGGGCCGCCATCTTGAATTGCAAAACATCGTCTTTGGAACGTAAAGGTTGCTGAATTTTGCAACCTTGATGGTCAACAACTTTGTAAATCAGTATACAAATAAGCGCCCACCCAAAATGACTTGGTTAACCGCCCTGGGCGCTTAATAGGGATAATACGGTACTTACTGGGCCCAGGGGTGTGTGTAGTGTATGCAAATAGTTTATACAATTTTTTTTTTTAATTTGGTGCAATTTTTATTGCATGATAAAAAGTGAAATTGTATGGTTGTAGCATTTAATCTGCAATGACTTGCCTAAAATTCCAGTGCACTGCTGGAGGGATAATTTAATGTTTGTGTGATCAAACACAAGAATGGATAACTCAAACTCAGTGACAAAGTCCGGGGGCCACTCATTTATAAAAGATGTAATCGTCCGTGTAATCCACTCTCAAAATCTACCCTTAACACGGATTCTCAAAGAAGGAAAAAGTGACCCTTAACAAGGATTACAACTCGAAGAATCATACTCATACAAAGGATATAAGCCCTCAAGACAGAGTTTAGAGTGACATGAACGTATGAAGAAGTGCATGATTCATTTTTATTTCTAAATTTATCCCTACTGGTGCGCCAACTATTTTGGGGGCTATCTTATTGATGACCCATGACTATCGCCCCAAGCAACCCTAATCCCGAATTCATATTGAAAAAGACACCCTTATTCTCTGAAATTGGCGATTTTGATACCATTAGCACGGGTCCGCGCAAACCCGCGTTATGGTCGAAAAAAGCACCCATAATTCCGCGTTTTCCGCGGATGATTACAACATTATACCTGACTGGCCCACCGGGTAACAAAGGGATCATTGTATATAGTCAAAAGACTGTTTTTAAGTTTCTGTCTAATGCGCATTTTATGTGGACTGATTTAAATATTTGGTTTTTATTCATTATCTTGTTTTGGTATATTTTATGCATCAGTTATATCGATTGTGTATATTTCAGCGTGTAGGCCCTATTGTAGTTTTTATATATTTTTCTGTAGTTGACGATTTTCTGTATAGTGCCTTGAGGCTGTTTACATTGTAGTTAGGTGCTCAATAAATCCCATGTACTATAGGGTTAAAAAAGTAAGCCCCCTCCCCCTAAAATAAGCTCACATTTGTTTGTGTAACTCTGCACACGATTTAACTTGTTGAAAAATTGAAACGTTTATGAAAAGGGTAAATGCGTGGCTACCCATAGAAAGGTCCCCTCTTTAATATCATGTTTCCCAACACAGTCAAATTTCCCCAAAATGATGTTTTCAGAAACAGTGGCACTTTTCAAGATCCTATACAAGATGGTTACAAGAATGTCTCCAGTGCTTTTTGGAAATTAATTTCGAATGGCTTTATTTTTAATTAAAATAAAGTCTCTTCTTTATTTAGCTGGTCTTTATTTGAAATTTAAGAAAATTATTAGTTTTTCGTGCATGACTAGCCAATACAGTTCTATCCACCATTCACGTCAATAACTTCCCCGAATTGTTGAGAAAGTGCCACTTTTCGGATATCATCAATTTGAGGAAATGGGACTGTTTTGGGAAAAGTAAACATGGTATTGGAAAAGAAAAACTTTGTGTGGGTAGCCAAGCGTTATTCTATTCATAGAGTTTTAATATCTCTAAAAACGAATCTGTGCAAACAAACTCGTATCGGACCTTGAAAAGTGCCACTTATTCTGAATATTTTGGGGAAATGTGACTATTTTGGGAAAAGTAATAATGATATTGAAAGGGCGAAACTTTCTATGGATAGCCAAGCTTTTTTCTTTTTTATAAGTGGTTCAATCTCTTAAAACGTCTAATTGTGTGTGGAGTTGTTTGTTTGTTTGTTTGTATACAAACAAACATGACATAATTTGAGGGGTGGGGGGCTTACTTTTTTTTAACCCTTTATTATGATTAAAAGGTAAAATTGTTTTTAAGTTGTAGCTATTAATCATTTAAGCTGTAGTTTGCCTTGCCATTTTTATCAAGCAAAATCAGTCTGAGTGGAGAAATTTAAGATTAATGTCACATTTTTATTTTCAACTCGAGTGTATTGGCAGTTTACATTGCAACTTTTTGCAGTAACCCCCATTAAGAAAAGGACAATTAATTAAAAAGATACGAGCATAATATTAAAACGAAATTCTATCCTTGGTCTAGTTTTATCTCAAAATCAATATTTCAAACTTCTGCCTGAATTTGTTTGATCACATCACATAAACCATAGTGACTGTCAGGGTTCTAGCTACGGTGGGCGGCACTGACAATATCCGCCCGGGATTGGGGGTCAAAATGGGCTGGGCGCCCAGCACTTATCATTAAACTGCCTCATAAAACAAGAAATTATGTGGCAGGAACCCTCAAAGTGCATTAAAAAACCCTAAAAAGACATTAAAAAGGCCTCTGGATCCCATGCCATGATCCACTACACTTCGTTCGCTACACTTTCTCCGTTCGCCGGCACTAAAATGGTCCTGGCTAGAACCCTGGTGACTGTTGAAAGGATAATCATATATTTAGAGTATAATCCGCTATATTTGGGAAAAAGTAAATTTGAGGATATAATATTCAATGGTGATGGGATATCATGTGTATATAGTCCAAGAGTCGAAGTTGTTTGGTGGGATCATATCTGCTCAAAAAAAGTTTGATTTTTTTTTTCAATCACAATTTGTTCAAATATCTCAGGATATGTTCATTTAATGTAATATATCATGTAAAAGCTGATGTGTTCATCTTTACAATGATATCCAATTTTAAGCAATCCCCTGTTCCAGTGCTCAGCCTCATGCTTGAGAACATGGGGGGAGGTCGCAATCTGAAAGTGCCAAAATCAACACCATGTTGAGCTTAAAAATCAATAGATCATCACACTACACTGTAGTGGTCTATGTAATACTTCATTGAACAGACTACAAAGATGTTCTTTTGAGCACGAAAGTGTTGATTTTGGCACATTCAGATTGTGACCTCCCCATGTTCTCAAGCAAGTAGCTGAGCACTGAAGCAAGGGATTGCTTCAAATTTGGTATGAAAAATATATCCAAACTTTTTTTGAGCAGTTTTAATAAGCAAAACTCTAAATTAACTTATAATACTTAATAAAAAGTGAAATTGTATGGTTGTAGCATTAAGGGGAGGGGGTGGGTATTAACCAAAAAAAATTAAAAGCGCTGTAACTTTTGAATAATTAGTGTGATATATATAAAAGTATACGTTGGAAGGAAACAAGTCGGAGAATCCATTTTTGATATCAAATTTCACTAAAACCGCTGTTTTTTGGCTAACAAATTTGTGGACAACGTGACAAATCAGTTTTTTGAAGAGAAAAAATGCCGACATTGCACCAAAATTAACTAAAGACATTTCTCTAGGAATGTTTATTTTTGTTTTAACATACATTTTTAATTTTTTTTTATATTTCTTACCTCAACAATGCAATTTATGCACACAATTTTGATAACAATTCTTGTGTATGTTAATACATGCCTATGTTTTGTTTCTTGATTAATAAGACAAATCAATGTACTTGTGCAAATGTTGATATCATGCTCACATAGCACTCCCCTTAACATTAACATCAGCATCCATGCATTGATTTATCTAATTTCTCTTCAAACAACACATATGAAATAAGCAGTGAACTACTGGAGGGATAATCTAATGTTTATGAAATCAGACATGATCTGATATAATGCATGTATCAATTGCATCCCCGGCCCCGAAGACCCGGGGATAGCAGGGATTAGGGCCGGGACGTACAAATTGCTCATGTGACGTCCTGGCAACAATCGTGTACAGTCCCCACAGGGCCGGGCACCATTTTTTGTACGTCCCCGATACAGTCCCCCCCCCCCCCTTGGCCGGGACAAAGTGTACAGTCCCGGCCACCCATTGCCCAGGACAAAGTATTCACCCGGCTGTATAGTCCCAAGGTCGCTTATTTCTTTCTGCAACCATAACGGAATGCATTTCTATGTGTTCTCTATGTATTATTAGGCTTATTCCGTCAAGCGCATCGCATCTCTAGCTTATATATATATAGCAAGTGCCCTGGGGTGTACATTTGTGTACCTTAGCGTACGTCCCCGCTACACGCCCCGGCTAGCGGGGGCACAGTTTATACGTCCGCGTACACTCCCCCGCATAACCGGGCATCATTTTTGTACACTCGTGTACGGTCCCCACATGGTCCCCACCATGCCCCGGGTCCCAGGGGCCGGGCTTGCAATTGATAAGTGCATAACTCAATAATGAAAGGATTATTATGTGTATGGTTAAAATGTAAAATCGTTCAAGTTGTAGTACTTAATGATCAAAACTTTGACTAGCCTATTAGTATTATTCATACTCCTGACTTTGGAGTGACAATTTAAAAGTTTGTGAGACAAAAGACAATAGTGTTTATATTATAATATGTTATGTTTGTGAAGAAAAACAAACAAACAAACACTGTTCGACCGGATTCATGTTTATTTTCAAATTTCAAATTTTCTTTATTATTTTTTGTTTACAAAATCATGTTGACATTTTTTGAAAATGTTTGAAATTTCAAAGAAAATTGAAGATGTTTGGAATATTTCTAATACTTAAATCCCACCACATGACTGACTGACCCTACCTGGTAGAACAGGTTTTTCTTTTTCTTTGTCGTCTTATTGGTAAAAAAGGTGATATTGTTTAACTTGTAGCATTTACTTCTGGAAAAAATTCCTCTGGCTTGCGTAATATTGTATATTAATAGATTACTGGTGGGATTATCTAATGTTTGAGAGATAATCCAATGAATGTCAGATAATCTCATGTTTGCGAGACAATAAAAATGTTTGCCAGATAAATTTGTCATGATATTTTATTTCACCTGAAAGTCACAACTGGTCAACATGTACTTTTAGAAGCAATTTCAATTAATTTACTAACTTTATATCCAAGAGGTTTCAATGAAGGTATTCATAAGTTTTATGAAGGCGTTCATTGTGACTCTGAGGAATGATTCTTATACTGCTGGAAGCTTCAAATCCAAGTCCCACACACAGGTCTTTCTCTGCCTCAAAATGGCTGATTTGATGGGAGTATTTTTTTTCCTTGCCCCTTTTTGTTTGAAAAACAAAAACAAAAACAAAAAAACAATTTTCATACATAAACTTGAAACAGTAAATACTGCCAACAAATACAATGCAAACACCGATATAATTGTTTAACACGGAAGTCCTACACATTAATGAATTATTAGTAAAAATCATCAATTCATAAAGGTTAAAGAGAGAGCGACTCTGAATCAAGTACGGGTTCATGTAATTTTGTAATTGACTTTGGTAAGACCAACCGATTGCCATTGATCCTTCTATATATGTAAAGCGAAATTTGGCGCACAATAAACATTCTATCATATTATACCAGGGAACAATAACGCATTTCAATGTCGATTCATAGATTTACACAAACAACATTTAAAGGAATATTCAGGGATTTTAAAGCAATTTTCTTTCTTGATTTTCCTTCAAACAAGCGAATGCATTAATTATGAAATTGAAAATATCTGATTGTTTTTCTCTTTTAGTGTTGAAAATATGCAAAGAATGTTGTGTAAAAAAACCTGGAAATTAAAATTCATTTGAATCATTTTATTGACCTCTGTGAGCTTGCACGAATGATATTTGATGATCACTTTGGCCAAGTATCTTGGCCTAAAAATGATTGGGTCAATAGGCTGCAAGTATTGCGCAATAATAAAGATCCTGATACATTTGTTATTAACCTCTTACCCCATGGCGGTAAGTTTTTGGGGAATAACTATCAGAGGGAAAAAAAACAGATACAAATTTGGGCTGAAAGACAGGCCTGCTGGCACCAGGGATCGAACCTGGGTCACCTGGGTGGCAGTCTGCTGCCTATCCTACTGAACTATAGCGGCAAGCTTGCAAAAAGTTAACTTTTTGCTGCGCATATGATAGCCTGTCTGGGTGTCTGGGTGCGAACAGAGATAGACTAGGGAACCACACGCTATCGGCAAGTGGCAGACTGCAGGGTTGTAGCTACGGTGGGCGGCACTGGGCGGGGCCGCCCACTGACAATATCTGCCCAACATTCTAAAAAAGTAAGTTTTGGGGAATAACTATCAGAGGGAAAAAGCAGATCAAATTTGGGCTGAAAGACAGGCCCCGCTGGCACCAGGGATCGAACCTGGGTCACCTGGGTGGCAGTCTGCTGCCTATCCTACTGCTGCGCATATGATAGCTTGTCTGGGTGCAAACAGAGATAGACTGAGGAATCACACACTACCGGCATATAGTAGAGTAGTATTTTTTAGTACCGTACTCAGGCCATAAGGGTTAATGAACTCAAATTATTAACCAAACGGCACAATATAGGGCTCTTTCCTACTGGCTTTGAATGTCTAGGCAGGAATGCACAAAACCATCAGGGCACTTCCCGATACCAAATGAGTGCGTCCTTAATGTAGGCTACAGTGTAACAAGTGTAAACTTTCGTGAACCAGGATAAACTGGCTTTAAACACGTAGGTCTTTTATTTTCAGTGTTGCATCCACTGCGATTGAGTAAAGAATTGGGCTACATTTGATTGGTGCTCTGTGTGCAAAAAAGTAGGTACAGAGCTGCTGATGTATCACATGTATGATGTATTGCCTTGGGTTCAACAAACATTTGGGCTACATTGTAGTTAAGCCCTGGCCTAGATGGTACTTCCGTCACACCTTGAATAAATTTTAGAAAGACAATTTGGTGACGGTATGAATGTATAGTTAAAATGGCAGTTGCTGTTTTATATTATTAGATTCCATTGTTTTGATTTATGTTCAGAGTTTCAAAATGTGTCAACTTAAAACATTTTTACACTTTACTTAAAACATTTTTAAAAAGCACATAAAGTAAAATGGACTCACAGTTGTTGTATACTGGAGCTTGAGATGTCATCATAACATCTCCATCAGCAGGGTGATTTAATCCTCCTCCCCCCAGTCCTGGGACCATTTTTGACAAGAGGGGGTGCCACATAGCTACTATGGAAACATACATTTTCTGTGTGATATAATTTTAAATCATAATGTACAGGCCATGTCACAACAAAGTGTCCTGTAAGAAATATGATTTTGTTTTAGACATAAAAAAATATAGAAATTATACATGAAATAGAAATAATATTGTTCAACAATCTTTCATGTATCATAAGAAGTTTGTTTTTGGACCTCTTGTTATCCGGTTATGGCAAATCCCCTCAGGCATGTCAAATTCAGCTTCGGCCACTTTTCCCGTGCAGAGATGATTAGAATCGCCATTCAGAGTTTTTATAATTGAACATACGCTATCAAATCATAATAATCCACCTACTGCATGTTAGTTAAATTTGAGCAGAAAAATAGATTTTTATCCATATCATCCATGAAAACCACAGATTTTGTATATTACACATTAACATCACCATGCATGCATTGATTTGTCTAATTTCTCTTGAAACGAGATTAGCAGTGAACTGCTGGAGGGATAATCTAATGTTTATGAAATCAATCAGACATGATCTGGGTATCACTTAAAGGTAGATGACCCGATCACATTTTCGTAACACAGAATTATTTCAAACATACGGAGATTTTCATATCATATGAAAGCTCGTATTTTTCTCATCATCATACTGAAATTTGATGGCCTAATTCGGTATAATGACAGAGAAATCGACGTAATACCGTTGAAATACCGCGAATGGTGGTTACCACCGATATAGTTTGTGTACTACTCAATGGGTACAGTTCACAGCATCTTGTGCATCTAAAATAAGAACCATTATAGCTATGCATCTCACATTTTGGGACACAACATTTTTAAGGATGACCTTTCATGTAGAATAGAAAACTTCAAGTTGAAAATCGGAACATCTACCTTTAATAATGAAAGGATAATTATGTATAAAGTTAAATTGTAAAATGTGTAAATGTTGTAGCACTTAAGATCAATACTTCAATATTTTTGCCTATTATTGTAAATACTATTAGTGACTTTTGGAGGGACAATCTAAAGTTTGTGAGACAAGACAAGTGTATATTTTATGTTAAGGTGATGAAAAAGAAGAAAAAACCTTGTTCTATGGGACCGACCTGATTCACTTTCTTTTCCTCAAATTATATATAATTTTATTTAGAAAATTGTTTTTTTCTTCAAATGTTTGAAATTTCAAAAATGTGTTTGAGTTCAAAACACATACAAAAACTCCCGACCGACTGACCCTACCAGGTAGAACTGGGTGTTTTTTCTTTGTCGCCTTATTGGTTAAAAAGGTGAAATTATTTAACTAAGTAGCATTTAATTTGGGGAAAAAACATATTTAAATCAAGAAAAAAAACATCTCTGGCTTGCCTAATATTGTATATTAATAGATTGCTGGTGGGATTATCTAATGTTTGAGAGATAATCCAATGAATGCCAGATAATCAAGTGTTTGCTAGACAATATAAATGTTTGCTAGAAAATTTGTCATGATATTCTATTTCATCTGGATGTCTCAATTGATCATATAAAAAATTGATCTTTTTTTTTTTTTTTTTTTAGAAAAAAAGTTTTAAAAAAGTTCTCTGAAGCTTGGATTAGCAACAACAACAAAATCGCATAGCTCATAGCCTAAAATATTTAAAAAATCGCCCAGTAGCTTATTTTCAAAATGTTTCTGAGACAGACTATCTTCTTGGTTTGGCCTAATTTACCTACTTTATTTCCAAGAGGTAATTTCAATGATGGTGTTCATTGTGAGGCTGAGGAAGGATAATCATACTGCTGGGAATGTAAAAACTTGTCATACTTTAGCCACAATTTCAATAAATTTACATACTTTATTCCCAAGAGGTAATTTCAATGAAGGTGTTCATAATTTCAAGGAAGGTGTTCATAATTTCATTGAAGGTGTTCATAATTTCAATGAAGGTGTTCATAATTTCAATGAAGGTGTTCATAATTTCAATGAAGGTGTTCATAATTTCAATGAAGGTGTTCATAATTTCAATGAAGGTGTTCATAATTTCATTGAAGGTGTTCATAATTTCAATGAAGGTGTTCATAATTTCAATGAAGGTGTTCATAATCTCAATGAAGGTGTTCATCATTGAATGTGTTCGTAATCTAAATGACAGTGTTCGTCATTTCAATAAAGTTGTTCATAATTTCATTAATGTGCTCATAATTTCAATGAAGGTGTTCATCATTGAATGTGTTCGTAATTTCAATGAAGGTGTTCATAATTTCAATGAAGTGTTCATAATGTCAATGAAGGTGTTCATAATTTCATTGAAGGTGTTCATAATTTTAATGAAGGTGTTCATAATTTTAATGAAGGTGTTCATAATTTCAATGAAAGTATTCATAATGTCAATAAAGGTGTTCATAATTTCATTGAAGGTGTTCAAAATTGTATTGAAGGTGTTCATAATTTCAATGAAGGTGTTCATAATTTCAATGAAAGTGTTTATAATTTCAATGAAGGTGTTCATAATTTCAATAAAGGGGTTCATAATTTCAATGAAGGTGTTCATAATTTCAATGAAGGTGTTTATAATTTCAATGAAGGTGTTCTTAATTTCATTGAAGGTGTTCATAATTTTAATGAAGGTGTTCATAATTTCAATAAGGGTGTTCAATGTGAGGCTGAGAAAGGATACTGGCAGCTAGAAATCCAGGTTCTTATTCTACCTCAAAATGGCTGATTTGATGGGATCTTATTATTATTATTATTTTTCTCTTGTTCTTTTTTGTTTCAACTTTCATAATAAAAAACCCAACAAAACCAAAAAAATGCATGCATATAAAACATGATTCAGTAAATACTCCCCGCAAATACACTGTATGCACTGATATACTTGTTCAATGTGGATATCCTACATGTTAATCAAATATTGGCAACAATCATCAATTCATTAATACTGTAAACCACTGAATTTCGTGAGGGATTTAATTTCGCAAAGGATGTGGATTCACGAAATTAAATACCTGCAAATCCTGACAATTTTGCATTGAAAGTTACAGTAAAAATTTCTACATTCACGAAAATCGATGCCCGCTAAATAGTAGTCATCCGCGAAATTATAGTGGTTTACAGTATGTTAATAAAATAGAGTGCGACTCTGAATCAAGTACATGTTCAACTTTGTGTTTGATTTTATGGCAAGACAAATTCATTTCCTTATACATATAAAGCCAAACTTTGCAAACAATACTCTATAGAAGCATTCACAAAATGCAGACGTGCATATCACAACCCATTGAGTACAGGATTAGGCAAAATAAACAAATAAACATGTTTAGCATCCCCCTCGCTTCGTTTTTTGGGTTTGCTTTAATTTCCTTTTCTTCTTCTTTATTTCATTCACAACCTTTTTGTTGCTCAAGGTGTTTCAGAGCTTGAGATGTTTGTAACAGCTTTTCCTCTTTCTTATAAGCATTTTGAGCAAGTTTTGTGGTGACCAACCCCCTCAGAACCATGAAATGAAAACAATTTAAAGAGGCCCCCTTTTTTGTACAGTTTTTCGCTAACAGGAGTGATTTTGCGCTTAAAAAGTGGAAAAAGGGCCTCCTCTTATAAACATTTTAAGCAGGTTTTGTGGTGACGAACCCTGCAGAACCATGAAGTAATGTAGCCTCTTTAAGGATTGTAAAGTTTATCGCTAACAGGGGCCATTTTGCACATAAAGGAGGGGCCTCCGGGCCATTTTGCACTTAAAGGAGGGGCCTCCGGGCCATTTTGCACATAAAGGGGGGCGGGGGGCAGTCTCCTTCCTCCTATTTTCTTTAAAAGTCAGGACGCTAAACATGTTTTTTATTTATGACTTATACCAGGGAAAAATAAAATGTATTGTCAATGCCAATTCACATATTTACATTAACAATATTTAAAGGAACACTCAGTTATTTCGAGGCAAATTCTTTCTTTTTTTAGTTCAAGTAAATCTGCAAAACAGTTTCTAAAACAAATTCTAAAATACTGTAAAATAATCCTGAATAATTATAATTCATACAAACTCAAAAAGATTGACTTTATTGACCTTTGTCTGTGAGCTTGCATGAATGATATTTGATCACTTTGGTCAGGTATCAAATGGTCCACCGGCTGAAAATGGCCTAGAAATGATTGATAAGCTGATTGACCTTTGTCTGTGAGCTTGCATGAATGATATTTGATCACTTTTGGTCAGATATCAAATGGTCCACCGGCTGAAAATGGCCTAGAAATGATTGATAGGCTGCAAGTATTGTGCAATAATAACAGTCCAGCTAGATTTTTAATTAATAATTTTCTGACCAATAGCACACCATACAGAAAGGTGTAAATGATGGAAAGTGTATATCCATTGTGCCACGAAAAAAATAAAGCCTGTTCTACGGGCAAACGGACCACTCAGGATTGGCCAGTCAGTCTTCTTTATTTTTTTTGCCCCTTTAAATTTCCCCCTTCAAAATGAACGTAAACAATCGATAAAATCGAAAAATGTTGCCGTAATTTGACGTGCCAACACAATTATTTGGGTCGGTATTCATTTGCATGTGAAAATTGTTTTCTTCGTTTTCTAAAATAAATGGAGCGGTCGGGCCCGTAAATCAGGATTTATTTTTTCGTGGCCTATGTCATTTCTACTTTCTGTCTTTTACACCTGCTGCACAAGGGCTCTTTCCTATGGCTTCGAGTGACAAGGGATGAAAGCAGTGCAAAAACCACACATAAACTGTTCGTAGGCACTTCCCGATACCAAATGGCTGAGTGTGTCTTTAACATGAACCAGGATGTTCTGATTTCAAACACAATAACTTTATTTTCTTACAGTGTTGCAAATACTTTGATTGGGTGATGGAATTGGGCTACTTTTAATTGGTGCCAAAAGCCATTGATAAATCATATTAAGAAGTATTTTCCTAAGGTTTAATGACAATTTGGGCTACTTTTATTTGGTGCCAAGCCATTGATTATTCATATGAAGAATATTCCTTCGGTTCAATGAACATTTGGGCTACTTTTTAGTTACACAATAGCCTAGATGGTACTTCCGCCACACGTTGTAGAAATTTAATTTAGTTGGTATTTTGTCTACTAGCAACTGACAAATACTTCATACTCTCACTCGGAATTTAGCCTGACACAATCTGAACAGAATTTGATCTTAAACAGTTTTTTTCCAAGAGCTCAACATTTTTGCACCATGGCTATCACTACTATCAAGCATGCCTTGCTATTTACCATTATTTTGGTGTCAATGAATGGCATCAACAGTCAACTTCTAACCACAATATTTGCTGTACGAGATATAACTGCCTTGCTGGAAAACATCACAGACACATCTACTGTGACGTCTATGTTCCTGTCAAACATTTTGAATCGGAGTGCTGAAACTCAATCAAGCATGAATGGTAGCCTTGATCAAATCGAAAATACTCAAACTCGGATTGCAGACACGCAATCTGAAATCGCAAATACTCAAACTCAGATGGCAAATACCCTAACTCAAGTGGTTCAACTCTTGCAGATGCAAAGCCAACAATTACAGAACATGACGGACACAATGAGTCACATGGTTGAGCAAATGAGCACACAAAACAATTTGATTTCTCTACTACCTACGGACATTCCAAGAGATTGTTCAGATCTTGCTTCAAGAGGACCATATTCATCTGGATCTTACACTATACAACCATGGGATAACTTAGGAAGCATCCGTGTGTACTGTGATATGGACAAAGATACAGGTGGTTGGACTGTCTTCCAAAAGCGTTTTGATGGATCAGTTGACTTTTACCTGGGGTGGGATGATTACGAAAACGGATTTGGCAGCACAGTTGGGGAATATTGGTTGGGACTTCGACAGATACATAGGCTGACTCAACAAGGACCTTGGATGTTGCGCATTGAGTTAGCCGACTTTCAGGATAATACTGCATATGCAGAATATCAATCATTTTCAATCGGGGATGCTGAATCTAATTATACGCTGTCTGTAGGTGCATACAATGGTACTGCAGGAGACTCATTGACCTATCATAACAACCAAGCCTTCAGTACCAAGGACAATGAACATGATAGCGATCCTAATAGACACTGTGCTGAATCCTTCAAAGGTGCATGGTGGTACAATGCCTGTGGTTTTTCCAATCTGAATGGCCTGTATCTGGGAGAATCACAGGACAGTCCTACAGGCATAGTGTGGAATCACTGGAAAGGCACTGAAGTACTGAAGCGCTCAGAGATGAAAATGCGTCGAATCAGATAAGCTACTTCTACGATATCTTATTATAATTAATGGTCAATAATTACGGACATGTGAATAATGCAACAGAAAAAATGGAAAAATGCACTTGTTATTTCAAGAGATGATCAAACAAAAGAAAATATGAAATAGCCAGAATGGTATGTAAACAATTCAAACATCTTAACCATTTATTGTATTGCTAATTAAGTACAGTGGCACAAAATGTAAAACACTTTTCCAATTCATGTTGACATTTGGGATTTAGTTTTTCAATGACATGTAAAATGGTAACAATGTGAATCAAAATATGTCTAGTTGGAGCAGACAATACTGTAAAACAACTTAATTTCACATCAACTTAATTTAGGCAAATTAGCATTTAGTCAACTTTTTGCGGTAATTTAATTTCACTAATTTGTATCATCTTCCTATAATAATGTAATTGGCGGCAATTTAATTTGGCGAATTGGATCTCCTAGCGAAATTAGCAGAATTGAATTGCTTGTGAAATTAAGTTGTTTTACAGTAACCCTAACTTTCAAATTGATTTATAATATATACTAGTGCATTCAGTGCTGGAATTAATCAACCAGCCAGTCAAGCAGGCAACTCTCAAAAATACCTGTCCGACAGAAATTCCACCAGCCAGTGTAACTCTTGGTTGGTCAGGTACTTTGCATCTTCAACCGTCCCATGCAAAAGCTACCCACTATGGGCGGGTGGGTCGATGCTATTTCCTGGCCTGAGTGCATTGTTGGAGATACATTTATATTTGATAATTCATTGGTGAAGGGATATTCAATGTCAAATTTTAAATAAGTTTAGTATTTGGTTGCTCATGGTTGTAGCATATAATGAGCAAAATCTGTGTATATTACACATCAGTGTATTGCTGGAGGGACAAACCAAAAACAATCCAATGTTTGAAAGACAACTTGGTGATGGTATAAATGTATAGTTAAAATAGCACTTGCAGTTTTATATTATTATATTCTATTGTTTTGATTTAGGTTCAGGGTTTCCTAACAAATGTGTTCATTAAAAAACAGTTTTACACTTTACTTAAAACAGTTTGACAATAAGCACATATATAGTAAATGTACATAGTGGTTGTATACTGGAGCTTGAGATGTCATCATAACATCTCCATCAGTGGAGTGATTTAATCCATCCCTTTGAAAAGATGGTGGCATTCAATAAATACCTGCAACCATTGAAAATCTCTGAACCGTGACATGTGTGAATAAAATAAACTTATGATACTTTAACTGTAAGCCTTACCCCTTTATTCGCACGGAAAAATTCAAACATGTGGGTCATTTCTATCATGTAATTTCAGTACTATGTATAAACATCATGGTCTCTGGGCACTGAAAATTGACAAGAATCAGCATTACAAATCAAGCGCCAATATTAACACTGTTAACGCATATAAACACTGCACAAAAATATAGTACCGTAACCACTTTTTTCGAGACACCCTGTGTTTAATTCCTATTAGACCCTTAATAAATTCGAAATATAGGAAAAAACGATGCAAATGATGCAAAACAAATGATGCAGTTTCCAATATTGCACTTAATGGATGCCATAAACTTGTCTTTCAAATTTCCCGCCATTGTAACATTTAATTCCCTAACCAGTGCCCTGAGATCACGGTATTCACAGTGCTGAAATGTAATGATACAAATGACCTACATGTTCGAGAGTTTCTGTGAGAAAAGAGCAAGACTTATAGTTTAAGTATCATAAGTTTATTTTACTGACACGGGCATGTGTGGCGCAGTGGGTAGACCACTGGATTCATGATCTAAAGGTTGTGGGTTCGAATCCCGCTGTGGTCAACATGTTGTGCTCTTGAGTAAGGCACTTTACCGCAATTTCTCCTCTCTACCCAGGTGTTAAATGGGTACCGGCATTCTTCAGTGCTGGGAAGGTAACAGACTCGTTGTGGAGGAGGTGTAGCGAGCCCCACATAGAAACATTATAAAAAGGAGTGAGTCTGGCCCTATCGCTTTGAGAGAGAGATGGGCACTCCGCTCCTGGTATTACAGGATCGACCGCCTTTACCTTTACCCTTACTGACACGTGTCACGGTTCAGAGATTTTTAATGGTTGCAGGTATTTATTGAATGCCCCTCGTATAAACAGTGAACTGCTGCAGGGAATCTAATGTTTATGAAATCAATCAGAAATGATCTTGTATCACTTAAAGGTAGATGACCCGATCACATTTTCGTAACACAGAATTATTTCAAACATACGGAGATTTTCATATCATATGAAAGCTCGTATTTTTCTCATCATCATACTGAAATTTGACGGCCTAAATCGGTATAATTACGGAGAAATCGATGAAATAACGTCGAATTACCGCGAATGGTGGTAACCACCGATATAGTTTGTGTACAACTCAATGGGTACAGTTCACAGCATCTTGTGCGTCTAAAATAAGAACCATTAGAGCTATGCAACTCAAACTTTGGAACACGACTTTTTTTAAGGATGACCTTTCATGTAGAATAGAAAACTTCAAGTTGAAAATCGGAAATGTGATCGGGTCATCTACCTTTAATAATGAAAGGATAATTATGTATAAGTTAAATTGTAAAATGTGTAAATGTTGTAGCACTTAAGATCAATACTTTGACATTTTTGCCTATTATTGTAAATACTATTAGTGACTTTTGGAGGGACAATCTTAAGTTTGTAAGACAAGACAAGTGTATATTTTATGTTAAGGTGATGAAAAAGAAGAAAAAACCTTGTTCTATGGAGCCTTTTTATGGCAAAAGGATGTATCTTATATGTACTTTCCTAATGATATACTTCCTTTTAACATGGATTGTGTTGACTTGGTTCAATAATCCTCACTTAGGAAAAGGGTTGCAACTTGTAAAGACAATAAAAGTAATATACTGCCTTTTACCACTACATGATTGATGGAGACAAAAAGCTAACTTTGATCATGTTAAAAGGAAGTATATTGTTAGGAAACTACATATAAGATACATTCTTTTGCCATAAAAGGGCCGTATGGGACCGACCCGATTCACTTTTTTCCCCTCAAATTATATATATATATATATATATATATATTTATTTTTTTTAAATTTTTTAAATGTTTGAAATTTCAAAAATGTGTTTGAGTTCAAAAACAAACAAACACTCCTGACCGACAGACCCTACCTGGTAGAACAGGGTGTTTTTTACTTTGTCGCCTTATTGGTTAAAAAGG
Source organism: Ophiura sarsii (assembly GCA_035610835.1). Lineage (NCBI taxonomy): Eukaryota > Metazoa > Echinodermata > Ophiuroidea > Amphilepidida > Ophiuridae > Ophiura > Ophiura sarsii. The sequence goes on from CM069447.1 coordinate 15,976,718, forward strand.
TGAAATTATTTAACCAAGTAGCATTTAATTTGGGGGAAAACCTATCTAATTGGGAAAAACATCTCTGGCTTGCCTAATATTGTATATTAATAGATTACTGGTAGGATTATCTAATGTTTGAGAGATAATCCAATGAATGCCAGATAATCAAATGTTTTCTAGACAATAAAAATGTTTGCCAGATAAATTTGTCATGATATTTTATTTCATCTGAATGTCTCAATTGATCATTTATGTTATCCTCAATTTCAATTAAGGCCAAACAAAGAAGGTCTGTCACAGAAGCCCGCCCGCATTGGTATGTGAAATGAGCTACGGCGCGTATGTCTATGCGCTGGGGGCTAAAAACCTCTTCTTTTTTTGATTTTTGATTTATTTATTTTTTTGATTTTTTTTTGTTGATTTTCTGAAGCTTGGATTAGCAAAAAAAATAATTAAAAATCGCATAGCTCATAGCCTATTTTCTGAAGAAAAAAATGTTAAAAAAATTGCACAGCACTTAGCTTATTTTCAAAATGTTTCTGAGACAGACTACTTAGTATCTTCTTGGTTTGGCCTAATTTAACTACTTTATTTTAAGAGGTAATTTCAAAGATGGTGTTCATGGTGAGGCTGAGGAAGGATACTCATACTGCTAAGAATGTCAAAACTTGTCATACTTTAGCCACAATTTCAATTAATTTACATACTTTATTCCCGAGAGGTAATTTCAATGAAGGTGTTCATAATTTCAATGAAGGTGTTCATAATTTCAATGAAGTGTTCATAATTTCAATGAAGGTGATCATAATTTCAATGAAGGTGTTCATAATTTCAATGACGGTGTTCATAACCTCATAACTCATAACTTGTCATACTTTAGCCACAATTTCAATTAATTTACATACTTTATTCCCAAGAGGTAATTTCAATGAAGGTGTTCATAATTTCAATGAAGGTGTTCATAATTTCAATGAAGGTGTTCATAATTTCAATGAAGATGTTCATAATTTCAAGGAAGGTGTTCATAATTTCAATGAAGATGTTCATAATTTCAATGAAGGTGTTCATAATTTCAATGAAGATGTTCATAATTTCAAGGAAGGTGTTCATAATTTCAATGAAGATGTTCATAATTTCAATGAAGGTGTTCATAATTTCAATGAAGATGTTCATAACTTCAATGAAGGTGTTCATAATTTCAATGAAGGTGTTCATAATTTCAATGAAGGTGTTCATAATGTCAATGAAGGTGTTCATAATTTCAATGAAGATGTTCATAATTTCAATAAAGGTGTTCATAATGTCAATGAAGATGTTCATAATTTCAAGGAAGGTGTTCATAATTTCAATGAAGATGTTCATAATTTCAATGAAGGTGTTCATAATTTCAATGAAGATGTTCATAACTTCAATGAAGGTGTTCATAATTTCAATGAAGGTGTTCATAATTTCAATGAAGGTGTTCATAATGTCAATGAAGGTGTTCATAATTTCAATGAAGATGTTCATAATTTCAATAAAGGTGTTCATAATGTCAATGAAGATGTTCATAATTTCAAGGAAGGTGTTCATAATTTCAACGAAGGTGTTCATAATTTCAAGGAAGGTGTTCAAAATTTCAATGAAGATGTTCATAATTTCAAGGAAGGTGTTCATAATTTCAATGAAGGTGTTCATAATTTCAATGAAGGTGTTCATAATTTCAATGAAGGTGTTCATAATTTCAAGGAAGGTGTTCATAATTTCAATGAAGATGTTCATAATTTCAAGGAAGGTGTTCATAATTTCAATGATAATTTCAATGAAGATGTTCATAATTTCAAGGAAGGTGTTCATAATTTCAAGGAAGGTGTTCATAATTTCAAGGAAGGTGTTCCTAATTTCAACGAAGGTGTTCATAATTTCAAGGAAGGTGTTCATAATTTCAAGGAAGATGTTCATAATTTCAAGGAAGGTGTTCATAATTTCAACGAAGGTGTTCATAATTTCAAGGAAGGCGTTCATAATTTCAAGGAAGGTGTTCATAATTTCAATGAAGATGTCCATAATTTCAATTAAGGTGTTCATACCTTCAATGAAGGTGTTCATAATTTCAAGGAAGGTGTTCATAATTTCAACGAAGGTGTTCATAATTTCAAGGAAGGCGTTCATAATTTCAAGGAAGGTGTTCATAATTTCAATGAAGATGTCCATAATTTCAATGAAGGTGTTCATACCTTCAATGAAGGTGTTCATAATTTCAAGGAAGGTGTTCATAATTTCAATGAAGATGTCCATAATTTCAATGAAGGTGTTCATACCTTCAATGAAGGTGTTCATAATTTCAATGAAGGTGTTCATAACTTCAATGAAGGTGTTCATAATTTCAATGAAGGTGTTCATAATTTCAATGAAGGTGTTCATAATTTCAATGAAGGTGTTCATAATTTCAATGAAGATGTTCATAATTTCAATAAAGGTGTTCATAATTTCAATGAAGGTGTTCATAATTTCAATGAAGGTGTTCATACCTTCAATGAAGGTGTTCATAATTTCAATGAAGGTGTTCAAAATTTCAATGAAGGTGTTCATAATTTTAATGAAGGTGTTCATAATTTCAATAAAGGTGTTCATAATTTCAATGAAGGTGTTCGACATAAGATGGCGGCTGAATGGCAGTCTCCGCTTTGTTCAAATTGGCCATAACCTTGATCTGTTTATACCATTCGGCAGGGTTTGTTTTCTTGTGGCGCTGAACCCTATTGAGGTAGTAGTCTCTCTTTGCCTTTGCTATTACATATCTGACTTTATTGTAGAGTTTCCATTTTCGCGAACGGTGTTCCTTACAAAAGACCTGTTGACGCTCATGGATAAGACTAATCAACAGGGAAACTGTAAATAAAGTTTCATGTGCCTTATCAGACTACAAATATTAATTTCAAATTTCAGAGAATCTTATTTATTGGTATGAGGAAGTAAGCAGTCAATTATTTTAATATGTACCTGTAGCAGACAGGTTAGATATGCACACACGTTACCTGAGCCCACTGACTTCCTTGTAGATAGGTTTGCCCGGATCTATGCATAAAATTTGACCTTTTTACAATGCTTGGGATATTATTAGACCAAAAACTGATGATTTTGTTTTATGTAAGTGGCCTGATAACTTTAAGGGCAACTGTTTATTATTGTATCAATGTTATGATCTTGTTCATTTTTGTTTCAACTATCATAATAAAAAACACACACAAAAACCAAAAACAATTTCATACATATAAAACATGATTCAGTATACTCCCCGCAAATACACTGTAAGCACTGTTTTGTTCAATGCGGATATCCTACATATTAATCAAATATTGGCAACAATCTTTAATTCATGAATACTGTAAAACCACTGAATTTTGTGAGGGATTTAATTTCGCGAGGGATGTGGATTCGTGAAATTAAATACCCGCGAAACTGACATTGAAAGTAACAGTAAAATGTCCAGATTCGTGAAAAGAAATGCTCGCTAAAATAGCAGTAATTATGAATTTGTGAAATAAAGTATCCGTGAAATTATAGTGTTTTACAGTATGTATTTGGCAAAACAAACTCATTGTCTATAAAGCAAAACTTAGCGAACAATACTCTATATATAGATAGAAGCATTCACAAAGGAACCCAAAATGTACAGGATTAGGCAAAATAAACATGTTTAGCATCCCCTCTTGCTTCATTTTTTGGGTTTGCTCCATTCATAACTTTTTTGTTGTTCAGGTGTTTCAGAGTTTGAGATGTTTGTAACAGCTTTGCCTCTTTCTTACAAGCATTTTAAGCAAGTTTTTTGGTGACAAACCCCTCATAACCATGAAATTAATTTTTTTTAAAGACGCCTCCTCCTCTTTAAGGATTGTAAAGTGTATCGCTAACAAGGGTGATTTTGCACTAAAAAGGGGGCCTCCTTTTATAAGCATTTTAAGCAGGTTTTGTGATGACAAACCCTTCAGAACCATGAAATAGTGTAGCCTATAAAAATTTGGCTCCTAGCGCTGAAAGTCTGATAGTTTGATATATTTTTAGTTATGTTGTCTGAAAATTCGTAAAATTCCTTCAAATTTGAACTTCTAGAAAACATCGATTTAGTAAAAAAAATTGACATTTTCCACCATTTAAAGCTAAATGTTCTCGGAATACACGGGTGTGTGACCTAAAAGGCGAGTATACTATTATGAACAATCAAAATAAACTATCAGATTCATTTTATATTGTCACAATGTGAAGAAATTGGAAGAAAACTGAAATTTAAAATGATCGTAAGATTGGCCTTTGTTTACATTTGTAGGCATTGTTTTGCGCTGTTTTGTTTTTTGCGTCTTCGTCGCGGATATCAAGCGGCACGTCTAGTATTATGCACGGGAAGATTCAGCGCACGACGCAATGATCGAACAGCTGACGCAGCATTTGAAAAGCGCAGAACTCCACTTAATTTCCCGCTAAATAACCATGCGCCTTTTCTTGACTCAAACTTACCAAAACAACAATTTTAAATCACCCAAAAGAACAGGAAATAGTCGCTTCCGATTAGTAACTTATGATGGTAATGATAGAATACATATAAAGGAATAAAATAATAGAGAAATATGAAATTCAATTTTTGAAACAAGTGCCGGGTTGACACTGCCCTTAAAGGGGGAGGTGGCCTCCTCCTTCCTTTAAGTCAGGATGCTAAACATGTTTTTACCTCTGCCTGAGAACAATATAATGCATTATTAATGCCAATTCACAGATTTACATGAACAACATTTAAAGGAACACTCAGTTATTTTGAAACAAAATTTTCCAGATTTCCCATCAAACAAGAGAATTATGAAATTGAAACCAAATGAAACTCTCAGATTTATTTACTTCAAAGTGTTGTAAATATGCAAAACAGTTTGATATAACAAATTCTAAAATATTGTTTCCAAAAAAACCTGAAAAATTATAATGCATACAAATTCTAATGATTTTATTTTAATGACCTCTGTGAGCTTGCATGAATGATATTTGATCACTTGGGTCAGGTTATCAAATGGCCCCAGTAGCGTAGCCAGTGGGGGCCGGGGGGCAGACTGCCCCCCCCCCCCCCCCCCCCCGGACACTTAAAATGGGGACGGAGAAGCGGAAAAATGGGGACGAGAAGAAGGGGAGAAAAGAGAGAAAGAAGGCGAAGTAGAGGGAGATAGAGAAGAGAAAGGCGAGAAAGAAGAGATAGCCAAATAGAGCGAAAAATTTAACATTTAGTACATTAACTGTGCGATTTTTTTTGCACTGTGCGATTTTTTTTTGGACTGTGAGAATTTTTTTGCTAAATGGGGACGGAGAAGCGAAAAAATGGGGACGAGAATTGACTGTGCGATTTTTTTTTTGACTGTGCGATTTTTTTTGACTGTGCGAACATTTTTGACCTCACCCCATCCCCCCCCCCCCCCCCACTTACGTGAAATTCACGAGGTAAGTGACTAGAAAAAAAATTGGGGCAACCTTTTACAAAAAAAAATTTAGGGACATAAAAAAAAGGGACGATATTGATGTTTGCCCCCCCCCCCCCCCCCCCCGGAATGACAATGCTGGCTACGCGCCTGAATGGCCCTTTGGCTGAAAATGGCCTAGAAATGATTGACAGGCTGCAAGTATTGCGCAATAATAACGGTCTGGCTAGATTTGTAATTAATTATTTACGGGCATATGTTCTACAGGAAAAATCCCCTCTCAGGTTAGGTAATTGGTTGGTCTGGCTTTTTTTTGTCTTTATTTTTCTTTCCCTTTTAAAATGAACTTGACATGCTAAAAAGATTATTTGGGTCGGTATTCATTTGCATGTGAAAATTGTTTTCACCGATTACCAAAACAAATGTGTCGGTCAGGCCCATAGATCAGGGTTTCTATTTTCGTACGTCACGTAGCCTTATGTCATTTCTACTTTCTGTCTTTTACACCTGCCGCACAAGGGCACTTTGCTATGGCTTCGAGTGACTGGGGATGACAGCAGTACAAAACCCACACAAAAACTTTTTGTAGAAAAACCAATCAGGCACTTCTTGATACCAAATGGCTGAGTGTGTCTTTAATGTGAACCAGGATGTACTCAAACACAATAACTTTATTTTCTTACAGTGTTGCAAATACTTTGATTGGGTAATGGAATTGGGCTACTTTTAATTGGTGCCAAAAACCATTGATAAATCATATTTAGAAGTATTTTTCTAAGGTTTAATGACAATTTGGGCTACTTTTCATTGGTTGGTGCCGAACCATTGATAATTCATATGTATGAAAAATATATTCCTACGGTTTAATGAACATTTGGGTTACTTTTTAGTTACACCATGGCCTATAGATGGTACTTCCGCCACACCTTGTAGAAATTTAATTTAGTTGGTATTTTTTTGTCTACTAGCAACTGAAAAATACTTCATACTCTCACTCGGAATTTAGCCTGACACAATCTGAACAGAATTTGATCATAAACAGTTTTTTCCAAGAGCTCAACATTTTTGCACTATGGCTATGAGAGATAATCCAATGAATGTCAGATAATCCAATGTTTGCGAGACAATAAAAATGTTTGCCAGAGAAATTTGTCATGAAATTTTATTTCACCTGAATGTTACAACTGGTCATATATGTTCTTTCGAAATACTTTATTTCCAAGAGGTATAATTTCAATAAAGGTATTCAATGTGAGGCTAAGGAAGGATAATCAAACATACTGCTGGGAATGTCAAAACTAGTCATACTTTAGCCCCAATTTTAATTAAACCTACTTTATTTCCAAGAGGTAATTTCAATGAAGGTGTTTAATTGTGACCATGTGGAAAGATACTCATACTGCTGGAAACTTGAAATCCAGGTCCAACATCCAGGGTCTTTCTGTACCTTAAAAATGGCCTATTTGGCAGGATCTTATTGTTTTTATATAGAGTAAATTCATTTTCTTGTTCCTTTTTTGTTTCAGCTATAGTCCATAAAGCAGAAATGGAAGAAAGTAAAAGAAAGAAAAAAATCAGTAAATACTACCCACAAATGTAATGCAAACACTAGTATACTTTTTCAATGTGGATATCGTTCATGTTGATCAAATATTGGCAGACATTCACCAATGTTAAAGAGATTCCGATTCTGAATCAAGTACATGTTCATGTCATTTTGCAATTGATTTTTATGGCAAGACCAACTCATTGTCATTGTTACTTTGTATAAAGCAAAACTTAGCGAACAATACTCTATAGATAGAAGCATTCACAAAATGCAGACATGCATATCACAACCCATTTGGATTTATTGGCACACGATTACACCCGGGAGCAAAAATGCATTGTCAATGCATAGATTTATACAAACAACATTTAAAGGAAGGGGAGACTGGGGAGTGTTCACCCTGTTTTCATTTGAAATGCCTAGAGACGCCAATTTTAAAGGTGGAATGGACCTATCGACATTATATGAAAAATTGAAATCTTGGCTACCTACGATTATAATTTCAGTACCCAGGCCTTACAGTAAAGGAATGAGTAATGGATAAAGACAAGTGTCTCAAAATGGTGAACTTGCCCCACCCAGGGACAGATTCGTCATAGGCCGGGGCAAGTTCACCATGGGCTCAGAATTGGGCTTCATAAAGTAGTATTGTGTATCCATACTCATTGTATAATGTGATATGATTTTCTTCCTACATAAAATTGTAGGGGTCCCAAATTTAGGGGCGGGGTCGTTTTGTGGAATATACTCGTTTAGAATGTTAAAATTATTCCAGAAAATAATGTTATGATTAAAATAGGCTACAGGAGGAGAATTACAATTTTGAAATTATACAACATCTTAATCAGGGCTGAGTGTTTTTTTAACCAGCAAGTCGGTCAGGTAACTCACAAAAAATATGTGCCCGACAGAAATTCTACCAGCAAGTGTAACTCACTTACACTGTGAGTTAAAACATTTTACCCGCCAGTCGTTCAGGTATTTTTGCATTTTTACCCAACCGGCGCAAAAATACTTTTGTGCTATTTCCAGGCCTGGGTGAATGTGCCCCATAGTGCATTGAACCAGTACCTGTACCCACATACAACGACGGGTTTATAACTGCATCAAATCCATAACCAATCCCAAATACCTAACTAATGAAGATTTACATTAAAATCTTCTGTACAAATATCTTTGGAAAAATTTAATACAAACAAATGGAAGAAAATTCACTTTTGTGATGTAAAATGGGTTTTTAGATGATCATTTGACAATTATATGGAGATCTGTTACTGTGGAAAGCAAACAACAAACAGATGCATATACTGCGAGTTCGCCAACGTCAACCAGTGACCGCAATTATTTGAATCATGTGGTGGGGGAACCTGTCCTGAGGGTGTCCATGCCCCAATCTCCCCTACATTCAATGATTTCGAAGCAAATTAATTTTTTGTTTTCCTTCTGGATTTTACATCAATTAAAGGTATATTATGTGATCTTTCCAGGGAACGCTCTCAACATCGAAAAAAAAATTAAAAGTAGATTTTCTTGCAGATTTACATTTCTGATCATAAATCGTACATACATTCCAAGTTACAGGACGATTTTTACGATTCTTAATTACTTCAAAATCATGATTTTAGAGTGAAAATCGGATTATCCGACAGTTTATATTTTTCACTCTAAATTCACTCTAAAACCATGATTTTGAGGTAATTAGGAATCGTATCGCTCTGTAACTTGGAATGTATGTATGATTTATGATCAGAAATGTAAATCTGCAAGAAAATCTACTTTCTAAAAAAAATAATGAATATAGGGCGCTCTCTGGAAAAGATCACATAATATGCATTTAAGCACAAGAATTACATTATGAAAATGAAACCAAATGTTGTTGTTTTTAAACATCAAATCAAAGTGTTATAAATATGCAAAACAGTTTTTTAAATTGTCCAAATTCTAAAATATGATTAAAAAATTAGAGATTGACTTTATTGACCTCTGTGAGCTTCCATGAATGATTGATCACTTTGGTATCATAATGGTCCATGGGCTGAAAATGGCTTAGAAATGATTGATGGGCTGCAAGTAGTGTGCAATAATAACAGTCCAGCTTGATTTGTTTATTTTCAAACTCATTTACTGACCAACAGCACAACATATAGCATGTCTGTCTTTTACGCATGCCGCACCAGGGTTCTTTCCCATGGCTTCGAGTGACTAGGTAGGAAAGCCCCAATGTTGTACAAAAAACCAGGCACTTCCTGATACCAAATGACTGAGTGTACAGTCATCAAAAAAAAAGTAACTATACAGGTAATAATGGGCTTTTAACTCTCAAAATATATATCCTACCTAAAAAAAAAGTTGTAAAATTGTTGAGAAATTTATCTTCTTTAATATGAGATATTGCACGCTAGGATCGGTTGAATATTAAAGAAGTGACAATCCAAAATGTAAGGTACAGTCACAATTTCATTTTCACACTTTGCTTTTTCAACACGGGGGGGGGGGGGGGGGAGGATGACAGGTAGCGTGTGTGTGGCGAATTAATCCATCGGAATAATACGGCCGACTATCCAATCTGCTCGTTGCACTAGCGGTAATCGACTACCGACTTCACTTTACATTTTGGAGTGCCACTTCCTCAATAATATAATAATGATATTTTATCTAACCCGAATATCACAACTGGTCATAATTTAGTCCCAATTTCAATTGATTTACATACTTTATTTCCAACAGGTAATTACAATGACCCTGAGGCTAAGGAAGGATACTTATGCTGCTGTGAAGCTTGAACTTTTCTACCTCAATTTTTTTTTTTTTTTTATTATTAAATTTATTTAATTATTATTATTTTGTGGTCTTTTTGGTTGGGGTACTATTTCTTATTAATTAGGGCACACGTCCAATAGCCCTTGGACAAAGTGCCAATGTTTATAAACCTAAAATGTCATTAAAATCTGCAAAAATCGAAGAAGAAAAAATTAAAAATGTGTGAAAAAATTGTTTTCGACATATTTTCGGCCAAAAATGGCTGATTTTACATGATTTGAGAAAAAAAATATCTAAAAAAAACCAAGCCAATCTTTATGTTCCACCCGGCAAGTTTTTCGAGGATAAAATGGACACAGGCTATATACTTGGCCGAGTCAGGCCGAGTATACTCGACCAAGTAGCCTTGACACCTGTGGTGTAGTGGGGAATCTTAAGCCGCTGGTGCTGGAGGTCCGTGGTTCAAATCCAGGGACTTGGGGGGGGGGGGGGGGGGTCGCGGTGACTTGGGGGGGGGGGGGTCACGGTGACTTTTGGGGTCACTTTTCTCAGTGCAGAAAAAAGTGCCCAAATGGGTTAGGGTTAATATATAATCGTGGATATTACATGGAGCAAGAACCGTGTGGATCCATAGCTATTAAGCCTTGCCTTTAGATGACGATTGACACATATGTACGCTACTGGATTGCAAACCAAACTTGGGGATTTCCTATTATTTATTTCAGATTTAATACTTTTGATAGTTTGGAAACGGCCCTGAGTAGATCGGGTACATAGCAAGAACAGGCAACATAATTCTGAACATTGATGGTTCCCAATATCTATTTCTATCAATTCCAATCTGCAACTTAGTGAACATGTTCCCATCCTTGATAGCTCCATTTAGGTATAGAATAGGGAATATCCCACAACAAACCCGAAAACACATGGCCTTAGGGTATATAGCAGGACCATGAAACATAATGCTGACTATTGATGGTTCCCAATATCCATTTCTATCAATTTACAGTTTGATGAAGAACAAGTTCCCATCAGTGATGGTTCCATTTATAAGTACAAAACAGGGGAATTTATTGATGATTCCTAATATCCATTTTTTCTATTAATTCCAATTTACGGTTTGAATAATAAGTTCCCATTCTTGATGGTTCCATTTATAAGTACAAAACAGGGGAAACCACTAAACAACCACCTAATGCTAAATTTTTTGATTGTTCCCAATATCCATTTTAGGTAGAAAACATGGGGAAACCCCTACACAACCCCATAACATCCATTTCATGGCATATACAAATATTCAGATTATTTTGCGCTATATTTTGCGCTTGAACAATTTCTTTCCATAGGTTCTGTACAATATACACTATTTTATGAGTGTGTAGACCCAAAACCTAAATAAAGAAAAAAAAGAAGAGATCAACTATTCAAAGCCCTTGTGAATACAAACACTAGTATAAGGAACATCTTACTAAAAATAAAATTAACCTTTTCATTAGAGTATAGGGTTAATAGTAGCTTTATAATAAAATACAGTGTTCATGGTCACCCAGGTGTTAATGATACATTGGGTGGGTTATACATGGATAACTTCCCTAGTGTAGTCCTGGGGTGGGGTGGGGTGGGGGGGGGGGGGGGGGGTTACCACCCATACATTTACCACTAACGACCTTTTTTACTATGCACTCTACGACCTTTTAAGGCCCCATTGACGATAATGAATAATACATTTACCAGAAATAAGGGATCATCTGTTTAATAGGCAGGTGAAAAGGCGACCCTATTTGGCAGCACATTTTCCTAACCTCAGATCCACTCAGTACATCCCCCGCCGACCCTAGTGCATTCAGGTGACTTTCAGTGTTGCCTACACCCCTTTTTAGCAATGGCATTGGGCTACTTTTAGGTGGCTGCCAAACACCAGTTGCTGGTACTTGCCCATATGTCTATACTCATTAGGGCTCAATGAAAATTGGCCTACATTTTAGTCATGGGCGATGACCTTGATCGCACTTACACCGCACCTTAGTTGGCAATACTGACAATGGTTTACATACTCCCACTCAGAATTTAGTCTAATTTAGTCTAAATCAAGCAGAATTGGACGCCTACAACTTTTTCTCTTCTTCAGGAGATCAACATTTTGGCATTATGGCTAGAAGTACTACCAAGCACGCCTTGCTATTTACCATCATTACCACTAGACGCTGGAATTAACACACAAACAGTTGTTTTTGCAGTTGCCTCGTGTCAAGCGAGATACATGTATAAAACATTTCATTTATTTCATTAAGGACTGCCAACCCATGCTCAATTCAACACCACATGTTAATTAAATTCATAAACACAGTAAATAGCAAGGGAGAGAGGCAAGAGTGCTCAGATGAAGCCCTCCTCCTCTTTCCCCCTGTTAGTGGGCAGTCCACCCAATGAACCCCTTGCAAAATAATAATGTCAAACCTGACTGGAATTGAAAGTTGCGACTAGTCCTTAACATTTTCTTTGTTTAGCCAAAACCTGGCCTAACACATAATTGTGATCATTTTGGAACCACTACTATTTTATCATTATGATTATTATATTGGAGTGGATTATCCAAGCATTTCACTATTTCCGAAGACCTTGAGATACGTACAAAGTATTCTTTTTTTCCACACACAAATTGACAACGTAATTTGTGGGTGAAAACATATAACAATTGAAAATTATTGTTTATTTGATGCACCTTGACCAACACATTAATAATTTCAACTTTTTTCTGAACGTGTCGTTCATTCATTATTTTGATCTTAACTCATTTTACTTTGCCAAACCAAAAAACACTGCCAACCCAAGCTCCCTTCAACACCATATATTTTCCATAAACAAAGTATACAGGCAGGGAGAGACAAGAGTGCTCAGAAGAAGCCCTCCTCCTCTTCCCCCTGTTCGTGGGCAGTCAACCCAAGGAACCCTTTTTTGCACAGGGCAAACCAACGCGAGGGAGGGTGGGTGGGAATTTTGCAAAAGTGAGAAGATGACTTCTCGCTTTGAAGACACGAAATAATATGATTCAAGATTTCGAACGTGGCGACTACAAAAACAACAGGGGGAGGGACGTCAACAACCGGCGCTGCCGAATGATTGGCCAATTGATCCAACGGAAATGACGACACCAGACCCGACCATTCTAGCCCTCGCGGTAAAGTGGAAAATTCTTTCGACGGCTCAATAATTTCTGATTATGGCGTCAATGAATGGCATCAACAGTCAACTTTTAACCACAATATTTGCCGTTCGAGATATAACCGCCTTGCTGGAAAATATCACAGACACATCTACTGTGACGTCTATGTTCCTGGCAAACATTTTGAAACAGAGTGCTGACACGCAGACACGCATGGACAGGAGCCTTAATCAAATAGCAAACACTCAGATCCAGATGGCGGACACGCAATCTTAAATGGTTTTAACTCAATCACGCATGGAAAACACTTTGAATCGGAGTGCTGATACTCAATCAAGCATGGAGGGTAGCCTTGATCAAATCGCAAATACTCAGACTCAGATGGCTGACACGCAATCATAAATGGTTTTAACTCAATCCCATATGGCAAACACTTTGAATCGGAGTGCCGACACCCAATCACGCATGGACGGTAGCCTTGATCAAATCGCAAATACTCAGACTCAGATGGCGGACACGCAATCAGAAATGGTTTTAACTCAATCATGCATGGCAAACACTTTGAATCGGAGTGCCGACACTCAATCACGCATGGACGGTAGCCTTGATCAAATAGCAAATACTCAGACTCAGATGGCCGACACGCAATCAGAAATGGTTTTAACTCAATCATGCATGGCAAACACTTTGAATCGGAGTGCCGACACTCAATCACGCATGGACAGTAGCCTTGATCAAATCGCAAATACTCAGACTCAGATGGCGGAGACGCAATCTGAAATGGTGTTAACTCAATCCCATATGGCAAACACTTTGAATCGGAGTGCCGACACCCAATCACGCATGGAGAGTAGCCTTGATCAAATCGCAAATACTCAAACCCAGATGGCGGACACGCAATCTGAGATAGCGTCAACTCAATCACGAATGGAGGGTAGTCTTGATCAAATCGCAAATACTCAAACTCAGATGGCAGACACGCAATCACGTATGGAGGGTACCCTTGATCAAATGGCAACTACTCAAACTCAGATGGCAAATACCCTCACTCAAGTGGTTCAACTCTTGCAGATGCAAAGCCAGCAAGTGCAGAATATGACGGACACTATGAGTCACATGGTTGAGCAAACGAACACACAAAACAATTTGATTTCTCTACTACCTATGGACATTCGAAGAGATTGTTCAGATCTAGCTTCAAGAGGACCATATTCATCTGGATCTTACACCATACGACCCTGGGATGAACTGGGAAACTTGCGTGTATACTGTGATATGGACACAGATAACGGTGGTTGGACTGTCTTCCAAAAGAGTTTTGATGGATCGGTAGACTTTTTCATAGGATGGGATGATTACGATTACGGTAAATAATTATGGAGATACTTTTACTAAAAATGTAAAAACTGACTAATTACGGTATTGACAATTAAAATGAACTTAATGTTGGTTTCAATTACAAGAAAAATGAACTGCCCTATTATCACTATTAAGCGCCCATGCCAGGGATAGCGCTAAAGGGGGGTTCTTGAGCGTTTTTTTCTTTTTGGCGCAATAAATTAGCTAAAAATCTAAAATAACCCCTTATTTTTCAAACTTTTATGGGGTTCAGGGTTCTAAAAAACCCTCATTTAAAAACCTAGCGGTACCCCTGGCCCATGCCCTTATAGGCTCCCACACCTATTTCCCCAATGACTACCGACAAGTAACACAAGCGCCCATCTTATTAGCCATTGTAGCCACTGTAGCTCAAAAGTATATAAACTATAAAGTAGCGCCTTAAGGACCTGGCTTCAACAACATTATCGAGTATCAATCAGCATACTATCATGGATCAGTTTTACCCTATCTTTTGTACAAATTGTAAAAAACATTGGAAAAGAAACAGACAAATTGATTTTGTTTGTTGTGTAGAATTTGGAATAAAGTCTTTGAAATCATTAGAATATTTAAAATACAAAGGCTTTCAACAGTATAACCACCATACTCGTTATAAAGAAGTTTAAGCATGAGAATATGATCAAATTAAGAATAATTTTAATGTTGTAAAGCAGGAAAGGTGAGAAGACTTCTCACTTTTCCTGTGTAAAGTAATTAAGGGCAGTTCAAAAAATGGCGGCCCCAAAATGGCGGCCCCCTATGCTTTAAAAAGATCAAGTTCCAATAGAAAAAATTAATAAACTAGCAATTTTTCCAACTTAAAATAAAAATCCATGTAAAGAAAGTCTTCAAAATTTACTTCCATTATCAAGAAAATTTCAAACGGTTCGCAATCTTTTATATTTTATGTTTGTAAGATAATTCAATGGTGAAAGGATATTGGATGTAATTATTAATCAATTTGTTCGGTGATACAGTGGTAGTATATTGTGAAAAACTATGACTTGCCTATAGATATAAATATGCAGTATTGGAAATACCTACATGACTGTCGACTCAGGGTGGACGATCATGTGTGTCGCAGCTCTATTAATAATATTGTGTGTACTGATCATAATAGTAGTATTGCTTTATTCCGTAATAATAAGAGGGATTAAAATCATGTCCTGGTCAGTTCGCCCCTTGCTAGTCTAGTTGATGAGAGACATGCCTTTCAATGCAGAGGTACATGGTTTGGTTCCCAGTAGGAGCACTTTTTAACTGATTTATTTCCTTTTGTAAAAGTTGGGGTTAGATATATTTAAAGTCCACAAAGTGTGTAGTTCCTACATGTACCTAGACAACCCTATTTAAGGTTGTTCCTGGCTAATTGTTTATTTGATATTTCAATATAGCTTGCTGAGCTCCAAAATAATCTGAAATTTGAGATTGATCGGAGGTACGGTTTTCTAGATATGACAATTTTATTGATGAAGCAAAATTGAAGCGTTCATTTCTTTTATACTTAATTATCTTAGGAAGCTAAAAAATTAGGCTAATTAATGAACTTAATTAATTAGTTCAAGTTCAAGTTCATGCACTTTACTAAATGTAATGCCACATTATTATAGATATTTTACCAAGGGAGTCAAAAAACAATATAAAACAAAAGAAAATAGACTGCTCTCTGTTGGCCGAAAAACAATACAAAACAAAAGAATTCAAAATGACTTAAATTGTTTTTTTGACAATAAAATTGTCATATCTAGAAAACCGTACCTCCGATCAATCTCAAATTTCAGAATATTGTGGGGCTCAGCAAGCTCTATTAAAATATCAAATAAAAACTTAGCCATAGGAACAACCTTAAGAGCACCAAACAAAGGATGATTGTTGCTGATTGTATCCATTCTAATATCAATCGGACATTCAAACTTTGAGTTGTTTAGGCCAAGAAATTTTGGATTTTAGGTCCCAAATTCTGAACTGTACTAGTATCGGACGATACTGGAACATCGTCCGAACACCCAGTATCGTTCGATACTAGTTCAAAGTCAGTGTTCCAGTTTTGGAGGATACTGGGACATATAAAATGTTCCCATATCGGGCGATACTGGAACACAATTATGTCTAAAAATCCTCATTAAGCCTAACCCTCTTACACCACACGGAACAACACAGCCAGCTGCACTTCTAGGCGCGTGCACACAACTTCTATCCCACGGGGCATTATAGTGTGCAAAAATTGAGCCTGGCAAGCCCAGCGCTCACGGTAGAAGTTTGATCCGCCTGTCACGCAGGCAATTACCAAGGGTGGCAGACATAATTATTTTGGTCCCCCATTTAACCTCCTCCCCCTGTTCTTCGATTCATCCCTCTGCTACGATTCTAGGGTCAGGGTTATCGCTAACCCTTACACCACACGGAACAACACGGCCAGCAGCGCTTCTAGGCAAGCGCACACAACTTCTATCCCCCGGTGCACTAAGCCAAGGGTATATATGGTGTGCAAAAATTTAGCACTTGCCCTAATGCCCTGTTCTTCAATAAATCCTGACTGATATGATTATACAATGTCAGAAAAAATTGTTCGAAAGCTTAATAAGCCTAATGTAAAGTCCCCCTTTCCCCCTGATCAATGTTGAGTCACCCACCTAGCCAAGCATCAGCCCGTGGCCTAGCAACGTTGATTGGTGGGGGAGGGGGTGGTGAAATTCAACTTGTTGATAGGAAGCCAAATTATCAGGAAACTCTAACTTTCTGGTTCTCGTATTTGATGGCGCTGTTTGTCGTCTGATCAGGTAGAGACTTTATTGAAGTTTACACAGAATTGTTGGAAAATTTCCAAAAATAATTGTGCGGTTTTGAAAATAATGATAAAACTTATGTGCTAGAACGGTTTTTACAACCCTGAAAAAAGAGTAATTCACATTTAGTTGTTTGTTTTATACATTTTGAATTCATTTTTGTCACTTTCCTTTAAACATACACAATTTACGTCATTGTTTGTGTCTGATGACTGACGGACTTGATGCAAGTCTACATAAATTATGTGCATATTTTTGGACGACTGTCGACGAATCAGCCCTCAAATCTGCCCATGTTACTTTATTTTCCTAGTTAGCATATGGTAGATGGGGCTATTGATGACGTCAAATGATGAATTAAACATGTGACTTGTTATTTACATAAGCGCAGTATATGAGTTTCCTATCCCAGAATTAATAGTATCCTTGGTGCTACTTGGTACCCAATGTAGGAGTGTGCCTTTAACTTAGGTAAAAAAAAGTCTCACATACATTTATGAAAATGGCTATGCTATATGTGATCCGTCGCATCAAAATGGACATGTTGGAGGCCTGAGTCAAATCCGAGTTATTAGTATGGCTTGAAAGAGCACATTTAAAGCTTTGAAATGATCTCATGTTGAAGGCAATCAGACTTTGTAATCACAAGATAGGATTTGAAGAAGCATATTTTTGTCTATTATTTTTCTTTATAATTCACCAAATATATTGGCCTCTATCTCAAAACTGTGTTTGCCAACAACATGTCTTTTTTGACGCGACTGGTCACATATGCGGAAATTCTTGTTTAATTGCATTTTTGACCCACCACTCTCCCCTCCCCCTCCTTTTGGAGCCAATTGTTTTCATTTTTTCGGATAACTAAAAAAAGAGCCCACAATTGGGCTCATCACGTAGGGTCATACGGCAAAATTGACTCCACATACTTACGCGCGCACGGTATGCGAGACGGATATTTTTTTTCTTCTGAGCCTTACCTGTCAATAATTTCTTGTCTCTGTTGGAAGGCCTCTCCCGGCAGCGTCCAATTCTCGTTATCCATGCTGAGCACCGCCGACGGCGGGTACCTCTCCTCCAAATCGTCGTACTCGTGCTCCGCATCTTCCCAGAATTCCCCCCTTGGTTCCTCGCTAGCGCCCTCTTGTGAGCGATGCCGGTGCTTGGAGGACTGCAACGTGCCGCCCATGTGGTCATGCTCGCTGTCGCTAATGATGGACTCATTGTCGTCCGTCTGACCGGCGGTGGATTCTGCGGCTACGGCGGCGGGCAAGACGTCTGGGTTGCTTTGTTGCTGGATGAATAATGGTTTGTCATGATTGATGGTTGAAGGAATGTCTGGAGCTATAGTGAGAGAAAAAAATTATAAAAATATCAATTTTTATCAATTTTCTTTTATGAGTTACTGTAAAAGTGGAAATATTCGCCCTACATTTATTTTCGCGCTAAGATCAGCAAGCGTGATAAAAAATGTGCTAATATATTCCTTTTGTATGTAGGTCTTTGTAAGGAGCTCAAAATCACAAAAGGAAGCTCAAAATCACGAAAGTAGGGAAACCAGCCGACTTACTGCAAAAGTGGAAATGTTTGCGCTACATTTATTTTCGCGCTTTTCACGCTAAGATCCGCAAGTGTAAAAATAAAAACGCGCGAATATACTTCCTTTTGTATTTAAGTCTATGTAAGGAAGCTCAAAATCGCAAATATAAAAACAAGCAAATTTGTCAAATTGTGCAAAGCGTGAATATTTACAAGCGCAAACATTTACAAGCGCAAAAATGTACATGCACGAACATTTACACTTTTTACAGTACATACATTATAAGACAAAACACTGTGAGTACGACCATCGCACTCAGGACAAGAGGTTTCCACACAGGTCAGAAGAAGCTCTCTGGTGTTGTATGAAGAAATACACCTAGCACCAAAAGTCCTGGACCATGTGCATTGAGGTTGGCTAATTCAAAATAGATAATCAGTACCAACAATCTGAGATATACATTTAATGAGCAAATTTCTTCTCCGCAGTTTGATACCTCATTCAACAAAATCTAATAAATACTTTTAAAGTTATGGCGATTTCAATGACCGCGCATAACAACAGCAAAGTTGCACTAGGTATAGGAAATCATTGATTTGTGTGTGATTACTGTCATAACTCTGTGCTATCTGAACGAGCCACCTAGGTATCTGGATTAATGGGTCTGGAGTGATAACCGTAATTTGCGGGGCAAAGGGTGTGACTAGCTGTAAAGAATGAAAGTCTTTGCTATCTTTGCACACACATTTTCAGTGCGTAATCATACACAAATCAATGAAATTTGCTCATTTAATGTATTTCTCAGATTTTTGGTACCGATTACCTATTTTGAATTAGCCAACCTCAAAGCATCTGGTCCGGGATTTTTGTTGCTAGGTGTATTTATTAACATTGAATGGCTTTGAGAAGAATATTTTTATAGCAACTGCAATATATTCTTTTATCATACAGTATAGGCAAGAACACCACATTGATTATGAGCATTTTAATATATATTTTTGTATCACCTTTTTGAAGTCGAACCAACTATATGATATGAAATTTCGTCTCACGTAGCCGTTTAATGCAAGGGCCACGTCTTCAGATTGAGCGCGCTGCGCAGTCTTACCATGAGAGTTATGTGGCAGTGTAATTGTAAATTTTGAAATTGTTTTTTTCCCCTGATTTCCGTGTTATTACCTTAAACTAAGCATTTATTCACTTTTAATGTCTAGGCCTACTGAATGATAAATGTGTTATCCCCTGTTTGTTCTTATGCAATACAAAAAATATTAATGGTTTGGGTTCGTATCACATAAGGCAGCTGTCACCCGAAAGCAAGCCATTCAATATTATTATAATTATTATTATCAGGCTTTTACCAATAACGATAGTCAAATTCACCGTCTGCCCATCTTAATTTAGCGTAGAATCGTTCCAGAATTATTGCTGCCAGAGTATAAGCTTATCGGCAACTCTTCAAAATTCCAATTGGCACATCTCTTGTCCTTGAAGATGCGCTGTTTTTTCGGGGGTTTTTTCTTCCAAAAACATTTTTGGTGAATTTTCAACATTTTGGAATGTTCACAACAAAAAAAATATCAAAATCAAAATGTCAGTTTTCTTTTTTAAAAGCAAACCTTTTAAAAAAATTGTCCCTAAAATGTTCCTGATTTAAACATAATAAAAATGGTTGGTCCCTTACAACGGTGTTATTTTGTCCTTGCTTAATAATGGATGTATGTACTAGCCCCTGTTTCCCATCCATAATCCCATCCCCAAACTCTTACAAGCTTTTCTCCCTAAATCAACCCCAACTATCTCTCATCTCTGTTTCAAGATTACATTTATCTGCATCCGATGGTTTATTATCTGACACAGTTGATGTAGGTTTGCTGAGCATGTGTGCTAGAGTCTATGGACCCACGTCACATGAGGTTGAGCTCGCGTAAAGTACGCCTGCTCAACCTCACCCCAAAACGGTGCAGTGGTTATCCGTTGTGCGCACTACGTCATCTCGACCTCAAGGCTCTGATTGGTTGGTGTTCAAACGTGAGAACTGAAAAACGCATGAGCTTTTCCACGCACCATCACGCCCACTGCGTCGGTGGTTATGGCGCAGCGGGAGCACTGCGTTGGTGAATACGGCGCAGCGTGACGATCGTTAAAAAGGCGTCAGTTTAAATTTGACCAATCAGGTGCTTTGGTGTTGTTGGTTGACAGTATTTTGTGAGTTCAAGCATGCGTGCGCAGCCTGATCGAAGTGCGCCCACGTATGTCGAACTGTGGCCAGGAGATTATGTGCCGTAGGTCCATTGGTCCATCACGAGACAGTGACGTAAACAGCGTGATTCACTAATAGCAGTATAAACGCGTGTGCATAGTCAAAGCGCTGGCTCACACACTCACGCGTAAATAGGCGGAGGACACATCAGGTGCGTATATGTTGCGCCTAAATAGTAACGTCACTTTTCAGAAGAAGGGTAATAGAGTATAGAGCTCTGCTATCTCCCTTTATGCTACAACATCCCATCATCAACAACATCCCTACAAGTTGCGGTGCCAGCATTATCATTTTTTTGGGAAAACATTTTTTTAGGGGGCACAACGAAAAAAAGTTGCGCGATAAGCCCGCCAACTTTTTGGACATTTTACGCTAAAATTGTCAAATTGTTTATGAAAATGGGCACTTGCGTGCAAAATTGAGCTGTTTCATGCTAAAATTGTCAAAATTTGGGCTAGTTTACCCTAATTTGTTTTAATTAAGAAGCGCGGAAAAAAATTGCCTTTTTATGCTAAATTGTCAAATTGTTACTAAATTGGGTGGTTTTTTTTGGGGGGGTTGGGCAGACAAATATTTTGCAATCCAATAGTGGATGCAGGGATATCTGCATCTCCTCCCTTTACGCAACAACGTCCCATTATCCACAGCATCCTACCCTAAACCCACTCCAATCCTTCCCTCCCCCCCCCCCCCCCCGTGTCATACTTATTTTAATCTGTATCTGATGGTTTGTTAGAAGTATGTGACACAGTTGATGATGTAAGTTTGCTGAACATGTGTGCTATAGTCTATTTGTCCTTCATGAGACAATGACGTAACTGCGTCATTCACTAATTGCAGTATATAAACGTGTGCGCCTAGTCGAAGGACACATACGTGTGTGTGTACATGTAACGCCTGAATAGTTACGTCACTGTCCAAAGGAAGGGAAACAGAGTATAGAGTTCAGCTATCCTCTCTTTACGCTACAACATCCCACCCTTCCCAGCATCCTACCCTAAACCCACTCCATTCCTTTCCTTTTCCCTGTGTCATACTTTATCCCAAACCCAACCCTTACTAGCATCTCCCTAAACCAACCCTTACAAGCATCTCCCATAACCATCCCCCAATTATCCTAGCATCCCTGTTTCAAGCTTACTTTTATGTGTACCTGATGGATTATTAGAAGTATCTGACACAGTTGATGATGTAAGTTTGCTGAACACGTGTGCTAGAGCCCTGCATCTCCTCTCTTTACGCTACAACACCCCATCATCCACAACATCCTACCCTAAACCCACCCCAATCCTTTCCTTTTCCCAGTGTCACTCATACTTACTTTTATCGGCATCCGACGGTTTATTAGAAGTGTCTGACACAGTTGACATGGGTTTGCTGAACATCCGTGCAGGAATCCTGCTATCCGAGTAAAACAAACGCAACATCCTCCACGTCTGGGCAACCTGGCAAAAATATATAAAATATATAGACAGAAACAGTAATTAACACTGTCCACGCGGCAGGCGTCTGCAGACGACGTTCCAAAATTGCACAAAATGTTTCAAAAATCTCAAAATATTTGAATTTCATTACCATATTTGAAATCACCATGAGAAATGCATTGAAATAAGTACAAACATGTCTAGCACTTGATCAGTAATCCTTGAAATAGACCTTGAAAATTGGTAAAGGTTTCTGAAAAATCTTTATGGTAAAACTAATAGCCACATGGAAAGTGTTAATATTCACACAAAAACATTGAGGAATTCTTATCGGAATAGACTTGTCACCTCAAGTTCGGTTGGTGTCAGTACACTGACCCATAGTCATATCCTTGTCATAGGAGCAAATGGGGGGGGGGGGGGGGGGGGGGGGGTGGGGGCACTCATGTAAAAGTTGTAATCATCCCTGTGAATCCACTTTCAAAAACTATTCTTAACACAGATTTTCAAAGAAGGAAAAAGTGACCCTTAACAAGGATTATAGCTCAACTCATAGCAAAACTTAAGAGAGTTTGGATTGAAATGACCATATGTGTGATTCAGTTTTGTTAGTAAATTTGTCAGTATAGCCCAAACCATTTTGGGCTATTTTTAGAATGATGACACATGACGATCAGCCCAAGCAACCCTTAGCGTGGATTCAGGTTGAAAAAGACACCCTTATTCTCTGAAGTTGACGATTTTGATACCCTTAGCACGGGCCCGTGTTGTGGCTGAAAAAGCATCCTTATTCCGCGTTTTTGTTCACACAGATGATTACAACATTATACCTGACTGCCCCCTCCCCCAACCCGGGTTTTGTCATAGGGTTAATGTTTCTACTGCTCCAGGACGCGATTTTATTCCATAATACAGATTTGTAAAAAAAGTAAAAACGGATTTAACTTTATTCTGTACTGGTAGTGTTCAGTCATCTTTCACAATGACTACGACAGCCTAAAAGCCTATCTCACAATTTGACTATGACTTGCACGAGGAGGTGAGGTCTTTGACCACCATCAGTTCAGCTATCTTTACCCGACATTCTACAAATTCATGTGCAACATTGGCATTTGTGCTCACACTCATGGAATGGTCTATACTAGTCAACTGGTAGTGTTTAGCCATCTTGCACAACTTATAGTCCTTTGAGTTTGAACAGTTGGACTAATACCTAGTGAGCATGGACTGGCTCTGGGGAGGGGGTGTCTTTGACCATCACCCAATCTGTTACCTTACCTGATATTCTCCCAGGCCATGTGCCACATTGGCATTATGTTCACATAACTCATGGTAGTGTTTGACCATCTTACATAACTTATAGTCCTATGAGCTTGGACAGGTACCTATACTCTGTTTGGCCATCTCGAGACAGTGACTTGGACTTGCACCAGGGGCACCCATTTAGCTATTTTATCTGATATTCTCCCAAGCCATGTGCCTGACACATTGGTATTGCGAACTCATGGAATGGTCTACCTGTGAACTGGTAGTGTTTGACCATCTTACAGAACTTATAGTCCTATGAGCTTGGACTTGCACCAGAGGGGGGGGGAGGTCTTTGACCACCACCTGTTTAGCTAACTTACCTGATATTCTGCCAGGCCATGTGCAACATTGGCATTATGTTCACATAACTCATGGAACTGGTAGTGTTTGACCATCTTACACAACTTATAGTCGTATGAGCTTGGACAGAGGGAGCATGGACTTGCACTAGGGGGGGAGGAGGTCTTTGACCACCACCTGTTCAGCTAACTTACCTGATATTCTCCCAGGCCATGTGCAACATTGGCATTGTGTTCACATAACTCATGGAATGGTCTACCTGTCAACTGGTAGTGTTTGACCATCTTACAGAACTTATAGTCCTATGAGCTTGGACTTGCACCAGAGGGGGGGGGGGGGGGGGTGGGGAGGTCTTTGACCACCACCTGTTCAGCTAACTTACCTGATATTCTGCCAGGCCATGTGCAACATTGGCATTATGTTCACATAACTCATGGAACTGGTAGTGTTTGACCATCTTACACAACTTATAGTCGTATGAGCTTGGACAGAGGGAGCATGGACTTGCACTAGGGGGGGAGGAGGTCTTTGACCACCACCTGTTCAGCTAACTTACCTGATATTCTCCCAGGCCATGTGCAACATTGGCATTGTGTTCACATAACTCATGGAATGGTCTACCTGTCAACTGGTAGTGTTTGACCATCTTACAGAACTTATAGTCCTATGAGCTTGGACTTGCACCAGAGGGGGGGGGGGGGGGGGGAGGTCTTTGACCACCACCTGTTCAGCTAACTTACCTGATATTCTGCCAGGCCATGTGCAACATTGGCATTATGTTCACATAACTCATGGAACTGGTAGTGTTTGACCATCTTACACAACTTATAGTCGTATGAGCTTGGACAGAGGGAGCATGGACTTGCACCAGGAGGGTGGGGTCTTTGACCACCACCCATTCAGCTAACTTACCTGATATTCTCCCAGGCCATGTGCAACATTGGCATTATGCTCACATAACTCATGAAATGGTCTACCTGTCAACTGGTAGTGTTTAGCCATCTTACAGAACTTTTCAGAAAACTGCAGACAAATAATAAATGAAATTTGTTTTGAAGAGAACCCCACAAAAGTAAACCCACATCTGACAGCCATTTTCTTCTATTTACTAATTCATGTTTATAAATATCTTTGCGTTTTTATTAAAGCAGTGGTTATTGAGCATCACTGGGCAAAAAATCTAATATCTGGATTTATGAACGTTTATGAAATACGGTACTTTAAAGATATCATGTGCAAAATTGACTTGTCCACAGATGCCTCCAAAGTTTCTCTCAATTCTCTCAAAGAAGACATACCTGGTCAAAATACTTGATTTAGGCCATTGCAATCTTTATTTATCAACTCCTATTTTTTGCTTATTGATTATTAATAAAAGACAAAAATCTTTTCTAAAAGTGCTATTTTCCATGGCTTTGATTCCTGTTCAGAATCTTTTAGTTAAATGGACTAAGATGAGAAGGCTACTGTGGACAAAACAATTTTGCACTTGTTATCTTTAACATTACATATTTCATAAACGAAATAAGCTAAGTCTTAGATTTGTGGCCCATTAATAGCCTCTGCTTTGATAAAATGTAAAGACATTTACCAAATTGTATTAGTAAAAAGCAAAAACGGCTGCCAAAAATGGGTTAATGTTTTTTTTAACCACCCTGTATTATATGCTATGAAATTATTATTGAGCACAAATTTGAGTGGTTTAATAGAATACAGAGTTGTACGAGCACTAACAATTAACCACAAGTATTTAATAATAATAATAATAATAATAATGCATTTATAATGCGCCATCTATCTAGACAACCTATTCCGAGGCGCAAACATAAAAAAAAATCAAAAAAATCAATGCACACGCGCTGATGTTGATGTGTGACTTATGGCACGACCCCGCAGGGGGAGTGCTATTGTAAGCAGATTGACACTTTTGCAAGTGCATTGATTTTTCGAGAAACTAAACATATGCATGTATTGACCTAATTCATACTCGACACTATACAAATCTATATTCACAATTTGAGCGTAGTTTTGTAAAAAACGAATAAAAACATGTTAACAAGTTTGCTAACTCTCACAGTAAAAATCGGCAAACCCGCGATTCCTGAACAACGAATAAAAAAAAAGCGCTTGGTGCGTGCATTGAAAGGTGCATGCGGAGTGCATTAGACACTTTCAATGCACTCTGCGTATATTAGTTTCTTGCTTTCTGATTGGTCTGACACTACTAAGCGTGTATGAATATGTGTCAATGAGATTTCAAATCACTGCCCCTTCCCCCCCCCCCCCCCCCCCTCTCAATTGGAAGATATCCCCTATACTGAAATGTTCCTCCGGCCAAAGTCTGTGAATCTACTATAGTTTACCGTATTCATATCCTGGAGTGCATGCACCGTTAGCGTACTCTCATACTGTTTAAATAGTTCAGGGACCTCCGTTGTTCGCCGCCATAGCATCGGTAATCGTGTGGATGGGTAGTTGGAAGATGAGGGCGCCATATTCTGCATTGATTTCCCGCCACTGACGGCGTGGCACAGATCTCCAAAAATGCTCATCGACACTCCTACAGGGTTCTGATCAGTAACAAAAGATACAATAAATCTTAGCATATTCATAAACAAATATGTGGCATTTGTTACGATTTCACATTGCAGGCAACAAATAAGACCGAAGAAGATTTTAAAGATAGCACCACAATGCATTGCATTTTTGCAAAACGTCATAAATCTAGTCCCCGATTCATCTCAGTTCCCATAGACATATGCAGACAATCATGGCTTCATAGTGCCATCATTGTACAAGATCTTAGATTCTTGTTTACATCAAAAAATTAATTAGTTCTCAGTGTTCCTTTTTCATATTTCTCAAACATAAGAGCTTGACTATAAATAAACAACTTACTCACTGTTATGGACACCCAAAATATGTGGGAAACATCAATTTTTCCGATACGTGTCAAGCGTGGAAGAAAGCCACGATATCGATATATCGGGGGTACAAAGGTCACTGATATATCGATAGTATTGATACAAGTATCGATAAGGGGAAATCCAATTGCATCTTGGGAAAAAAAATCTTCAGTCGGCGCAATGCATTGTGGGTGCGATGTTAAATCTTCTTTGAAATAAGGCCAACCAATATTATCAGCCCTTTTCTTTGTAAAATACTGTAACTGCAACAATATATTTGGACAAATGTTACTATAGTCACATTAATAATTGAACAAGCGATTTTGAAATAGCATACTGCGTAAGCAAGTCCAACCACATGTGCTGCGTATGGTTCATAATGCGTACACACTCACTCCGTAAGCTTATAAATATGCACCGATCCCTGCGCTAGCGCTACATCAATCGCGTATCTCGTAGCTGCGTATGTGCTAGTGGGAACTTGTTTGTTCAAAAATTAATCAGACTATAGCCCTTTCCTCTACCCCTACCCCAACCAAGAAAATTGTGACTCCTAAAAAGAAAATGGCTGCATCAGGGATGTGGATAGAAAGTGTTGAGTGCCGGCTAATTTGACTGACGGCGAACAGAGTAAGTGTAGCGAACGAAGTGCAGTAGATCACGGCATGGGGTCCAATGGCCTGCTTAATGGTTTTTAGGGTTTTTTTAATTCACTTTGAGGGTTCCTGCCACCTAATTTCTTATTTTTTTAGTGCCGGTCGGCCAGCTTTTTGTGCCGGTCGGCCAGCGTGAGTGCCAGCTACACCCGACCAGCGCCGATTGGCGTAGCTACATCCCTGGGCTGCTACAGGCAAATCAATAATTGGTTATCAACCCTTTTTCTTATGTTAACATACTTCCCTAACAATTTTATGTAGGCCTGTGCATTAACTTTTGTAATGTGAACTACGAGGGTCATTCAATAAGTTCTACCTCCTCCCTCATAACATCGCTAATATTAATGTCAACCTCATGACATTTGTCATGATTATAGCTCTGAATCATAGCTACAAATGTGTAGTAAATGATAATTGATATCTGTTTTACTTTTGTTATGACGCGGTCAAAGCCAGAGACAGATTTTGGACAACGGACACAGAAAATTACCTTAAAAATATACACATGTTTTCGGGTGTTTTTTCGTATTGTATGGTTAGATATAAGAGCATGATTTAAATACTGAAAATGGAAATGAATGAATGATATCTAATTCAACAACTCCCCCATACCTTAAGTACAGTAACAAAGCGTTGTTGATTTGAGATAAACCCACTGTTCATATGCAAATTACTAGGATAGCGAACCTTATTTGGAAACCGCAAAATTGTAAACAAACAAAAATGTTCGCACAAATTTGTTCATTTTTGCGGCGTATAAATGCATTTCGCCATGAAATCCTTAAAGTTAGCAAATAGCTTTATATACCGAAATGTAGCTATACCCCTGAGGAAAATATTCTTGGCGAGGGCCATATGTAAAGGTTCACTTCTAAAGCCACAATTTTAGCCGAACCGTCGCTACCTGAGCGCAAGAGAATCGCAATTTTTGCATCATCGCGGCGAAACGTGTTCGCTTTGATCTCCAGGACCGTATCACTATTGAAACGGAGGGGTGTGTTTTGATTTTATACAAATATTCTATAAACATGTATCAAAATGTGTTGTGTAAATTAAACGCATTCTTGATTTAATTTTTCTCCGAATGTTAAAGGTGGTGTGTGAATAAAATGCTATTTACAAAATATTTTTAACTTCACAATTACTTGCGAAATAATTTGTCTTCTCTCATGTTTACCTTTTGTAACCCAGCCCATTCTGAAGTTTGATCGCCCATTTACGGGGAACGGACGATGTCCAAATAAGGGCCTAATTATAATAAACGTAAACTTTTTTTTCTCAATTTTTAAAGAGCAGCTATTTTTTTAATGTCAAATTAAGCCTATTAAAACAAATGTTGTACTTGTTTTCATTAATTATCCAAAACGATATTCACATTTGAATGATGTAAATATGTTTGGTCGTTGTTGAACGGGGTTCAACAAGGTCTTCGTCGTTGTTTATCTTGAATCGACAACGGTAAGACGGGTTTATTTTGCAAAATAAACCCGTCTTACCGTTGTCGATTCAAGATAAACAACTCCGAAACCTTATTGAACCCCTAAATATATTACAGTATTATCATGTATAGATAAGATTGTAAACAATATCAACTCTTGTATGTTTGCAAATAGTGTACTATCGACTCAAATGTATTGCTATGCCTTTGGCATACCAGAATACTGCCATCAGTCAAATTTTCGTTGTTACAACTTAAGCCACAATGATGCCTCGAATGTTAAATCTTTACCATAATAGTCACTTTATGAGTTTTACTTATGTGCAACCTTCAGAGTAGTCAATCAGGTAGTCAATGATAGAAAATTATCGCTTTGACAGACTTTAAATCCCTCCATTTAGTTCGATATATTGAAGATGCTTAGTTATCATGAAAGTCAAATATGACTTTTCAGGGTTCTCTAGGGGAGGAGTAAACTGAATGGTTGTCCTGACCTCGATCTGGCTAATCAGAGGGCATATTTTTTCCAAACCAATCAGTCAACTTTATTGTTTACAGTCTGTTAAAGAGATATCCGACATTTAGAACGGTTATAATTGACCGATAAGTATGTTTTGCCTCTTACAATAGGCCAATTGAAAAGCACTTCGGCGATATTTTGCTTTTTTTTCATCCGTTTCCGTCACACTAAATCCGAGGTTTGGTTCTCACTGCATGTCCGGAAAAGTACAACCAGTACTCAGATCAATTTACATTGGATTTGTAGCTAAGGTTCCAAGCTACAATCGTGTGATATTTGATAAGACTGGCTCATGCAATAATAAAGTTATGAGGTAGGAGGTAGAACTTATTGAATGACCCTCGTACCTTCAAAAAATGAGCCATCTGAGCCATCTATCTTACTTACCGCTCTTGTGGCAGGCCTCTTGGCATCTTTGAACACACATTGATATAAAGTCTAAATAATCTGAGAGCACCCCAACCCCCGGTTACTTACCGCCCTTGTGGCAGGCCTCTTAGCATCTTTGAACACATGTTGATACAAGTTACTGTCTTTACCGCCAGACAGGAATATATGAGGGTCTTGTCTCCAGATGATACCTGAAATATTGAAGACACCCAAAATGGGAAATATTGTAAAAAGTGACACACTATCAAATAAGGTTTTTGCCACAGGTGGTTTAAATTGCTGTTTTAACCGTCCTGCAAAAATACCTTTTTGCCACCTAAAGTGGCAAAACGTAGTGGCAAAATGCAAAAAATTGGTGAATTCATCTTAAAAGTCAATGAAAATTATAACTATTTTTTCTGAGTGTATTATAAATTTATAAGATATGTAAAACATAAATAAATAAAGTTTGCTGGCAGTTGCTATGGCAAGCTGTTTCCTTACCAATAGTACCAGTACATTTGACTCAAATTTATCATATAATGTTCATACATTTGTTTACAATTTTAGAGACTTGGTGAAACCAAATAATTGGCTGAAATGATTCACTAAATATTGTTTGTGTGTTATCTGATGTATTATTAATATGTTCCTAGCTATGTATGGGATTTTCCTAGTTTTTGCCAGTTGTTGCCACTTTTTGCAAAAACCTGGCAAAAACCGAACCCATTTATTTTCCAATCTGACATCACATCACTATACTTCCTAGCACAGCGAATGAGACGCTGGTAGCGTATTATAAATATTTTGTTCCTTCAAAAAATTACATGTTTCAAGCGTGTTTTAAGCTTATTTGCCTTTATTTATCTTACGTTTGCGGTCCTTTACAGAAATGTCTGTTCCTTCAAGTAAATCAAGACGATATGAAGCACCAGTTAAACTTGGTCAACTAGGGTATGCATATGAAGTAGCCTGATATCTCAAAACAAAGACGCATAGCCCCCATAAATAGTGACACATCCCTTACATAAATTACACCAATCACCGTACCTTATCATTATGTTCTTCAAACACAGCAAATGGCATGTAGGGTTGCCTGATATCCCAGACACAAATGCTGATGAACCCCCCACCTCCCTTATAATAAAAAGTGACACATCCCTTACATTAATGACACCAATCACCGTACCTGATACTACATCATTATGTTCTTTAAACACAGCAAACGGCATATAGGGTTGCCTGATATCCCAGATGCGAACACTGATTACTGCCCCCCCCCACCTCCCTTATAATAAAAAGTGACACATCCCTTACATTAATTACACCGATCTCCGTACCTGATACCACATCATTATGTTCTTCAAACACAGCAAACGGCATATAGGGTTGCCTGATATCCCATATGCAACTGCTGATTAACCTCCCCCCACCTCCCTTATGATAAAAAGTGACACATCCCTTATGCATAAATGACACCAATCAACGTACCTGATACCACGTCATTATGTTCTTCAAACACAGCAAACGGCATATAAGGCCGCCTGATATCCCAGATGCAAACACTATGATCCACAACCTGTGAACAACTTGCTATATGATATTTCTTCTCTGGGCGCCATTTTACACGCGCTACGGAAGCTATACAGAATATGGAGTACTCTTCATGGAGCTTGCTATCGTCCCATCGCCAGACCTGTGTGCATTGGTAGAGAAGATATGGTATTAGGCCAAAAAATATGTTGTGTTGCCCTCAAGTGCCAAAAATGTAAAACCTGGTCGGTCGGTCAGATTTTTTTTCTTTTTTTTTTCTACATTTTTTTCAATTTTTTTTTGTTTGGCTGAAAAATATATGGTTTATGTCAAGACAAAATAGGTATAGGCCCATATGTCAATTTAACTAATGTTTCTAGTGTGACAATAGTCTAAAAAACATGTATTTGGGGTTACTTATTCATTTCAAGCAAGAAATAGTAACATTTAGACACTTTTAATCAAATTTAAATCTAAAAAAAAAAAATTAAATTAATAAAAAAAGAAATTTAAAAAGAAAATTTAAAAAGTTTAAAAAAAAAAAATTAAAAAAAATGCGACCCTAGTTTTTACGATTTTAGGGTCGGTCGCTGAGGGCAACACAACTATTTTTTGTTGTTGCCTTATTTGGAAGTAATGCGACGAAAAAAGCACCCTGTACTAGGGGGGAAATGAACCTCTCAGGTAGGATTAGTTGGTAGGTCAGGAGTTTTTGTTGTTTATGTTTTCAAAATGTTTGTGAAAATGATGATGAATTTCATCAATTTTCCAAATGTTTAAAAACATTTCAAAACATTTTTTTAAATCAAAATGTTGTCAATTTTTTTCAAAACTATTTTGTAAAATAAAAGTTTGTTGCTGTTGAAAATTTTTAAAAAATGGGTCAGAATTAATTGAGCAGTTAAAAGAAGTCGTTGTAAACCAAGTATACATCTAAACCCCCCAAAATGGGTCTTGGTGAGCAGTAAGCAAGCTTATTCAAAATCTACTGTCCGAGTGCACGGAGCAAGTTAACCCCCTGGGGTCTACCTGTCTATCTAACAGTGGTTCTGATTGGTTTATTACAAGATGTACTCATATGAATAGCCAATTCAAATGCAGCTTGTAAAATGTTTCACTCCCATCTTAATCAGGGATACAATTATTCTAACAATGTCTCTCATTGGTGCAATAAATGATGTATCCATCTTTTTAACCAATCGGCCGGTAGTTCTCAGGTTAAACCAGTCCAGTGCCCTGTTGAACAAAAGTTCTCAAGAAGAGTGATTATCCTTAATAAAGTTAAACTATTCCTAAAGGAAAGTGGTCATGATGAGGAAAAGAACCGCTGACGGCGATTGTTGGTCCAGCTAAACCTTAGCTACACTTATATCACACGATAAAAAATGCGTTCAATCAAATGAAGGATGGTTGATTGAGCGCGCCGTTCACATTGGGTTAAGAGATTGTTGTAGAGTCGCACACAATACCGCTTGCATGTAAACATACGTAGAACAATTACAGACTGCGCCAATGTCCAACTTGTTTAGATTCAAATAGTCGCCGCGCGCTGTTCAATTTTCGTTAGAATCCTCACCATGACCGCTTCCCTTTAAGAGGATTGAGTTTGTATTTATGAATCAATAGCACCTATAACTTATGACCTGGGTAGTGGGTCCATCTTCATAAAAGCTTAACTTATTAGAGGAATGTATATTAGTATTCTTCTACATTCAGCTTAATATGAATCTAAGGATCACTCTTCGTACATCCGCTCAAAATGAATGTTATCTTTTATGAAATAGGACCCAGGTCTAACTTTAAAGAACTGATCTAAATTCTAGGTTTATCCTTGGTGTAAGACAGCACAAGACTATCCTAGCACCAAATTGTTTATAGAGGGATTAAAGGATTATACACCAAATCGTCTATTGAGGGATTAAAGGATTATACAGCTTTATTCAGTAATAGGTATGGACACTAGTCTAACTTATAAATATCTTACACCAAGGATACACCAAATTCGGTATTCTAGCTAGGTTCCAACAAAAATAACGTTCTAATAAATTTTCTCTCCCCCTACTGTCTAAAAATAATAATAATAATAATAATCAGTATTTATAGATGAGGTGACCGTTGTTTACATTTAGGACGCCCTCTGTTGATTTGAGACAAAACACACCGGGCAAGAGTTCCTATAGTTTACATAGGCCGGATCAGGTTTTCTAACTAGATTGTGGTGTCACAGCAAATTGTTATCAAAACTGTCTTTAAACTTGCTTAGGAATGCTATAAGCTATCGCATTTCACAACAACAACAACAACAAAAAGAGTTTTACAATTCATTAGAAAGAAATTTCATGTTGTCTTCATTAACTTTACTGTATATTCTGCCTGGCGGGAATCAACAGAGGGTGTCCCATTTGTAAATACTTGACGTCACCGGTCACACCATCTATATAGCGCCTTTTCCAAATGGCTCAAAGCGCTGTAATTTTGCTGCTGGTGAATCATCAGAATCAGGTCGCATCAACTAGGGTGCTGCCAATTTCTAGCGCAAACCTATCCGCACTTAGATTGTAACATCCACCATTTTTCAATGCAGCTCCCCAAATACCATTGGGTCAAGGACGTTTTTGATAACCGAAACAACCGATCACCGATTTTGAAAGCAGGAGGAAACCGGAGAACCCGGAGAAAACCTGCGAGAGCATGCATGGATCGTGATAAACCAAATGCACATAAAGCCCGGTCGTGCACAGAATTGAACCCGGATTTCATTGGTGCAAGGCAAGGGAACAACCGCTGCGCCAACACGCTTCCCCTATAAGGTAAACAGTAGTATAGACATCCTCAGAATACTTTGCTGGTTTTAAGGGTAGTACATTGAGCGTCCGTTGAGCGTCCGTTGAGCGAGTACGCCAAACACACTGATACGTGACAGGTGCACCCAGGGTGAAGTGAACAATTGTGTTGTAACATCCCATCCCGCTATCAAAAATAAATTGTACGATGTTCCAATATCCTGAGTCCGTCCAGAGTCCTTCCAGAACTTTCCAGCACTTTTTCTGAGTATAGCTCTGACACCACTGAGTTTTAAACGGACAGAAGTAAGTTCAATAGAAGTCAGAAAACCTCAGTTAACTCCGTCCGGAGGTCAGCGGTGAAGCCTCAGGAAATACACAATGGGGCTGACAGCTCTGTAATACTCCGTGATAGCAAAATAGTCATGCCAGAGTTTCCTGAGAGATATAACTCCGTACAGTGCTCAGGTGCCTGAGTTTCTTTTGTTGTTATTTTGTTCCAATTTCTTGAGTTTCCTGCTCTGGAACAGCTCTGGCCAGCTCTGTAACCTATTGTTCTGAACTCAGTAGAGAGCTCTGGACGGAGCTAAAAATGAAACCTGAGGATATTATTTTTGATATACGTCACTTCCAAAACTTGTGTGCATGTACTTATGCTTGTGTAAAACTTCAAAACTTCGCAAAAAGGATATCTTCCACGACAAATTTTGCGAATTTGTCCATGCAAAATCGCAAAAAGTGGTATTTTTCATTTTGAAATTTCACAAATAATATGAGACCTGTCATCACGAAATGAGAGTTAAGTTGGAAAATTTAATTTTGAGGTTTCTCCAGATTCAGAATACTCAGGAAACAAGCTTTAAAATGATATGCAACATGTCACAATTGCTCAATGTTTTCCCTGCTAAAATTCAAATTGAAGTTGCAAAATGTCTTTGTTTTCTATTGATTTTTGGCATGTTCATTGGACCATATCTCCTAATGCACACTGGCGACTTAACGCTCATTTTGTGGTGACAGGTCTCATATGAAAAAAGGGTGTTTTTTCTAACAGTCTTCAAGGGGCAAAAAACGTAGCATATTTACACCATCGTTCGGGATTATGTGAATTTTGCACCAAAAGGGATTAATGACAATAGAATGGTAAATCAATGCAATATTTTTTCAATACTGACTGCTTAAAAACATGCTTTGTTTCAATTTGTATATATCGCTGATGTAATTAACATATATACTGACCTTAATGATCCTGTCTCTTCCACAGGTAGCAAGCCATTGCCTTTCCTCCGGATGCCAATCTAAACCAAAGGCAGGCCCATTGTGAGCCATGAACTGGTGTAAGAACTTGTCTTTTCGCCTATAGTCCCAAAGCTATGTGTTCATAAAAAGCAAAATGTGGAATTTTATGAGAACATAGATTTATTAGAAACTGCATGCACCAGGGTCAGAATTTCGTCAAAGGTTGCGAGAATCCATTTAGATTCCTGCAAAGGATTTTGCGAGAATATGTGACACGATCAAGAGGAATGAGTCGGATGTCGACCCTGGTCGAAAATGAGTTTTTAATACAGTTTTAAAGAAGACACTTAAAGCTTTCAGGAACTGAAAACCCCATGTCAATACGACTTTTTGTTTTAAAGTTATGTCAAATTTTGTACTTGAACTTCCATCAAGACTTATAGATACCCCTCGCACTAAATTGGCTATATCTCAATTTGGGATTCCCCGACATCCCACTCATTTCTCTTGATTGCGTCACATATATGGATTGTCCTTCATTCAAATCATGTGTAGACAGAATATCTCTATGAGAATCAACTTGGATTCTCGCAACTTTACCAGCGAAAATCTTTGCGAGAATGGATTCTCAGATTCTCCTCAAATCTGACCCTGAGGCACTATAGGTTTTTTCCCATGTGAGCTAAGACCATTTCATTTGATAACCATGAAGTGGTCCATTCTACACACTCAAATCAAACACAACCCTTCATCGTAACTTAAACTGACTGGTCGGTATGCACAAAACCTGGTCTAAATGATGAATAATTGTGTTGCCCTCAGCGACCGACTCTAAAATCTCAAAATCAGGGTCACAATTGTTTTGGTTTTTTTAAGATTTAAATTTTACCCAATGTGCCAAAATATTACTATTTTCTGATTGAAATAAATAAGCTTGTTTGAATATATTTCTTTTAAACTATTATCACAGTAGAAACACTAGTCAAATTGACCTTTACCAATTTTGTCTTGTCATGAACCAGTGTCAGTAAGTAATATTTGACAGTAAAAATGTTTTTAAAAAATCGATCGACCGACCTGACATTCAGTGCTGAAACCCCAAAACCATATATTCAACAATATATCAAGTAAAGTTTTCCAAGTATCTTGAATTGGTTAGCCGGTCAGGGCAGTTACGTAACAGATAAAAATGACTTAGGCAAAATGGGTTTTTTATCGACTGGTGAGCTAAATTTGGCTAAAAATTGAGTAGGGCTGTTATCGTAGCCGGGTAACAATATCCAGAGCCTGTGGAACCTGGTAACATACCTGTATATTGCCATTATCTGATGTGGCAGCAAAGTTGAAGTACTGGAATGGACTAAACTGTATGTCCCTGACACTATCTGTGCTGCCTTGGAATGACATCTCACATTGCTTAGTACGGAGATCCTATAAGATAGAATGAATAGATTGTTATGTAAATGAACAGAGACGAGGGGTAGTACAAGTGTAGCTTGAACTGTATGTCCCTGACACTATCTGTGCTCCCTTGGAATGACATCTCACATTGCTTAGTACGGAGATCCTGTAAGATAGAATGAATTGATTGTTATGTAAATGAACAGAGATGAGGGGTAGTACAAGTGTAGCTTGAACTGTATGTCCCCGACACTATCTGTGCTACTTTGGAATGACATCTCACACTGCTTAGTACGGAGATCCTGTAAGATAGAATTGGATACATTGTTATGTATATGAACAGAGACGAGGGGTAGTACAAGTGTAGCTTGAACTGTATGTCCCTGACACTATCTGTGCTACCTTGGAATGGCATCTCACTTTGCTTAGTACGGAGATCCTGTAAGATAGAATGAATATATTGTTATGTAAATGAACAGAGATGAGGGGTAGTACACGCCTAGCTTTAACTGTATGACCCTGACACTATCTGTCCTACCTTGGAATGACATCTCACTTTGCTTAGTACGGAGATCCTGTAAGATAGAAAGAATAGATTGTTATGTAAATGAACAGAGACGAGGGATAATACACGCCTAGCTTGAACTGAATGTCCCTGACACTATCTGTGCTACCTTGGAATGACATCTCACATTGCTTAGTACGGAGATCCTGTAAGATAGAATTGGATACATTGTTATGTAAATGAACAGAGATGAGGGGTAGTACACGCCTAGCTTGAACTGTATGTCCCTGACACTATCTGTACTATCTTGGAATGACATCTCGCATTGCTTAGTACGAAGATCCTGCAAGATAGAATGAATAGATTGTTATGTAAATGAACAGAGATGAGGGGTAGTACACGCCTAGCTTGAACTGTATGTCCCTGACACTATCTGTGCTACCTTGGAATGACATCTCACATTGCTTAGTACGGAGATCCTGCAAGATAGAATGGATAGATTGTTATGTAAATGAACAGAGATGAGGGGTAGTACAAGTGTAGCTTGAACTGTATGTCCCTTACATAGTCACTGTTATAAAAGCTATGGACAAAATTCAAGCTATTTCACGCGAGCGTGTTTTGTTGTTGTTCGAAGAGTTGCGTGGACTTACATTGTGCTATAGTTACTGTCATACTTACGAAGCATTTCATAGAGCCTCCCTGTGATCCACTCAGCAATAGATTAGGCTCGCTGGGATGGAAGCACACTTTGTTCACGGTTCTCTTGTGGTCGTTAAACGTCACCTCCATTTTGTTCCCTCTGATCTTGTTCAAGTCCCAGAGTATCACGTTGCCGTTGGTGGCGCCGGTGGCTATCAACTCATCTGAAGTAAATGCATGATTTAACACGGAGGATTATTAGGCACAAAAAAAAAGAGTTGACTTGCCCTTTCCGACCGACCCGAATTTTCGGAAATCTACGGTCGCTATATTGAAGAAGAAAAAATTAAAAAATTGAAAGAAGCACATAACAATAAAGAAAGATGAAAACGTGTTTTTGAGAAGTATCTGCTTGTTTAAAAAAAAAAAAATTAAAAAATCAACAACAAAAATCTTTAAAACGTGTTTTTGTGCAGTAAATTTTCAAAAATGTTCAACAACAACAACAACAAAACAAAAAATCTGACTGTCCGACCCTTACTTTGACCCTGAAAGGGCAAGTCAACTTTTTTGTTGTTGTTGCCTTATCAAGTAAGCACTCTGATATTTTTATTCACATAACTTATATGCCCATAGAAACACGAGTAAACATGAGCGAGAACACAAAAAAGAACACTATACAGATATAACCAATAAGGACACAGAAACCGACCCCCATCCGAGACACCGGCTACGACCTACCCGCCATCTACGATGACCTGCTGTCATGTGACAAGTTGAGGGAAGTAAAACACTTCCTTTCATGCAAATTCGGCGACACTTTGATCAAAACTAACGGAGTAATAAGGATAACAAACAAACAAACAAACAAACGAATACACACACACAAACCATTTCCAGATTTATAGTAAGATAACCAAATCCTAGGAAAAATATATGTCCACATCAGCAATGCATACCTGCCATACATGAGTTCCATGCAATCTCCGCTTTTATATATCAGGGATGCAAGTGGGTGATTGATCCATTTCCTGAACATTTTACATGAGCTTGGCCAGACGACCCGGGGCGTTTGCGCTTGGCATCAAACATTTATTGGGGCTCATCTTGAGAATAGGCTACAGTGCGGCCGTAATTTGGCAAATCAGCGTAACTCGAAAATTACGTTTTTGAGATATGAACACTTTAAAGTGTTAGTGTTTGCTTTTTTTTAAATTATTTACAGAGTAAGTTCATTTAAAAGGAAAACGTGCATGATGTTACATTTTCTTTATTTTTAAAATCTTAAGTAAAATAAACTGTTTTTACTAAAGATACAGCTGATTTTAACCAGATACGCGGGTTTGCCAAATCGACATCTAATTATACGCAGAGTTAATCTTGCAAAAACAGCGTAACTCAATTTACGTGTAATTCTTTGGTTACTATTTTTCGCCAAACCCGCGTATCTCGTAGCAAAATTGCTGTTTGGCAAAGGCGCGTAACTTAGAGATACGCTGTTTTGCCAAGAAATGACTAGATTTTGAAACACGTAATACGAGTTACGCTGTTTTACCATATTGAAATGCTAACGGTTGCAAAACAAGGCTGAGATACGCTATGCTATCTTTAAAACGGTACGTCGAGGGCTTTTGAGACTATCACAAATGAAAAGAGCGCCCTCGATTTCCCCAAAAATGCATTTAACTCAAAATGTCAATATTTCGACTTACGCTGTTTTGCCAAATTACGGCCGAGTGTATCACCCCCCCCAAAAAAAAACACCCACCATGTTTGCCTTTTTTTATGCTGAAATATCATAATCCGGAAAAAATGACAAATCGAAACAAAAAATTTAAAAAGATTTTTTTCTTCTTCATTTCTAGAGAAAAAAAATGTATGGCCTCATTTCCGGAATTCCCGGAAGTCTTGCATGCCTGTATTTTATATTGTGTTGAACATAAGATTTTTTTGATTGTTTAAATCAATGCATACCTCTGGTCGGATGCCACATAACATCATTGCAGCTGTACTTGAGCGTGATGCGACCCACTCGCAAATCTATACGTTCCTGGAACAATGTATCCTCTATATGGATAAGTTCTCGCTCCACAATACAAAGGTTATGGGTTCGAGTCCTGTTGTGGCCAGCGTGTTGTGTCCTTGGGCAAGGTACTTTACCGCGCTTGCCTCTCTTCACCCAGGTGTATAATGGGTACCCGCATTAAATAATGTTGGGAAGGTAAAACAGATTCGTTGTGCAGGAGGAGTGGCCAACCCCTCACAGCAAAAAATTAGAAGGAGGAGCCTGGCCCAAACGCTATCGAAAGAGAGATGGGCACTCCGCGCACAAGCTTATCTCGACACAACAATTTACCTTACTTTTTTACCATTTTATTATATTGTGTTGAACATATGAAAAAAAGCAATGCCTACCTCTACTAGGATGCCACATCACATCATTGCAGCTGTACTTGAGCGTGATGCGACCCACTCGCAAATCAATACGCTCCTGGAACGACGTATCCTCTATATGGAAGATCTTGAAAACTGTGAGCAACACACAAAAGATATGATAATAAAATGAGAACAACTTAAAATATTAGTTATTGGAAAACGAAATTGGCCAGCAAGTAATAAGATTCTCAAATTATTCATGCGAGGGAAGTTGTGTTGAAACGCTACAATATGCAACACTTACCAACTTTTAATGGTTAATACCTTTCTAAATGACTTGCTGATGGTTTATCTTTTCAGGGATGTTGCCCTTGAAAATTTCAAAACCCATTTTAACCCGGGTTTAGGGGTTTTAGACAGGATTACGATTTTCGTAGAGAAAACAGAAACTAAATCGCCGGGGACCAACCGGGAATCCATCCGGGGATCTTCCGGACATTGGGCAGTCGCAGTATACCGCGCTCACCAGGATGTCCAAAGTGGGACCAAAATAAAGAAATGGAAATCTGAATTTATAAAACAGAAAAATGGTGGCTCTAGTCTACATGCTGCTATACATTAGTAGCGTATACATGTATGTGGTCCCTTG
Organism: Ophiura sarsii; assembly: GCA_035610835.1. Classification (NCBI taxonomy): domain Eukaryota; kingdom Metazoa; phylum Echinodermata; class Ophiuroidea; order Amphilepidida; family Ophiuridae; genus Ophiura; species Ophiura sarsii. The sequence goes on from CM069447.1 coordinate 16,017,622, forward strand.
CCAGGGGGGGGGAGTGTATTTTTTCCTGGTGAACACCAGTTCAACTCTAAGATTATGAAAAATAAAATAAAGACATATTTACACGAATTTGGCCATTATTAGAAATTAAGGTACATTTTTTAAAACAGGCTTCTATACTATTTCTGGACAATGGGGGGGGGACGGGGACACTCTGCCCCTCCTGACACCCCAGGAGATACGCTACTGCTACATATGTTCAGAGGTGATTGTCCAGGCCCATTTCTCAGAAATCTGAACAAAAAATGTAAATACAATTAAAGTCATACTTTCTATGTCTCCAAACCCCTACATCCACTCAATTATTTCTTGGTACAATACTTACCATTTTCCTGCCCTCCCCCCCCCCCCCCCCCCTCCCTTCCCCCTCTGGCCACTGTACTTACCATTTCTACCAGCAACCACTACTTGTGACGAGTCTCTGGATGTACTCAAAGCATTGATGCCACCGTCCACTTTCACATGCATGGTACAGCCCATTGTGCTGCGTACTGAAGAGAAACAATAAAAACAATATTGATTGGTTACATTTTTACAATTGTTATCAATTATATGTGGTCTCTGTGGTATCTCTGTGATAATTGACACTGATTCGAATCCTTTAAGCCTTAAAGGGGCATTGAGAGATGTATCGATATACTAAATGAGCAAATAACGTAAAGATAATCATCAACATACATGTAGCCCAAATCCAAAATGTCATACAATTCCGACATTCCGCCTTCATGCCAAATAACGGCACTTCCGGGTTGAGATTTGCCACGAAAGTCCGTGAGTAAAACGATAGCATAACTTCCGAAATCAGCACCTAGTTTCGATATGATGATATCGAAACTAAGAAAATCATGACCATTTTATATGATAAACGGCGAATGTTGGTAAACTGTTTCAGATGGTAGTTGCCTAAGTATTACTTTGATGCAAAAAAACTGATTTCCAGGATAATTGAGGGCGCACTCCCATATGTATCTCTCAATGCCCCTTTAAATGGATCACTCTTTAGCAAATTATTTTATGAATGAGAGTTGACCATTAGGCGAGGAAAACACAACCCTGCTTTACGGACCCGACCGACCCACTTTTTGCATTTTTCAAAACAAACAAAATCTTTTTAGATACTTTTTTCTCAAATCATTTAAAATCAGCCTGCTTTTGGCCGAAAATATGTTGCACATTTTTTTTCACAAATTAAAAAAAAAAAATCCTGAATTTTGTAGATTTTTGTGACATTTTAGGTTTTTTGTTTTTTAAATCGCCCAACCGACCGACTCTAATAGGGTGTTTTTTTCTTTGTCGCCTTACAAAGCAAGAAGCCAAGTAAAAAAAAAAAGCAGTTTCTTGTCCCCTCGTGCATCCTTTTTCAGGAATTCTGTAATGTTCTTTTTGTTTTCTTCATTTCTTCAATAACTTCGATGTTAAAATATATTAAAAGCTGACATCTTGGTAATACTAGAATACTTCAGACCAATGAGCATTTTAAAGCAGGTTTTGTGTATTTAAACAAACGTCCAAGAACCATGAAATAAAAAGATTTTACAAAGGCCTCGTCCACCTCAATTTATGCAATCAATCAGGCCATTAGCATGCTGGTAACAGTAATTTCGCATTGTTAATTAAAAACAAAGTGCCCTCATCCTCCATTTTTCCAAAAGTTAGGACGAGAAACTAGTTTTAAATGATATTTGGCCTAAATTGAAGTATTTCATCTTCACGAACTAGGTTCAACACAGTGGTGGACCTGTTTGATTACTTTTTGGTTTTTTGGTTCCGCCACCTAACAAAAACATCTTTTGGCAAAAACAGGGGCTCATATCTGAGAAAAACATCAGAGAGCTCAGTACTGTACAAAAATGTAATAGAAACTGATTCCAATTACAGGAATTTGTCATGTATTTTCCATAGCCATAATATGGTGCCCCACTATATAATGTGTTCACTCTTTAATTATACAGGGCTAGTAAAAAATAATGCAATAGTGGAAAGTAGCCATCTTGTTTTCAATACCAAGTTGAAGTTTGAAACTTTTTAAGCGTTGCAAGAATGATGTGTGCTGCCGCGGCAAAAGGGTGCAGTTGTCGGTAAAATGCATGAGATATTCATTGATGGAATTAGGCATGGAAAAACAAAGAAAATAAAGACAATTTTACCGTAACATGTCTTTATAAAATCAGAATACTGATATCCAATCTTAGCCAAGAAGGTGTCATTTTGAAGCATTAAAAAGCTTCTTTTGTTGGTATTAAGATCTCAACTTTGTCTTGGAGAGACAACTGCATCCTTTTGCTGCGGCTGTACACATATTAGTTTAACTTTGTGGGAAAAAATGAAATCAATAGCATTTTTTGTTCATCTTTGGTGACAAAGTCGGTGTTGTCTAAATTAACTTTGTGCAGTGAGTCAAACACATCATTTACCTATCTATTAAGCCTACATGTACAGTATGTATATGGCTCAATACTGTAAAACATTTTAATTTCATGGCAACTTAATTTAGCGAATTAGCATCTAGTCAACTTTTTGCGGCAATCTAATTTCACTAATTTGTATCATCTTTCTATATTACCATTATAAATAATATAATTGGCGGCATTTTAATTTGGCTAATTTGATCTCCTACATGTACCTAGCAAAAATAAATTGCTAGCGAATTTAAGTTGTTTTACAGTATCCTCGACATCGTCCGCAACACAATGTCTCTTTGACTTTATGAACATTGAAAGATCGTTTTCTTAGTTTGAATGAGCTCTTGAATTTGACACCAACTTGAATCTGTAAGGATACAGTTGAGTTTGTACATAATGTACAACGTCCCTACTCCCTGAGACTACATGTATAGTCGGCTTTATAATTGAACGAACACATTTAAACAGCGGATTGCGTGAATCGTGCACAACCATAAGCGTGATAATTTTGGGCATGATCATCTTTAAGCTGTGTGCGTGTTGTTCGTTCAATTTCTATAGCATACCGTAGTCTCGGTACCTTTATACACCTAGCACATAAAGTCCCTGACCAGGTGCTTTGAGGTTGGCTAATTCAAAATATATAATCGGTACCACAAATCTGAGATATGTACTATAAATGAGCAAATTTCTTTTCCGCAGTTTGATACCTCATACAGCAAAGTTGCACTAGGTATAGGAAATCATTGATTTGTGTGACAGTTATGACAGTAATCACACACAATTCAATGAATACCTAGTGCAACTTTGCTGTTGTTATGCGCGGTCATTAAAATCACCATAACTTTAAAAGTATCCATTCGATTTTGTTGAATGAGGTATCAAACTGCGAAGAAGAAATTTGCTCATTTAATATATCTCAGATTTTCGGTACCGATTACAGGCCTGTTTTGAATTAGCCAACCTCAAAGCACCTGGTCAGGGACTTTATGTGCTAGGTGTATATTATTATCACAAGGACCAAAATTTGAAAATATTATATCAAAACTCAGTCAAGCCCCCTCCTCCCAAGTAGGTCTTATTAATTTACTATTTAAAAGAATTATTATTTTGGGATCCTGTTACTAGTGTTGCGGTTTCATTCGTGTGTTCTGAGCCTCTTTACTTAGTCTTGGCATAAAAATTCAAAGCCAGGCTCATCAATTTCATCTTTTTTAATATATGATATGGATGGTACATTTATTTTATTTCAAATTTGATTATTTTTTATTTATTTTTTATTTATTTTTATTTCAGTTCTTTTAATTTTAGTTTGCCAAGTCACAACACCTTTCCTAAAAAAGGCTAAAGACCTAGGCTAGTGGAGGTAGCCGAGCGGTCTAGCGCGCTAATTGTCGGTCGGGAATATTCTTTCGATCACAGGGTCGTGGGTTCAAGTCGCCTTGAAACCAGGATTCTTCGTTCATCCCAAAAAGTTCCTATCTAGGTCGGAAATTCTACAATCAAGTCTTAATTCAGTTACGATAGATTATCGGATCTTCTTTCCGTGGTTAGCTGATGATCGATTTAATTGTAGAATTTCTCCTCTAACCTATTCGCTGTGTATAACGTACAGGTCTAGGCCTATACAGTGAATGTCAGTTGCGCCGTGGTTCGAAGTAGTCATGTTAAGCCGTTGGTTCCGTGTATGCAGACGCTCACCCTGAACACGTTAAATAGTTGCAGACCTCATCGTAAAGAGTAGGGGATCATCCCGGGTCTGTTAACCTGTACACAAAAATCTCATCTCTCTATAAGTGTCAGAGAGTTACAGTGCGTTTATCTTCAACCATTTGACATGTTTGAAGGCAGCACTTTACGGGAAGAAGAAGAAACGCGCCTGCAACGTTTATATCCCAGTTGTGGAGTTTGTTGCACCAAGGAGTTATTAACTATGATAACTCCTTGGTTGCACTCAGTAGACCGACAGATAGTATTCTATTTACTTATAGACATGATACTGACGATACAGATTTTTGTATGTGTGTTTGTCGCTTGCATTTTGATTTTGTTGAGTGACTTGTCTGTCACTTGACCTCTTTTTTTCACTCAAACTTACCCCCATCGCTACCACCACGAGACATTTTGCTATTGGCGCGTGCATGTGATCATACGAGTAATAAGGAAATAAGCTGACGGACCGCTTAAATGTGACAATCTTAATTTAATTTCAATTCTAGATTAGATTTCTGCATCAGCTCCATCCCAATCCCACACCATTTCATTTCTCAAATTCTCAGCCACAATCAAAACAATGTGATTGTAATTTACAACCTCGTGTGTAGAAACTCTACCATGAATGACCCCTCATGTCTTTCGTGTATACTTTGACAGAATTACGAACTTGGGATAGGACAACGATCCTGCCAACGTATCAGACGAATGACCTTTGACCTTTAATTAGGCGTAAATGTCGGAAACAGTGAAAAAGACAAGCAAAAAATTATGAACAAAATCCATTAGCATCTGCGAAAATAGACATGCAATAGAAATAAAAGAAGACTATTTCCTTCAATTAAATCTTTCTTAACACCTTTGATTGAGTACTAGCACTATAAATGTGGTAATTTTGGCTTAAATTGACATAAACTTTACGATTTGATACCGGCTACGGATCTCTGGAATGAAAAAGATGGCGACGTTATTACCGAAGCCAGTGATTGAGCCGGATTTTTGCTGTAAATGAGCTATCTAGAGGTGCTACGTTCGTCAGGATTTTATGTGGACTGTAATATTTTGATGCTGGAAACCTAATGGATTAAGATTACGGATGGATTGCCAAGGAAATCGGATTTATTAGCTGGCGTATTGGCCGTACTGATCTGCTACACGTACATCTTTTGTACATGTACGAGGTCACGGGTCAATGTCTGGTGTAACACGCTGAAAACGAAGGAAAACTAAGGATTTTGTGGATTTGCAGTATTTTTGTGTGGATATCATTCTCGCGATTTGGATATGGCACAGGATACGCGAGCTAAAAGACTGGAAACAAATTTAAATAGGCTCAGCAGCTTAATATGCCATGGTAAGTCGGCGGCCCAATAAATTTAAAACAAGAACAATGTTTTGGGTTTTTTTTACTTTCAAAATTCAATTTTTATTTTTGTGTTGTGATCCTGCCTACCTCTTGAGTCTTGAGTCTGTATCTCCAAAAGAAGCAACTGCTTGTCCATGGAGGTTCGTGCTGTGCGGGGTGAAGAACTGGTGCTCGCCAGATTCGTAGATATTTACAAATGGTGCAAGTAAAAAACATACCTCACAGGCTCTCAGTAAAGGTGGTCTCTCCTCACCTTTCCTGCTAACTTCTTGGACCAGGACAGGTTTCACTTCAGTCCGTTGAGGTGGCCAAATTTGCCAGTAGTCAGTGCTGAAATTATCATTTTTTTCTTGAGGTGCAAAATAAAAATTGAACCTTACTTTTTGAGGTCAAAGTCAAACTCAAACTCAAGACAAAGGTGCAAATACTGTACAATACAATTCAATATTCATTGAATCATTCAATTCAATTTTAGCCAGGTTAATTACGAATACGATATAGCAATTTGATAGAGCTGCAAAAACTTTATCACAATTTTAAAACTAGTTTAAAACTTCTATTTTTTCTATCGCAATTTTGCACCAGTCTTTGTGTTTGTCTGATTTGAAAGCTGATGACGTCGCAGTTGATAATTTTTATAATTTTAAGGTGCAAATTGCGATGCTACACAGGAAATTTCTGGTGAGGGGTTGGAAGGGGAGAGGGTTTGTGGTAGTGGGCAGAGGGTGTGTGGTGGAGTTGGGGATCTGGGGGTGGGAGGTTTATGGTGGTGACTGGGGAGGGGAGTGGTTTGTAGTGGGGATGGTAGGGGTTTGTTGTACATTTGTAGGTACATGTACATGTACATGTAGGTAAGGGGTCTGGTGGATTGGTGAGGGTGTTTGAAAGGTCAGGAATTGGGATGGGGAGGGGATTCGGGGAAGGGAGAGGGCTTGTACTTTATGGAGGTAGGGAGGGAGTTGTGGGTGTTGGCTTGTGGATTGTGGTGGGTGTTCCCGGTTTGTGGGAGGGTACTTGGTAAGGGTGGGTAAGTGGGGTGTGAATAATTTGCGGGCTGCGGGCTGCGGGGTAAGTGCGGGGTAAGTGTGGGGTAGTGCGGGGTAAGTGCGGGGTAGTGCGGGGTAAGTGCGGGGTAGTGCGGGGTAATGCGGGTAGTGGCTGGGAAGTGCGGGGTAGTGTTAAATATGACTTTAAAAGTATGTTTAAAGCGGAAAATGCAAAAATTAGCAGTGGTCAGTGGTCAAGTACATGTAAAGGGTTCAACAAAAGGTATTATAGTATACCACTTTGTTTATGTCATTTTGAGTAACTTTCAATTTGTTTTTGTCCAAACAGGCTAGATAGGCATTTAGATGAATCTTTTAGGCATAATTTGATACCAAATTTTCCCCCTCACAACAAAGATAAACCATAATTAGCACCATTTAAAGGAAAATATCCCATTTTCAAAAGTCGCATTTCCAATACACAGCACGAGAAGAATAGGCCAATTGTTAACACACACATATGCCGTATTTATCCCGTACTGATCACCGCGCATATTCCTCAATGCGCGGGCTAATTCAAATGTAAACTGATGCATGGGTGAAGGATTTGAATGTAAAGGAATGTTATGGATGGGGAGAACATGGACAGATCACACCCGCTGGTCGCTTCGATCACAGGGATACAACATTTGGCCAAATAAATTTCACTTTCGGTAATTGGGGTATTGAACCAAAAAAAACTGAGTAAAATAAAACACCTCACCTAATGACTAAAAAAAATTGCCTGGCAAACGGAGAGGAGAAAAAAAATTGCCCTGATCCAAAGTCCCTGACCACCCCCCCCCCCCCCCCCCCCCCCCCCCCCCCCTTTGCATCCTTACTGTGTCACTGTCCAATTTGTCTCAATTAGTAGGTTATTTGAGGACAATTGTTAATTGCTTAATGTCTGGGGAGTTGGCTGTGGCCACTATACTAGCTACCTTCTGAGGTGAAATACCAGAGTAGTGTAATACCATTTACACTATTTTTAACATACTATAAAATTGGACATTTTTGCGGGTGTAAATAATTTGGGCTTTGCACATTTTGAACAAGTTGTTTGTTTTTTTTGCGATTTTGAGCGTTCTCACATAGACATACAAAAGGACTATATTCACACAGTGTTTTTTTTGCGCTTGCTGATCTTGTGCAAAAAGCGCGAAAATAAATGTAGTGCGAAAATGTCTACAGTTTATAGCCTGTTTTATCATTATGGTTATATACTCTGGGGCCATGTTATGTAACAAGTTCTTCTCTCTCTCCCTCTGTCCACTATCTGTGCTCTGTCTCTCCACTATCTGTGGTCTCTCCCAAAAACCAGTGACAAGCCTGTATAAATCATTTTGGGGAAATGCCTCTATAGTTTTCATTTATCACCCAGTCCCATGGTGGTATGACAATTAAAACCATTCATATTTCAGGAAATCATTATAAACTAATGTCACCCATGCAACACCTGTGTCCTTGGGTATTTCATAGACAGGCCCAACAAGAGAATAGTTCTTATCTTAGCCATGTTCAGACTGGCACACAACTCTAAAAGTTCCGCTGAACTGTGTCCACACAGTTGAAACTCCAACCAATTTCTCCACTCAAATGATGTCATCAGAAATAAAGTAGGAGCCTTAAATGACCTTATTGTGCTAAAGTAATAATTTCAATTATTAGTTTTTATTTTTACAAGGAGGGTTGTGGCTTAGTAGGTGGGACTAGGCCCAAGCCCGATACCCATTTCTAAGGGTGATTTTGAAAAAGAATGGAACCCATTTTTAAGGATTTTGCTTCATTTATTATATTTTGTTAATTGACTAACAATTTTCGCAAAATTATCAGGAAAATAAACCACATTATTAGTGATTTCCAGCACAAAACCATACCCCATGTTTAGGGATTTGTTTGCCAAAAAGCGAACCATTAAGAGCGGCGTCACATCACCGTATACCTAATATAGGCGAGTACCCCCACCGAGGCCAATGTCAGGAGATTTGTGTTTGCTCTTCCAGAATTGTGATCCTGGTTAAGGTAAATGAAAGTCAATATTAAGTTTCCCATTAGGCGTTACCCGCCCGTATTATGATTTTTAGCCCGCCTTTGAGATTCAAAATCCTTTTTTTTAAATTATTTTGTTTATTGACTACCAGACTACTTTAAGCTCTGGAGAACACATTTTACGTTGCAAAACATGCTAAAGGGGCATATCAGGCCTAGAGAGATTTCTCAAAAATTGAAATTCAATATTTTTACATTGTCTAAATAGATGATAAGGTAAGTAAAAAAAACTGCAAAGAGGGAATGAAATTATTTTGTTTTCAAAACCAAGTTGAGAAGCATGGAATTGTTTAAACTTTGTAAGATGACAATTGTTAGTAACTTTTTGCGAAAAAATCAGGTCAATCGCATTTTCCATTTGTCTTTGGAGAGTCTTTTTATTTGGCATCAACATTTCATTTTTGTACAAGAGCCATCTATAATCTTTTTTCAACCTAAAATCCACTCAGTCTAACTCTGAAGTGCCCCCCCCCCCCCCCCCCCCCCTCTTTGAGACTCGGTGGGTGGCACACCCCTACCCAAAAGTTAAGTGCTCCCTCCCCCTGGGCCGTTTAAAATGTCCCCTTTTTCTTATCCTGCCCTTCACCCAGGCTTCAAAGTGCTGATGCTGGTGCCCTGTGTCACTAGAAACATCCACACCGAACATAGCTTGGGTTCTGGGATCTTACAGCATTTTGAACTCTCACCGCACTTGCCGGTTGTAATTTAAGCTAAATGGGATGGATCAGACTGGGTATTACTATATAGACCAATTGGATATTAGACCAAATGGGGTTAAACCATAGATAATTAGACATTTTGGATATTAGACCAATTGGGTATAGACCTATTGGGTATTAGACCACTCAGTCTAACTCTGAAGTGCCCCCCCCCCCCCCCCCCCCCCCAATTTGTTATTGCAGACTAAATTGGTTTAGACCATATGGGGTTAGATTAAATGACTATTAGACCAAATTGGTTTTATACCAACTGGATGTTTAGATTAAATGGGGTTAGACTATCATGACAATTAGACCTTTTGAATATTAGACCAAATGGGTATTAGACCTATTGAGTATTAGACCAATCTGTTATTAGACCAAATTAGTTGGACCATATGGGTAAGACAAAATGAGTTTAGACAAAATGACTATAATACCAAATGGGTATTAGACCAATTGGGTATATAGACCTATTGGATATGTGACAAATTGATTTTTAGACTATGGGTTTATACCAATTGGGATTAGACCTTTTGGCATAAGACCACATGGGTTTAGACCATATGGCAATAGAACATCTGACCATTTGCACCTTGTGAAGAAACTTAAGCTGATAGGACATCTCTTGGGGTAACAATAACACTTCATTAAATCACTGTCACTGATTAAATGTCCCAGACAGATTTGACAGAATCATAACAATAAATTAAAATGCATGTCCCAGTTCTAGCTAGTGAAATTCACCTCAACAATGATAAATCACTATTATAAAATATATGTGGTAATTGTACCCCACCCCTCAGCACTACCCCGCATTACCCCGCACTACCCCGCATTACCCCGCACTACCCCGCATTGCCTGCACTACCCCGCATTTACCCCGCTGCCCGCAGCCCGCAGCCCGCAATTAACCACATCCCGGTAAGTGAGGGTGGGGAGTTGATTGATGGGGAGGGATTTGGTGGGGTGAAGGGGGGTCAGGGTTGTACAATGTAGCTGTGGCAGCGGGCAGGCCCAGATTTTGATTTTGATTTTTACTATTTCACAAAAGTTGGCCTAGCTACAACCCGGGGGGGGGGGGGGGGGGGGGGGGGGGGTGATTGATGGGGAGGGATTTGGTGGGTTGGGGAAGGGTGAGAGGGTGGGCAGAGGAGGTTGTAGTGGGGGTGGGGATGAATGACCTGGACTAATCCCAGATCACTTCCGGTTCACTCCTTCCCCACATGAATGACCCTGGACTAATCCCAGACCATTTCCAGTTCACCCCCTGGGCCCCCACCCCACCTGGATGACCCCTGGACTAGTCCCAGACCACTTCCATTTCACCCCTCCCCAGGGGTGTACTTTCGCGACATCCTGCGAGAATCCAAATGGATTCTCGCAGAGGAATTTTGCGAGAATCCATGGATTCTCGCAAACGGATTCTCGCAGAATATTTTTGCGAGAATCCTTTTTTACTGAATTTAAATTTCGCATTTTAAACATTTATTGTACTATTGTATACTTAGAAAATAATAGTACACAAATTGAATCAAACACTTTTTAAAATTAATTAAATAATATCAAGAATAAGGCTATAAGCTTGCATAACTTCCAAATTCGGCATGTTTGTTGACTAAGGGTCAAATACCAGTCATCTAAGGTCCTGTTTTGGACTCAAAAAGAAGAAGAAAAAAAGTGTAAAAAAAAAAAAAAAGTTTTTTTTTTTTGGCGAGAATCCACCTGGATTCGCGCGGTAGTGATTTTGCGCGAATCGATTCGCGGATTCGCGCCGAAAGTACACCCCTGCTCCCGGTCCCACCTGGATTTAATACCCCTGGACTAATCCCAGACCATTTCCAGTTCACCCCCTCCCACCTGGATCCCCAGGATGATTTAGGACTTAGGAGTAGGCCTAATTAATTTTAGAACACTTCCAGTTCACCCCACCTCACATTCATAATGATTCCTGGACTATTATTCCCAGACTACTTCCAGTTCACCCTTCCCATCTGGATGACCCTAACCCGGATTACCACTTGATTTGAACACTGATCCCAGACGGCTTGATGTCATGTTCACCTCCTAGGCCCGGCCCATCCAACCTACATGAAGATGACCCCTGGTCTAATCCATCCATTTCCAGATTACCCCCTACCACCCACCTGGATGACCCTAGTAATTAGACCACTTCTGGTTAATCCCCACCCCACCTGAATGACCCTAGTAATTAATATAATCCCATACTAATTTAGGTTCTTTCTCCACATTAATGACCCACTGGACTAATCCCAGATCATTTCCAGTTCGCCCCTCCCAGTCCCACCTGGATGACCCTAGGGCCTAGTATATAATATTGTCATTAATCTTAGACCACTTTTGGTTCACCCCCACCCCACATGAATGACCCCTGGAATAATCCCATGGACCATTTCCAATTTTCCAGTTTACCCTCCCACCTGGATAACCCCAGCACATGTAATTAATCTTTAGACCACGTCTGGTTCACCCCACCCACATGAATGACTCCTGGACTAATCCCAGACCACTTCTACAGGGGGAGTCAAAAAGACTGCAATAGTGGAAAGAAGCCATTTTGTTTTCATAACGAAAATGAATTTTAAAACTTTTTAAACGTTGCAAGGATGATGTATTTAATCTTAACTTAGTGTGAAAAAATGAAGTCGATCGCATTTTTCGTTTGTCTTTGGTGACCCTCTTTGCTGCACAACCAAATGTACCTGTTTGTCCACGAGCACAATGATTTTCATTTGAAATGGCACACATTGCATTTTCATATTTGAATATTCCGCCAACAAAAAAATGGAAAATTTCAGTTTTTTATTAAAATGTAGAACATTATAATTTATACGCTTTCACATCATGGGATTATAATTGATTATGCTAACTCACATGTAAACAAGAAAGGATGCATCAAATTCCCATAACATCACAAATGAACACAAAGTTAGGATTAAATACATCATTCTTGCAACGTTTACACTTTATACAGCGTGGGACTTCAGAAATCAAAATATCAACAAAAGCGTGGAGGTCAGAATATTTCTGATATAAAGGGTGTAGTTGTATAAAGCGTGGAGATAAAATAAAAAGGGTGGGGGTTTCTCAGCAATCATCAAAATAATCAAAATACCGAACCTTGTCGGCTCGCTAGCGCTAGTTATGTCATAAATATGTATCCGATATCGGGTCCGATACTTCGATTCGAAATTTAAGTCGCCATCTTTAAATTGGTTTCAACAATATAGATGGCGCTATATAACAACAAACCAGGGAGCTCCCTGTTTGTTGTTATATAGCGCCATCTATTGTTGAAATCGTGACATTTTTTCAAAATGGAAACTCGACGGGACTACGAAAGTGTCGTAGGCAGCGTAATAATATCACATTTTAGGGAGCATAAGAGTACCAAAAATGCACTGATTTGATGATATAAATCCATTTGAAATGAATCTCCTTTATAAATTTGCATTAAATAATCGTGATATAGCCGGCAAGGTGTTTTTTAAGTAAGCTTATTTTTTTAATATTTTTTTTCAATTATTTTTGTTGGTGAATAATTTCGGGAATCCCGGGACCCGCCCGAAAAACATAACGGCTCCCGGGATGTTTCTGCCACTTTGTCCTTTCTTCCAATGAGTGCCTTTCCAAATTTGAATGCACAAAATATCCCCTTTTCGGTATAAAGGGTGGGGGTTGAACATTCCCAAATAAAAAGGGTGGGGCAAAAATAAAAAGGGTGGGGGTCTGACCCCTGTCCGGACAGTGGTTTAAAAAGTTTTAAAATTCATTTTGGTTTTGAAAACAAAATGGCTTCTTTCCACTATTGCAGTCTTTTTGACTCGCCCTGAATTCTGCGATCACAGGAAATCCCGAACCTTATATAGGCCCACGTTTATTTTTTATGATTTGCAAGTTAATAATTACAGTAGGCAACACTCGCCTGAACTATCAGAAAGAGACTTAGTGGTCACTTTTATGTCTGTCTGTCCGTCCATACACCTTGTGAGCAAAAAATCTGGAGATTCATGAGGCCTATCTTGATGGGGCTTGGTGGAGGGAAGGGGGTGGACGTGTTCTTATTGCTGAATAAATTTTCAAGGTCCTTGGAGGTAATTTAAGGTCATCGGGGTCAAATAGGTATACAACCTTAAAGGGCCAATTCCACGGTAACGGAAGGACAAATCAGACACAATTTTCAGCTTGCAAACACTTGTTTCAGAAAAACTTTATTTGATGAAGTCAATTTTATACCTTAATCATATAAGTGTAGCTAAAACATTTATTATCCATTAAAAAATGCATCAAAATTGTCTTTCGTTTACGACTTATGCATATTAATGAGGGCGGTAACGGAAGGACGGTGAAATGGACACGGGTTTTTGCACTACCGCCATATATTGCGTAAACGCTCTGAAGTTTGTGAGTCAATGTTATTTTAATGTTATTTTATGAGATCCCTCTGGTTTTGGCAATACTTTGACACTGTTCATTTGGAAATTTGTCATTGCGTTTACTTAAAACCTAGCCAAACGTAATTAAAGATTCGGTAACGGAAGGACGGTAACAGAAGGACGTGTGAAATTCCCTATACCCTAAGGTCATAGTGTGCAACCCATGCTTTATAAAGCGTGGGGCGGTGGGGTACAGAATTGCCGAATTTCATAAAAAGCGTGGGGTTATGAGTTATCTGGTTATAAAGCGTGTTTGTGTAAAGCTGGACTTGAAAATACATTTCTATCGATGTATCGTAAATTTACCGTCACACCGCCAATCAGCGTTATCGCAAGTGTTTCTAAAATTTATTACGCACATGCATTCTGATAAGCGGCATTGGTGGCGTGGTATAGGGATGGGTGCGACTGATACTTCCGACCAAGAAAATATGCACGGTTTTGATGGGGTATCGATGTTTAGAGCAACGGGTATCGCGCAAACCTAGTTTTTCAACATTCCGCTGAAACGGGGTCAACCTACAAGTATGGTGATGCGTCCAGGTTTGTTTACAAAATAATAATAATTATAATCACATTATTAATAATGGCGTCAAACCTGTCCACTGGCTGGACACAAGCCAACCAGTTGGACAGGCTCGTTCATTTACGTCAAGAAAAGAATCCCTCGAGCAATATTAACATATGGATCAGAATTTGGCAACCCAAACACGCAAACATCTGCTGCATAGCTTTTGATTGTAAAAAAAAGAGAAAAAGGGTGGGTTAATAACTTTTCAGTATAAAGGGTGCTTTCATAAAAAGGGTACCCGGTAAAAATAAAAAGGGTGGGTTAAAAACACCACTGCACACTATGACCTTGTGAGCGAGAAATCTGGAGATCCGTAAGGCCTATCTTGGTGGAGGGAAGGGGGGTGGTGTGTTCTTTTGCTGAGGCCTAATAAAAATAAATTGTTGTTTCCGGTAACCCGACCGACCCTCTTAAAACCTGCCGACCAAAAAAAATGTTATCAACATTTTGAAAAAATAAAATTTATTTTCTACCTACCGTTCATATTTTTTCAGTCCAAATTTACGGAAATGTATTGAGAGAATAAAAAAATTACATTCCCATTTAGTTTTACATTCCCATTTTGCCGAAGGTCCAATTTGAATGTACCCATTTCCATGAATTCTGCAACAATTCCGAACTTTACTTTCCGTTCGTCCGTACAAATATAAATAAAAAATAAAATAAATTAAATCCCCAGTTTTACGTTGCTCCACTGCAGCTGCTGCGGATTATCCCCTACACAGAAGAGATTCGATCGGGTTTCAGCAAAGAATCATGAGATCTTTACCGTTTAAAAATCATGGGCAATTCCACGGTAACAGCGCGACGGTTTGGAAGATATTTTCACATTTCATATGCAAATAACATACACACTTGAATTATTCAGAACATTTTTTTATTGCATTTCTACTATTACTAGTACAACCTACACATAGAAAGAAGAAAAAATCATTCACATTTATGAAATATGAATATTAATGAGTGCGGTAACAGCGTGACGCTAAAAAGGACATAGGTATTTTTCTCATTTATGAATGGTTAAAACTCTGTGAACTTTTTTTTTTTTTTAAAGTTTCATCAGGTGGATTGTAAATTTTTATAAGAAAGTCAGCTATAACTTCCCTGTATAAAAAAGAAAATATCTTATGATTTTAAATATACATGATACAATAAAACAAATTTGCATACGCAGGGCTGTACTTTCGGCGCGAATCGATTCGCGTGAAGATTCGCGTAAAATCACTTCCGCGTGAATCCAGGTGGATTCTCGCCAAAACAAAAAAACAAAACAAAAATCTTTTTAAATTTTTTTTTTTTAATTTTTTTTTCTTCTTTTATTTTTCCAAGTTCAAAACAGGACCTTAGATGACTGGTATTTGACTCTAAACTGTTCAAGTTGAAATTAAAATGATGATTGTTAACAATAGTACAATAAATGTTTAAAATGCGGAATTTAAATTCAGTAAAAAGGATTCTCGCAAAATTCCTCTGCGAGAATCCATTTGGATTCTCGCAGGATGTCGCGAAAGTACACCCCTGCATGAGGTAACAGCGTGACCAAAGGCTGACCCTATATGAGCAATGCAAAAAGATCAAACATTGACGATACAATGATCTCCAAAACTTACACTGATTATAATGATTGTTGATTTTAATTAAATTAAATCACATAGTGTTCTTTGTTAGTTTAAAATAGATAAAATACAATATTAAATACATTATTAAGTTAATTAAATTATCCAATTAAAACACATTTAACTTAAAAATTGTATTGGAACTAAGGCTGTGAATGCACGGGTAGTTTCGTACCCGGGTACCCGACCCATTTTTTCGGGGTACCCGAAAATAGAAAATTATTTTTTATTTTTTAGATTTTTTTTGTTTTAAGTACAAATTTGTCCCCAAAAATGAAGGAACTCACTGTATATTTCAATGGGGGTCACGCTGTTACCAAAAAAGTAACAGCGTGACATATTGCTAATTGAAATAATTAATTAACAAAAGGTACATGTAGTACTGCATCTTTGAAGCATGTATGTTATAGGTCTATGGGAGTATGATTTGCATTGCAAGTATTATTTAATTTGTATATGGGCAATTCCATGTTACTCACGTTACGCTTTTTCACTACGTTACACTTTTGGAAGTGCCATATTTTTTAGAAGAACAAGCTTGACAGAATTATTTTTTCTGCAGTAGTTACACAAGACCCAACACTAACTTTATATGCAATTAGAATTGCAATACAAGACATGACTTGCGAGTGAGAAGGAAAACACTTTTGTTACTCACGTTACATTTGATTGGCCATCATAAAATGGCAACGAGCCTTCATTCACAAAGTGTCCTCATACAGGATATTTTTAGAAACAAGTTTAACATGGTTGATAAAGCTAACATTAAGATCTACAAATGCAAGGTGAAACTAATCTGATTAGACAAACACTTTTCAGAAAATTGACCGAAATAGCTGTTACTCACGTTACGTTACTCACGTTACTTGTTTTTGCAAATTCAAATTGAATTTATATAGCTCATGCAGATTAGCTCAAAATGTTATGAAATAGTCTTGACATGATGTATTTAATTTCCCAAAATGTTATTATGTCTCCAAACAGTCAATTATGACCGCTACACAAGTTCACAGGACATTTTGCAAACTCTCTACCTGTTATATCAACAATATCTTGATGAAAATGGTATCATTTTGCATTAAAACAGAAACAATTTGAGAGCTATTTTCTTTTTTGAAACTTAACATTATGTTTAACAAATGTTAGGTGAAAATAATTGCATATACTTGATGAATTACACCATAGTTATCATGGTTGCCGAATTCAGCACCTTTGCGCAAAATCAATATTTTTGAACTTAGGAACGATGAACGCAAGAAATATGCAGAAAATGCTCTACAATATTTGTGTACATAAACTATGCATGTATATTTAACACTTTGTAACCAACAAAATTGAATATTTTCCTTCAAAAGTGACTTTCAGAGGACAAAATTACTGTTTTACTTGTTGAAAAACTTGGAAAGACACGCAATGACCCCTTGAAATAGTGCGTACGAAGTGATGGAAGTGCCAGACTGACATTAGACTGATAAATGAATAAAACTAAGTGCAGTAAAAGCAAAAAGAGATCCATTGCTTATTGCTACAATGCATTTTAGGCCGTTACTCACGTTACATTTTTGTTACTCACGTTACAATTGTTACTCACGTTACAGTTTTCAAACCTCTGCCATTTTAATAAAACTACACATAGCCCATTATATTTCCTGTTTTCAAATTAAGTACCTGGATTATGATTATTATTCCATTTGGCAGAATTTAAAAGCAAAGAACAATTGAGTAGGACAACTATTTGATGTTTATCGTGGGTGTGAATAATTTGCGGGCTGCGGGGTAGTGCGGGGTAAGTGTGGGGTAGTGCGGGGTAAGTGCGGGGTAAGTGCGGGGTAGTGCGGGGTAGTGCGGGGTAATGCGGGTAGTGGCTGGGAAGTGCGGGGTAGTGTTAAATATGACTTTAAAAGTATGTTTAAAGCGGAAAATGCAAAAATTAGCAGTGGTCAGTGGTCAAGTACATGTAAAGGGTTCAACAAAAGGTATTATAGTATACCACTTTGTTTATGTCATTTTGAGTAACTTTCAATTTGTTTTTGTCCAAACAGGCTAGATAGGCATTTAGATGAATCTTTTAGGCATAATTTGATACCAAATTTTCCCCCTCACAACAAAGATAAACCATAATTAGCACCATTTAAAGGAAAATATCCCATTTTCAAAAGTCGCATTTCCAATACACAGCACGAGAAGAATAGGCCAATTGTTAACACACACATATGCCGTATTTATCCCGTACTGATCACCGCGCATATTCCTCAATGCGCGGGCTAATTCAAATGTAAACTGATGCATGGGTGAAGGATTTGAATGTAAAGGAATGTTATGGATGGGGAGAACATGGACAGATCACACCCGCTGGTCGCTTCGATCACAGGGATACAACATTTGGCCAAATAAATTTCACTTTCGGTAATTGGGGTATTGAACCAAAAAAAACTGAGTAAAATAAAACACCTCACCTAATGACTAAAAAAAATTGCCTGGCAAACGGAGAGGAGAAAAAAAATTGCCCTGATCCAAAGTCCCTGACCACCCCCCCCCCCCCCCCCCCCCCCCCTTTGCATCCTTACTGTGTCACTGTCCAATTTGTCTCAATCAGTAGGTTATTTGAGGACAATTGTTAATTGCTTAATGTCTGGGGAGTTGGCTGTGGCCACTATACTAGCTACCTTCTGAGGTGAAATACCAGAGTAGTGTAATACCATTTACACTATTTTTAACATACTATAAAATTGGACATTTTTGCGGGTGTAAATAATTTGGGCTTTGCACATTTTGAACAAGTTGTTTGTTTTTTTTGCGATTTTGAGCGTTCTCACATAGACATACAAAAGGACTATATTCACACAGTGTTTTTTTTGCGCTTGCTGATCTTGTGCAAAAAGCGCGAAAATAAATGTAGTGCGAAAATGTCTACAGTTTATAGCCTGTTTTATCATTATGGTTATATACTCTGGGGCCATGTTATGTAACAAGTTCTTCTCTCTCTCCCTCTGTCCACTATCTGTGCTCTGTCTCTCCACTATCTGTGGTCTCTCCCAAAAACCAGTGACAAGCCTGTATAAATCATTTTGGGGAAATGCCTCTATAGTTTTCATTTATCACCCAGTCCCATGGTGGTATGACAATTAAAACCATTCATATTTCAGGAAATCATTATAAACTAATGTCACCCATGCAACACCTGTGTCCTTGGGTATTTCATAGACAGGCCCAACAAGAGAATAGTTCTTATCTTAGCCATGTTCAGACTGGCACACAACTCTAAAAGTTCCGCTGAACTGTGTCCACACAGTTGAAACTCCAACCAATTTCTCCACTCAAATGATGTCATCAGAAATAAAGTAGGAGCCTTAAATGACCTTATTGTGCTAAAGTAATAATTTCAATTATTAGTTTTTATTTTTACAAGGAGGGTTGTGGCTTAGTAGGTGGGACTAGGCCCAAGCCCGATACCCATTTCTAAGGGTGATTTTGAAAAAGAATGGAACCCATTTTTAAGGATTTTGCTTCATTTATTATATTTTGTTAATTGACTAACAATTTTCGCAAAATTATCAGGAAAATAAACCACATTATTAGTGATTTCCAGCACAAAACCATACCCCATGTTTAGGGATTTTTTTGCCAAAAAGCGAACCATTAAGAGCGGCGTCACATCACCGTATACCTAATATAGGCGAGTACCCCCACCGAGGCCAATGTCAGGAGATTTGTGTTTGCTCTTCCAGAATTGTGATCCTGGTTAAGGTAAATGAAAGTCAATATTAAGTTTCCCATTAGGCGTTACCCGCCCGTATTATGATTTTTAGCCCGCCTTTGAGATTCAAAATCCTTTTTTTTAAATTATTTTGTTTATTGACTACCAGACTACTTTAAGCTCTGGAGAACACATTTTACGTTGCAAAACATGCTAAAGGGGCATATCAGGCCTAGAGAGATTTCTCAAAAATTGAAATTCAATATTTTTACATTGTCTAAATAGATGATAAGGTAAGTAAAAAAAACTGCAAAGAGGGAATGAAATTATTTTGTTTTCAAAACCAAGTTGAGAAGCATGGAATTGTTTAAACTTTGTAAGATGACAATTGTTAGTAACTTTTTGCGAAAAAATCAGGTCAATCGCATTTTCCATTTGTCTTTGGAGAGTCTTTTTATTTGGCATCAACATTTCATTTTTGTACAAGAGCCATCTATAATCTTTTTTCAACCTAAAATCCACTCAGTCTAACTCTGAAGTGCCCCCCCCCCCCCCCCCCCCCCCCCCCCCTCTTTGAGACTCGGTGGGTGGCACACCCCTACCCAAAAGTTAAGTGCTCCCTCCCCCTGGGCCGTTTAAAATGTCCCCTTTTTCTTATCCTGCCCTTCACCCAGGCTTCAAAGTGCTGATGCTGGTGCCCTGTGTCACTAGAAACATCCACACCGAACATAGCTTGGGTTCTGGGATCTTACAGCATTTTGAACTCTCACCGCACTTGCCGGTTGTAATTTAAGCTAAATGGGATGGATCAGACTGGGTATTACTATATAGACCAATTGGATATTAGACCAAATGGGGTTAAACCATAGATAATTAGACATTTTGGATATTAGACCAATTGGGTATAGACCTATTGGGTATTAGACCACTCAGTCTAACTCTGAAGTGCCCCCCCCCCCCCCCCCCCCAATTTGTTATTGCAGACTAAATTGGTTTAGACCATATGGGGTTAGATTAAATGACTATTAGACCAAATTGGTTTTATACCAACTGGATGTTTAGATTAAATGGGGTTAGACTATCATGACAATTAGACCTTTTGAATATTAGACCAAATGGGTATTAGACCTATTGAGTATTAGACCAATCTGTTATTAGACCAAATTAGTTGGACCATATGGGTAAGACAAAATGAGTTTAGACAAAATGACTATAATACCAAATGGGTATTAGACCAATTGGGTATATAGACCTATTGGATATGTGACAAATTGATTTTTAGACTATGGGTTTATACCAATTGGGATTAGACCTTTTGGCATAAGACCACATGGGTTTAGACCATATGGCAATAGAACATCTGACCATTTGCACCTTGTGAAGAAACTTAAGCTGATAGGACATCTCTTGGGGTAACAATAACACTTCATTAAATCACTGTCACTGATTAAATGTCCCAGACAGATTTGACAGAATCATAACAATAAATTAAAATGCATGTCCCAGTTCTAGCTAGTGAAATTCACCTCAACAATGATAAATCACTATTATAAAATATATGTGGTAATTGTACCCCACCCCTCAGCACTACCCCGCATTACCCCGCATTACCCCGCACTACCCCGCATTGCCTGCACTACCCCGCATTTACCCCGCTGCCCGCAGCCCGCAGCCCGCAATTAACCACATCCCTTTATCGTTACTCACGTTACATTTTCAATTACCATCGGACACACAGGAGATTCCTCCCAACTTGTGTCAATGCATAGATATTTTTCATAGTTGGTAACTTGAAACTAGGGTATTATGCATTTCAGAAATTAACAAATATTTATATTTACGGTTAATATTAATATGTAAGAGGTCAACATAACCTGAACACACATTTTTACTTATTTTTTATGAAAAAAAACATTTTCCAACTTATGACGATAATTTCTTGAAATTTACAAACAAATCATTCAAACATTTGATTGTCCCATATACCTACAAGTGTATACAATAAAATAAAATGGGTAATAAGCATCCAAATTGAATTTAAAATTTTCAGGTCATATCACCAATCTATGGAATTGCCCATATGTAGATTTAATGAAAATTTAAAAAACACCTTAAAAACATCAATTTTTTCGGTAACAGCGTGACATTTTGGTGAAATCTTAATAAAAATTGATCGTTGAGTCGCAACGCAGAGTGTTTTTTGGTGTTTTTTTTAATTTAAAGAATAATATAAGTATGTAAGTAGTGTTGGCCGATCCAGATCGGGAGATCGGAATCGGCGCCGATCTGCAATGAATCGGTATTGAATCGGGATCGGGAAAAAAATGCAAGTTGCCGATCCACCCTACCGATCTATGGATTATCCTTTACCTTTATTAAAAGACGTTGAATAAAAAAATTCACTGTGAAATCACAATACATTTTCAGCTTGTCGTCTGTTAAATATTCCTTGTTTTGCACCTATATTCGTTTATCAATCATCATTAATTCATAATTGCGTCTCATGCTCTCTCATCATCATCAAAATATCAACGCTGCATTCTTGACTTGTAACGTAATTGCAACGTAAACAGCAGCTGTGAATGTTGGGGATTTTCCCAATGATCACTAGCAGTGACTGTACAATTTACCAATACCACCATGTGCGTACATGTACAATTTGTACATGTACATGTTCGTGTGCAGACACGCTCAAGCCACCATGTGTTTGAAAATAATTGCGTGCGCGATGTCGCATTGACAGGGTGCAACATTCGTTGCTAGTATTGCACACTACGTAGCGCAAATACTGACCACAGCGGATCGATGCTATTCAGATTAAAATAAATAAAATCAAAGATGGTAACTCGAGAAACATTGCTGACTCCCAATTTTAGTCGCACAATTGGGCGCTCTTTTAATGGATTCGCACAAATAAAATACAAATAAACTGAGACTATGCCGCCCTCATACATCGTTCAATTAATTGTACAGTGCCAGGGAACGTCCGGTAATCTTGAATACTATAGGTAAATTAATAATTAACGAACACAACTAAGCAGCGTATCGCGCACGTTGCGTGAAGCGCGCACAACTATTCGCGTGATAATTTTGGGCGCGTTCATCTTTGTACTGCGTTCGTGATGTTCGTTCAATTATTAATTTACCTATAGTACATGTAGATGTACTCTTATGAATAAACATGTCGACGCACGGTAATGAATGAAAACAAACTTTCTTCAGCGTAAACATATCAAAATGCGCCAGAAATTAATGGGAATATATTGAAAATGATGAAACTTCTCTGCCAGGAATAACTTGCAGAATTAATAAGTTGTCATTTAAGTAAAAAAATCGGACTAAAAAGTAAGCTTATTTGATGATTTGCTAGATCTGAATCTGCCCGATCTGTAGATTTTCAGATCGGAGATCGGTAGTTCCGATCTTGGGGTGGATCGGCCAACACTATATGTAAGAGCTCACAACTGATAAAATAATTTTAAAGTGATTATTTTCAGTTTATAAATGAATAGCATTATAAATAACAGATTTTACAACAAAATTAATAAAATGAGTAGATTATGCTAATTAAAACGGGGAAAAAACACAAAATATGTTTAAAAAAATAAAAATAAAGTTCATATCTGGAAAATTTAGACCTTTAGCTTTAATTTGATACTAAATATGTTAGGATATGAATAACTTGAAAATTAGTGGTCATGTCCACCTTTGCATGGAATTGCCCCCATGCAAATTCACGCTCATACATGTAGGTTTACATTGGAGGAAGGGAATTCCCCGAACATCACACGTGCGGTGTAAAACGCTGAGCGAATCTTGACCACGAGGTCGGTCGAGAACACACTGCTATCGCAAACTTAAATGGGTTTCTCTACAAACCCAAAATAATGATTTAATATTCTAGATTTAATATACAATTTCAGGGTAATTATTTTTGTTCATGATTTGTGCATTACGTTTGTTGTGTAAATCTAAAATAAGATATTAAATTTAGCTCCAGCGCTCCTTCAAGTACATTAACTCGTACTAAAAAAGTGTAAGTGTGGATTTGAATATGATTAACTAGAAACACTAAAAAACAAAATTGTACAGGGGGTGGTGTGGCAATTTTGTGTGAAAATTGTGCACCAAAATTGCGTCATTCGTGGGTTGATTTTTCAAAACTCTGAGGGTGGCGCACCCACTCCCCCTGTGCAGACCATCTAAATCTTGTTCCACATTTCCCAAACAGTTGCACGTTTTCATGAAATTTGCCTCGAAAGTTGGCGTTCAGACCGGGCCGGGCGTTCAGATTGCGATGGCGGTCAAAATTCGGAAGCTTTGCAAATAATTTACATGGTGAATCTAAAATAATATTTTTTGGTAAAATCTAAAAAAATCCCGACCGACCGACCCTTTTTTCAGCATGTTACCGGAAACAAACATTTATTTTTATTAGGCCTGATTAAATTGTCAAGTTCATTGGAGGTCATTCAAGGTCATCAGGGGTCAAATAGGATCCGTAGGGCCTACATGGGAATTGGTGGAGAGAAGGGGTGGTGTGTTCTTTTGCTGATTAAATTTTCAAGGTCATTGCAGGTCAGGCAAGGTCATCTGGGGTCAATAAGATCCGTAATGCCTGGTCATTCAAAGTTGGGTCAAATATGATCCGTAATGCGTTCTTGATGGGACTTAGTGGAGGGGAGGGGGGTGGTGTGTTCTTTTGCTGATTAAATTTTCAAGGTCATTGGAGGTCATTCAAGGTCATCTGGGTTCAAATAAGATCTTGGTGGAGAGAAGAGGGAGGTGGTGTGTTCTTTTGCTGATTACATTTTCAAGGTCATTGGAGGTCATCGAGGTCAAGTAGGATCCATAGGCCTATCTTGATGGGACTTGGTGGAGGGAAGGGGCCATAGTGTGCAGCGGTGTTTTACCTCACCCTTATTATTTTCACCCCACCCTTTTTATGAAAACACCCTTTAGGCCCCGCCAACTTGATTTTTAGTTTCCCGTAACCCGCCCGCGCTTCATTTTCAAGCCCGCGTTTGAATTCATTATTGAAATTTTGGGGGGAAAATACCGTATTTGCAATGAAAACGTCCGAATTCATGCACTTTGTGTGATGAAATTGTCTGATCGTACGTCGTGAACGTTGTGAAAGTAAATATATTTTATTTGCCTACCTTAGGGAGTCTTTTAACCTAAACCCTCACGTATCCCACAGTTAGTCAACAAGACAATAGCGATAAAGTAGCCACGCGTATATTTTCAGAATTGATGGACTACATCTATGCGATCCAATCTAACGTGCTGTTATAAATACGACAATCTACGACATAGCGGTGTGCACGAATTCATCTAAATAAAATACAATTCAAATGTTCGTTCGTTTTGAACACTAAACCATTTATATTATTTATTTTTGATACTTTTTTGGGTGAACTGCGTCATTTTTGCTATAAGAAACAAATAAATGATATAATCCTAACCCGGCTAAAAACGTGACATAGTGTTCATGAATCATGCGGTATTCCGCGTTGCAGAATTCGGTAGACTTTACGCTGTCAGCCCACACAGCCTAGTATGTGATCTGAGTTTTTAGTGCATATTTTTCTGTGTTTTTTTTGCGGCCTTTTTGGAGACTTTTTTTATTTGTTCATGTTTTACCATAGGTGACTGTCAAAATATGCGACGGTGCGACCACTGTTTTGCTTTGTTATTCAACTGATATGAACCAATTCATATCTGGAGTACGGTTTGACATTTTCAAGCAGCTTTTAAAATTAAATGTACATGTAAGGCTTTATCAAAGTATCGTATTAAGTCTGTACCGTAGTGGGTATATGTGCTATGGTCTGCACTTACTTTGTGTAAGGTATTCATTCCATTGTCTAAACTGTTTGAGGATGTTAAAATGACGAAGTGAAATGTTTATTCATTTTGACTAGAATAGCCTTTCTGTCACTTACATAGCCTATATCTCTAAATTAACCCATTTCATTCTATGATGGTGTGCAGCGGTGTATAACAATACGTCTGACATCCACATTTTGTATAATAATGAAAGTCGTAAAAATAATGAATAATGAATAATGAAATGGGTGCCTCCCCTGTTTTGAAAAAAAAATGTTACGGGAAACTAAAGATCAAGTTGGCGGGGCCTTATAGGGTCATTCCATGTCAAATCACCCAAATAAAGTGGAATTTTTAATCCTACCTTCAAATTTGCTCAAATTTGGTTTATAGAAATTACAGGGTAACTTTGACTCAACAAGCTCAAATTTCAAAATTAAAATTCATCCGACTTACGGTTTTCGCGATACGGCACGCGCTTTTCGACGATTTAGGTCAAAATGAGCGCAACCGTCAACTTTCAAACGACCATAAATCAGTAACCCCTGGGTCAAATTAGCTGAAATTTGTGTTTTTGGAAAGGGAATTGCTTTTAAAGGAATCCAAATCTGCCATTATTTCTCAAGCATGAGCATGTTGAGTTTTCATGACCTCTTGACCTTTACTTTGACCTTGAAGTTTATTGAGCTTAAAGTTTTAAACGCGGAAAACAACATTTTAATGAAAAGAGGGGGGGGATGCACAAAAAATGCCCAAAACACAAAAGTCTTGAATAAAACAATTATAAATAAAAAACGATATGTAATAAAACAAGATAATCAAGATTTAAATGTACAAATCGTCCTTATCGAGCTAAAAACGCAGATAATATTATAAATATATGAGCCTCCGCACTGAACTCCATACCATCATTCAGAGACTGTATCATAATTGAATAATTTGTATCATAATTTGTATTATATCGAAATGAGGGCCTGCTTGGAAATACCCTCAATAAAGAGAGCATTAATAATAATAATAATAGGCCTAGATATTATTATTTGCATTGTAAAAGATCGAAATTGATGCAATGCAGTACAATGTAGTACTTTTCCATAAACTTTATCCCAGCAGTCTTTGCGCGGCCGTGCCTCAATCTAATTATAATTAATAGAATTGGTACTTTCCTAGAAACTTCGATCAAGAGCATGCATACGTACTGTGCAGTTACAACACAATTTGTTAATTGATATGACAAGGCAAACACAAACTTTCGTAACCACGGTACTTTCGTAAGCTTATTATTATTTGATATAAATTGATAATCACAATGTAGAATGTAAACATCGTACATTTTATGCTTTCTTGGGGGAAATTTACAAAGCGAAAAAATGCTGAATTCAACAGTTACAAAGCAGAAAATTTGGGAGCTTAAATTCACCATTTCAAAAATATAACTAGGCAAAGATTAGGCGTCTAATCTTTGCCTAACCTTGAGGAGGGTAGGTTCAAGATGCCCATTGATGCCTGCGCAAACGGGGGTGGGCGTTTCCGAAAATAGGGAAAGGGTGGGGAGTTTTCCGAAAATAGGGAGGGGTGGGGAATTTTTTTCGAAAACGGGGGTGGGGCGGTTTCCGGAAACGGGGGGAGGCGTTTAACAAAAAAAGTACATTGGTTAGGTGAGGGGGGGGGGGGATCTTACATATTTTATACAAACCACGAAACATGATTTAGCCAATGGGGAAGGGTACGTTTACCAAAAACGGGGGTGTGGGGGGGGGGGCATTCCGAAAAAAACCAGGGTGGGGGTCATTCCGAAAAAAACCAGGGTGGGGGTGTTTTACAAAAATAGTTATATTGGTTAGGGGGATTAGGACAAAAACGGGGGTAGTGAGGGGTGGGGCGTTTTTCGAAAACGGGGGTAGGGAGGAAGACGTTTTCCGAAAACGGGAGGGCGGCGTTTACAAAAAAAGGTACATTGGTTTGGTGAGGGATTGGGGGATTTGACATATTTTAATAATACAAACCACACGAAAAATGATTTAGCCAATGGGGAAGGGTACGTTTACCAAAAACGCAAATACATATTGTTTACTTTCAGTCAGGGTCTTAGCTAGGATTTAAAATGTGCCCGTCCAAAAAGAAAAGGAAAAAAATATTTGTAATGATTGACGTGCGAAGTACCAAGGTGCGAAGCACCGCGTTCCGCGCTAGCGCGGACAGGGGGGAGTCTGAGGGGGGATGTGCCCCCCTCAGCGTTCTAAAAAATTTCAATTTTCGAACCCATTTGGGGGGCACTTTTGACCGATATTTTATTGAAAATGTTTGTTGTTAAATGTTAAATAAATATCACTTTTTAAAAAGTAATAAGCTTACTTTATGAGTCCATTTTCTTCTCTGCATGAAAATATATTAATTTTGAAAGTTATCCCTGGTAAAGAGGTTTCATTATTTGCATTATATTCCAATTAATGTCTGCCGTTTTTGACATTTTTCCCGCCGAAGAAATGATTTCTTTCGTATACGCGCGGCCATCTTGGCTACATCCCCTAGTCGATCTTGAATATTACCGTTCGGAACATTGATGACAAAATTGTAGAGGGCGGCATAGTCTTAGTCTACCAACCGCCGGCGGCAGTATTTTGCATTGCGTCATCGATATCGGACCACGTGCGGTTGGTGGTACCCATTTTACAGCACGACGTAACATGAGAAAAATAACATACGGGAACCAAATGCTGTTTACATGATGATTGAAAGTAAGGCTGTGAATGCACGGGTAGTTTCGTACCCGGGTACCCGACCCGTTTTTCGGGCGGGTACCCGAAAATAGAAAAGAAAAAAAGAAGAAAAAAAAGATTTTTTTTTTTCCAATTTTTTTTTAAAGTACAAATTTGTCCCCAAAAATGACACATGTTGGGGTCAATAGAGGTCATTTGGGGACACATTTTTTTTTTACATTTCGGGTATTCGGGTACCCAATTTGGTACCCGGGTACCCGGAATAGCGGGCGGGTACCCGGGATCCCGGGTATAAGTCACAGCCTTAATTGAAAGGTATTCCTCGAGCCAAGTTCGCATTGGTACGATAGATCGAAGTATTTAAAATGACATTTCAAGATTTTCTTGCACTATCTATGGTCGATTTTTATGCACAAATTCGAAATGTAGTTACAATTCCGTTAAATCTCGGGATACTTTGAGAAAACCGAGGGAATACCACCAGAACGACAAGTGTTTTTTCCCAGCATGGTAAAGGTTAATAATAATACATGAATATCCATCTCTTCATCAGCCAAGGTCTGAACGCATCATAAACAGTACTTATCATAATATTTGATCGGGATGTTCAATGCTTGTAGAATTGATATAAGTCGGATTCTGGACCGTTTAATATAATGACTACCATTACTTTTGTACTAGATTTTGTAGTGCCTACCGCGCCGTATTATTTATTTGAAGTGCTCGCTTATCATGACTTTTGGAAGTTTATAATGAATTAATGATTTATTTATTTTTGTCCAAAAAACTGCCCGTCAATAAGACGGGTTGGGGATATTTCCACCCGTCCACTTTAGAAACTGCCCGTCCAAAAGACGGGTGGACGGGTCGCTGGCTAAGACCCTGCTTTCAGTTTATTACTATTTACTGTAAGTTAGTAATAAGCGATGCATTTAAGTAACCCACTTTTTATCCAGAATTTATTTTTCCCACCCTGTATGATTTCAAGGTCACCCTGTATAATGAGTTGAAATGTGTATATTTAGATTGCTTATAAATGTCTTCAGCTTTCCAAAAATGTATACTTTTGCTAAGTTAGGGTTGATAATTGTGGAGATATTCTAAATTGAAACTCAATTGGTGTAAAAAATCATAATATGTGATGTAACGCTAAGGGTGGCGAGTTCATAACACATGGCCATACACATTAACTTGATATCTTGCCACAAGCTAAACTTCAGCATCATTGATGCTCTCGTTTTAATAGTAAATCATACATTGATGATAAGGCCTAAATGAAAGGTATTGGATTGCCTTTTCCCGACCGATCGGACAAACTCAGTCGGGATGGGGTTTTTTTTCTTTCAACATTTGTTTTAAAAAAATTATTATTAATTTTGAAATAACAAATTCGTTACCTCAAATTACCCCTATGTGACTGACCCCACTCTGAAATAGTTATCCATGCCACCAGACTTTGTCTTTTTAATAACAAAATTTATTTAAACATCAGTGTATTCCAGTGTGATTTAGCGGTAACCAGCGGCGTATCAGGCTTCTTTATTAACATGAAGTATAGCGAGCTAATGGGCAATATGGATTGGTGAATTCACGATTAAAACGTTCCATATCACAGACAGATAAGTTTGTTTTTTGAAACTTAATAAATAAACACAAAGAAATGACACATAATCCCCTGAGTACAGTGTATTATAAATTAAGTCTACAATTTTGTCAAACTCAAATAAAATGTGCGCCATTTTATTGACTATAAAAGCTGCTACACAAGTCATAAAGTGGATGGCAGTTTTTGTTACGCAAAAATAAAGCCAAACGTCTGACATTGATTTCATAGATTCATGGGTTGATCATGTTTGACATATTAACCCTTTTATCATTCCCAAATGTATGTCTTGTTGTTTAGATAAATGAAAATATATCTTAATTAATTGTGACACCAAGATAGAGGTTACATGGAAATGATATGGGGTCACATGAGGGTTATGTATGGGGTCAATCGAGGTCGTTTAGGTAGCAACATTTGTATTCCGATATATTTTTTTAATTGAAAAAGAAAATGGGGAAAAAGGGGAAACAATTTTGGGGTGGGGGCCGAAAAATGGGTACACAAATACCCGAAATTCCCAGTCCTAGTATGGGGTCACATGAGGGTCATGTATGGGGTCAATCGAGGTCATTTGGGTAGGAAATGTGTACTCCCAAAATGTAAAAAAAGTTCAGGTTTTGTACAGATGTAGATCTGATGTTAGTGTAAAGTTTCAAATTTGTCGGTATTGGACTACGGCAGGGGAGTACGGGTCAAAGGTCATCCCATCCGGTAGGGGATATTTCATGATTTTTGTCTGTGGTCCCATCTTTTACCAAAATTTGAAATGTACGCGATCAACCGAAATTCAATATATAACAATGCAATCAGGATGACAAAAAGGGGCTTCAATGTCAAATTTCAAAAGGCCACATTTTGGAAACTGCTTTGATTTGAGCGCAAGTTTTTTGCCTGTGTTCATAATATACCTAATAGATATGTAATCTAGAAATGATTTTCAACAAAATCCAGCCAAATGATTTTGGCAAATTGGTTGAATTGGCATGGAATGGCCCATTAATACAAAACAATCTCATATTAACCAATTTGTTATTTTATACTTTTTGTCTTTTGCTACAGATTTTCTGTGATTGACAGACACAATTCTACATTGTGTTGATTGTCAACATTAACTCAACTCAACATGCCTTCGCAACGCAGAGGGCGTAGTCCCAACCACCGACGAGGCGGAAGTCCGTCGGCTAGCGGACGCTCGCACAAAAAACACAAACAGAAACGAAAACGAGAGAAACAGAAAAGAACTAAAGAGCGGGTTAGAGAGGAACCCAAAGTGAAACCTTTAGTAGAATATGACGATATAAGCAGCGAGGAGGATGAATATCTAACGACGCCCTCGCCTGTAAGTAGTAGGGTAAGCCCCGAGGTAGAAATCATCAATAGCACGAGGGCGCTATCTCCAGGAACTGCCATTAAAATGTACAAAAATGTTCAAGAGGAACGAAACTCTCCCAATATACGTAACGTACCGCGGCAGGGGCGTGCCACGTCTAGCAGGATGCCCGATCCGCCCGCGTCGTCACGCAGTTACCGTAGCAACGAACCTAGGCCTTACAGTAGATACTCACCCGAACCGATGAGACCGATTGACGATAGGTTTCTAGGGCGGGGTTCACCTACTTATAGTAGAGCGCCACCTACCCGATACAATCATTCCCCTCCGTCGAGGAAGCGGCATTCCCCAAGTCCTCTGAAGAGGCGACAGAGACGTAGTCCCAGCCCGTTAATGTACAGGTCGGGTAGGGGGTCACCGATGCATCATAGGTCGCGATCAGGAAGTAGGAGTCCACAGTATAGCAGAAGTCCTACTTACACAAGGTATGTATGGTTGTGGTATACGATGGTTCACAATGTAAGTGTGTCATTTTTCATTTAGCCTAATATTCCTCTATCAACAATTGTAATTTTGCTTTGCGATAAAATAATATTGAATCGCCAAGTATCAATATATTATGTATGAGATGAATTTGATTTTGTGTTAAACAGTAGAAGGGGTGGGGTAAAAATACTGTAAAACCAGCAATGTTCACGAGTTTAAAATTTCACGAATCGGCAATACTGGCCTAATTCACGGCATGAACATTTTGCGAACATGATTTTGCAATGCACTGCTTGCTACAAGGTAGATTGGATTTGGAAATGTATTTGCGGTATGAAATGTTCTCGAGTAAGTGCTCCTCGCAAAATTAGCGAAATTTAAATGCATGGGAACATTTCTGGTTTTACAGTAACAATTTTTAAGGAAATGTCATCATGGGGTGAAATGTTAGCACAATTAGGTCAGTCAAGCGGGCCAAGCCATTAAAGTTTGCCATACACTGATACAGAATTATTTGGTTCATGACCGCTCAGTCGATAGTATGGTCTCACGTACGTGTCATACATCACTCACAAACAGGGCCTGAAGTGGTTAGGAAGTTAGGAGGATGTACTGTTATAAACCACTTAATTTTGCGAGGTGTTTAATTTCGCGAATTGTGCAAGGACCTTAAATTCACGAAATTCAATCCCCACGAAATTAACTATGGGAAGAGCTTTAAATCAAAGTCAAATTTTGGAATCGCAAAATTAAATCCTCGCGAAAAATGTTGGCTTTTGGTAATTTGCGAAATAAAGTACCTGCAAATTTTAAATGTATTTTGGTTGGGCATACAAGGAATGCAAGTATACAGCCATGTTGCCCATCATACAATGGTGGCTGAGTTTTGGGCACTAATGTTGTGATGTGAGATCAAATTTGAAGATGTCATGTATCCAAATGTTCTGTATAACTGTCACAAGGATGATCGATTATAAAGGCAGGTTTTAACACAATCTATGATATACATGACGTACCGTAATTTCAAGACTATAGACCGCAGCACATGTGACAAGCATTACAGTTGCTCTGTGGTGTAAGTATAGGTAATTGAGACGAACAATCCACATGTTTTGTTTAAATTTAAATTCAAATTTCCTACAACCTCTCTTGTGAATCAATAATAATTTGCTTAAAACTGCCGTTGCATAAAATCCTCTTACATGTAGGTTCAGTCTATTTATCCGTCACACGACAGTGACGTAATTCCGTCTTTTATACTAATTACAGCAGATAAACGTGCGCACCTACTTGAGGCTCTGGCGTAGAAAGACGGCCGATACATACACATGCGTAAATGCTGCGTTTGTAAAGTTACGTCACTGTCCAGAGGAAGAGAAATAGAGTACAAGTTTTATAAACACCAACATATCAACTTTAACTGAAGGTGCGGCTCATAGTCTAAAAATTACGGTACAATCGATCGCGTTTGTAAAGTTACGTCACTGTCCAGAGGAAGAGAAATAGAGTATAATAGCTGCTTAAGTTTTATAAACACTAACATATCAACTTTAAGTGAAGAAGTGAAGGTGCGGCTCATAGTTGGAAAATTACGGTACAATCGATGTGAATTCAAATGATAACAAGACTTGCGTCAGGGTTTACACTTGCATTTGTAACTGGGTAGGACTTAAATTTAATTTAATGTGATTTGATTATAAACATAATACGGTTTCTGAACTACTCTGTCAAAGTTTCCATAATATTTTATTACTTTTCATAAGGCCAAACAAAAATAAAAGTTTGTCTCAAAGCTTGCGAAGGCTTCAAAATCGGGCGACGCGCGCTGTTTTTTGTCTTCCATTTTTTTTTTTTTTTACATTTTTTTTTATTTGTGTGGCAATTTTCACTCTTATACTATTTGCAACCGTTGACACTTTCTGATATTTGTTTTTTCTATTTGAAATGAATATTGTGATGTAGTTGTGTAAAGAACAATTGTGCAGCGTTTTTGAAGAACTGAGTCATGTAAAAGTTTGAGAAAAGGAAAATCTGCCGATATTTTTAATAAAAACTCGAAAATAAAAATTTGTAGGGAAAAAAATTTTTGATTTGACAATTTCCTGCATTTCAGACGCGGTATTTTGGCATTTCAAAACCAATGCGCGCGCAAGCTTTGAGACGAACCTATTATTTTGTTTGGCCTAAGCATTGATACTTGATTTCTGCTCTAAATAGTGTTACCTATAAGACTTCGCTTTGATATGATGTATAACATAACCTGTACAATACTACAAAAACTTTTCAGTTGACAGTAAAATTAGTGACTATCGTGTATATTTTAACCCCCTGAGAACTACCTGCCGATTGGTCAGAAAGATGGATAAACATCATTTATTGCAGGAAATAAGGACCACAGGACCAGGGGCCACTTTTAGAAAAAAAACGGCCCCTGGTTCACTGGGTTTTGTCATGAACCAGGGGCCGTTTCGGTGGAACCAGGGGCCGTTTTTATAAAATACCATTTCAACTCATTTACACCCACAATGATTAATTTATTGACCTTTGTATTGATAAATGATAGTATTAAAATGTCATCAAAAAAATAAAAAACGAATTGGAAAAGGTCCGTTTTATTCTTTGTAGATACCAGAGAGGTCAACCTTTTGTAATAAAAATGGACAGAATATAGATGTCAACAAGGAGCCGAAATCTATATGAAACGGTACTAGAGTTTATTTTACACGCACCGCTAAACAGTCTAGGAAAACAACGGGCGCCAAAATGGTGAAATTAATAATTTATTGACCTTTGTATTGATAAATAATAGTATGAAAATGTCATCAAAAAAATTAAAAACGCATTGGAAAAGGTCCGTTTTATTCTTTGTAGATGTTTTATGAAGAAATGTTGAAATATTCAATTTGTCATCTGAACACATCGAAATGTGCGAAATACTGATGAAATCGGCCCGTGTATCGACTATTTTACGATCCAGAAATCCAAAAACACAGCCTCCAAATACGTATTTGTCATAGGCAAACGAGTCACACGAGGCTATTAAATCACAGATAGTCAAAACTTGACTATCTGTGATTAGGCGCGCAATTCCCACGCTGGCATTTAATAATTTAATAAATGAAGCTCGTAATTAGAGACACGGTTCAAAAGGTCAACTTAATACTACGCATCGCATACGTGGAGGCGATGACCTGTGAATCATGAAGTTGCCGTAACACGCGGTTTTATCCCTGGGTGCACTGCGGTATTTTATCCCCTGATTCGATGGCACAGTTCTACTTCTACAGCGTACTCGGCCGTCGAGATCTGAACTGAGACTTGTGCACGATGAATTGATACAGCTATTAGACTACCTGAGCTGCCGAAAATGGTTCTGTGAGCATGTCATGTGCGATCGCGATATGAAACGATAAACAATGGAAGAAATTGGTCTCAGTTCTCTCAAACCAGGGTCGGACAACGGGCGCCGAAATGGTGAAATTATAGGCGCCCGTACTCTTCATTTTTTGCTAATACGGGCGCCTTTTGCCGTCCGACGGGCGCTGAACGGCGCCTGTCGCCCGCTTATTGCCAATGAGAGGTCTAGATTGTTAGAATAATTGTATCCCTGAACAAGTGAAATATTTCGAAGCAGTAATTCAATTGGTTATTCAAATGAATATATCTTGAAATTAACCAATCATAAACATTGTTAAATAGGCAGGTAGTGCCCAGGGGGTTAATTGATTGGATAGAAAATGATTAAACGAAAGCTGTGTGTTTATTAGAATTTATTTGATCAGATTGGCATCATCCATATCATGTTCATAAACTGTTAGAATTGCTGAACTAACTTTGCCGCTTTTTTTATCTTAGTAGAGAGCCCTATTGGCTCTCGGATGCCATCATGTTTTAGTATGTATATTTACTCCGCACTGACACATTTTAGGAAGAAACGAGCAAAACGGTCACGCAGCGGTTCAAGACGTTCACTATCAAGGTCCCGATCTCGCAGTCCACGGGAGAGAAGAGGAAGAAAGAGCAGAAGTCCATCGTTGGATCACAAAACGGCCAAGTTCAAAATGGGCCTGGGTTCCGTGTTGATTAAGCACAGGAAACCCGTTGAGAAGAAACCGCCAAAGGAGGCGAAAGCAAAGGCCCAAAAGGATGTGAAAGTGCCAAAAGTGAAGAAGAAGGCGCCGAGCGCACAAGGTAGTGCCCCGCCTAATTACAAGGGAAGTCCTCTCA
Source organism: Ophiura sarsii (assembly GCA_035610835.1). Classification (NCBI taxonomy): domain Eukaryota; kingdom Metazoa; phylum Echinodermata; class Ophiuroidea; order Amphilepidida; family Ophiuridae; genus Ophiura; species Ophiura sarsii. The sequence continues at coordinate 16,053,435 of CM069447.1, forward strand.
AAGTCACCATCCAGAATGCCAAATCTGCCCCGCCTCCTGTGCCAGTGGAGATTGACCTGTCGCCGGAGCGAAAAGTGTTATCCGTGCCCTCGTCCTCGCATCATCACAGCGAGACCTTTCAGAATCTCATCATCAAGAAGGACGTGAAACAGCAGGAAGCCGCGCAGCCAGCGCCCTCCCCTGTTAAGAAACCGCTTTCTACCATTGCCCAGACTAGGACCATCCCACCTCTCCCTCTACCCCCAATGCTAGAAGATGACGACAGCATTCACACCCCTCCCGCAATGTTAGAGGAAGACAAACCCCGCCCGTCCATCAAAGATCTTCCATTCCCACCCAAGGCCCCAGATCCCTCGCAGAAGCGCGTGAAGAAGACTCGTGGTGAGGTCAAGGCTGAAGGTATCGCTCTGCAGAAGAAAGCTCTAATCATGAAGAGGCGAGCAGAGATCACGGCCAAGATGCCCAACTGGGGCGATCGGTGTGTGGATAAATATGAGATCATCACACAGATAGGAGAGGGCACGTATGGGCAGGTCTACAAGGCAAAGTGCAAAAGTTCTGGTAAGTAGGAGCAAATAAATAGGAGCAGGCTGTATTACAGGGCGAGTCTGAAAGAACAGGCACTTTTTTCGCAAAGGCGTCACAAAAAATTGTATGTGTGCATAGTCAAAACCAATGGTTGTACTATAAAGACCTACACCTAGCACATAAAGTCCCTGCTCAGGTGCTTTGAGGTTGACTAATTCAAAATATATAATCGGTACCAAAAATCTGAGATATACATTAAATGAGCAAATTTCTTCTCCGCAGTTTGATACCTCATTCAACAAAATCGAATGGATACTTTTAAAGTTATGTAGATTTCAATGACCGTTCATGCAACAGAAAAGTGGCACTAGGTATAGGAAATCATTGATTTGTGTGTGATTTACCATAGACGGTAAAAATCAATGTTTTACCCGTCTATGGATTTACGCACTGAAAAACTCACAGCTTATCAGCTAAGACTTGTATTCTTCACAGCCAGATACACCCTTTGTCTATTGCGGTTTATCACTAAAGACCCATTCATCTGTCACGTTCAGATAGCACACAGTTATCACACACAAATCAATGATTCCTATACCTAGTGCCACTTTTCTGTTGCATGAACGGTCATTGAAATCGACATAACTTTAAAAGTATCCATTCGATTTTGATGAATGAGGTATCAAACTGCGGAGAAGAAATTTGCTCATTTAATGTATATCTCAGAATTTTGGTACCGATTATATATTTTGAATTAGTCAACCTCAAAGCACCTGAGCAGGGACTTTATGTGCTAGGTGTATAATTTAGCTTTCATTCAAAAGATGAATTTTAAAAAATTGACCATTGCATTATCATGTTACACTAATTTCAGAAAAGCCCCAACATTTGAAATCAATACACGGGATGGTCTAATTATAAAGCCATTCCTTATGAGGTTCGCTTTCTGAATAAGCTCAAATGCCTTTTTTCTCACTTTTCCCCATTACTCATAATTCCACAGTTCCATTCATTTCTGGTCATTTTAAGATTTTGTTGCCAACATTCATGTGCCTTTTCATGTTTTTCTCTAGTTTCATTGGTTGGCATCTCTGATCAGACACCCAACAATACTGTGTGTTATTACTATTCTGTGGATTGTCTTAATAATACCAGATTCTACTGAAAGTGTTGTAACATAATGACGCAATGTTTGAATGAAAGCCAAATAATGTGGTCTTTGTAGCGCTATCATTGGATTCGAATATGCAGGCCTGAAATTTCTGTGTCGCTTTCTCTAATAAAGTGCCTGTTCTTTCTGGACTCACCCTGTACAGTGGATTCATAAACTTTGAAAAGCTGGGCATTTCCAAATTACATATTTATCTATTGAATACCTGAGGTACCACAACTGACCAATCATTGGGGCTGGAAAAATATTTATGTATGTATTTCTTTATTTGAAGACAACATTACCCTCCAAATACCAAAATTACTGGGCCTGACCAATCATCATGATCACGGCACTCTATATTCTGTAATATAAAAAAAAATGGGTTCTATTTATGATGAGCTCATAAATATTCCGAAAAAATAAGATAAAAAATACAAACATCACAACAAATCTGGAACATACCAAAAGATCAGGGATGTAGCTACACTGGTCGGTGCCGGTCGGTAGCGACCGGCACTAAGGCTAAACAACCGGCACTCACAGCAATTTTCTGGCAAATTAACCAGCTCGAAGACTCAAAAATTGAGTAAATGTACATCAAATACCCAAAATAGCTTGGAATGCCAGAGCGTGGCGATAAATGTGTGAGATTTAAGCCGGCACTCAAATGTGGCTAGCTACAACCCTGCAAAAGATGCTACAGAATTTCAAAACCAAAGCAAACTAAATTAATTGATTTTTGCGGTGGTATGAGATTTCAAATCTATCCAAGGGCCATTTGCAATGTACAATGGTCATGTATCACCCTTTTTCAAATAAATACGGTATGCAATAAGGCCTCTTAATTAGAACGTGTATTTTTGTCAACATCCTGGGATGTTGACATTTGAATTCAGATTTAGGTCTTTTGGTAGAGTCTATGAATTGCTTTCTCATGTATCTTTAATCAGTATTTGTACCCAGATGGCTTTAAAATGTATATTAGATCTGGATATGTAAATATGAACACATATATTGTTACAATTGTGGAGAAATGGTTTAAATAATATAAAACAAATGATAGAGTTTTGTAAAATCTGCGACATTCGTCGTGTTTAACTAAATTTAGTGGATTTGCAAATAGAACGGCAACTTTATACAATTTTGCGAGCAGAGACGGTTACGCTGGTTCTCTGCACTGATGGTCTTCCCACATACTGTCCGACACATATTAATTACCGGGGTCCAAGCGTGATTATTATGGGATAACATCATCATCATCATCATCAGTTACGCATTACGTCTTTGTTGACATGGCGCCCTCACTTATCAGTTAGTAAATGCCAAGTATATCTGTCACTGGCCAGTTCTGCTAGATTTTCTGCGTTTGTATAGTCAATATTTAGTTATTGCAATTATGGGATAACAACGTGATGGAAATAAAACTGAGACGATGATTCCCACTCGATAGAAGGACGCTGGTTTTCAGTTTTAAATATGGCTCCCAATTTTAAATACGATTCGTATTTAAAATTGGGAACCAGCAATTATAACGTCATTCTATCGAGTGGAAATTATCGTCTTCAGGTGGCAAGCCGCGATTATGGAATGGATTTCTTGGAAGCTACTGTACTATTTTCCGAAGCTGGCGATGCGGGTGGCGATGATAGCTGGGATGCAAATGTGTTAAATAAACCTTGATTCTGCTGCGTAAGTCAGAGTCAGACGATGGAGGGTTCCAGAGAGAAAAGTGGGCCCAGCATAAAAACAAAGAGTTTTTGTTAAAATACATCATACACGTCACACGTGTCTAAATCTTCTTTTATCATATTTCCTTTGTCGTCTGTTAATTTCATTTTAGGATGTTGACCAGTTTTTTGTAAATACCTTGTTATGTTTCAGATCGAAATTGTTTCTTCTATAGCAAATAGTTTAACAAGTTGTGGTTTTATTTCTATCGCTTCTTCCCAATTCTGTGTACAGGTGAAATGGTGGCACTTAAAAAAGTAAGAACTGACAATGAGAAAGAGGGCTTCCCGATAACAGCTGTCCGAGAAATCAAAATCCTCCGACAGCTCAATCACACAGGCGTTATACGGCTGATAGAGATAGTTACGGACAAAAGGGATGCGCTGGATTTCCGTAAAGATAAAGGTAAATTAACTCTTGACCTTCCGCGGCACTATGATTCACTACGGCCAAAAACAATGTCCACATGCATGCTACAGCATTGATTCGATGACATCATCGTCTGAGCTGATATGTGGGTACGAAATCACTGCCCATGGCAGCGTTCTGCCTGGCAGTTTAGTTCAGTGGTTAGGGACACGGCGATTGTGATCGGAGGGTCCAGGGGTTTTGTTGGATTTTAAAAAAATCATTCTTTGCCCCTCCCCCAGATTCCACACAAAAACATTGTCTGGCTGGTTAGGGTTAAAATACACAATTTCCCATGCCTGTTAACCCTAACCTTCCTAGACACTACGATTCACTACGGCCAAAAACAATGTCCACGCGCATGCTACAGCATTGATTCGATAACGTCATCATCCGAGCTGATATGTGGGTACGAAATCGCTGCCAGTTGGCAGCATAGCTCAGTGGTTTGGGATGCAGCGTTGGTGATCGAAGGGTCCAGGGGTCGAATTCCGGGGGTTTTGCTGCAATTAGTTGGGTTTAAAAAAATCATACTTTGACCCCTTCCACACAAATCATAGCCTGGCTGGTTAGGGTTTATCAGGCTGGTTACTTCCAAATTGAGTAATTCCATACCATTTCAACCAATGGCTCCAGTCCAACTCTCACTGCAAATTAAGAGCGTTTACTATTGGACAAACTAAAAGTAAACTCAAAATTAAACGCAATTCTAAACACAAAAGTAAACGCAAAACTAAACGCTTCTTGCAATTTGCACCGAATTGACCTCAAAGCACGCTCTAAGTGAGTGATTATCACAGATGTTTTCACCATCTGTGATATAATGGTATTGATTAAAGGCTGGGTGGAAAACAGCTTAGTTGCTGGGCTCACATAAGTGTTTAGTTTTGCGTTTACTTTTAGTTTGTCCAAAAGTAAACGCTCATAATTTGCAGTGTCTTTTAGAATTGATTCAGTTTTCACTCGGATGTTATACCAAGTGCCAAACGAGTAAATGCCAAGTTTAAAAGTCATACGTTGTATAGTTTCTTGCAAGAGCCTCTCAAAATTTTAAGAAGGGTTGGTTTATCAAAATGGACAATTTTGATCAGGAACCTATTTGGGGTCTGTATTTTCCATAACCCTATCAACGCATTATACTTCAGAAACTCTTCGTTGGTAAGCACCTGTTCTTTCAGTTTATATCGTTGCGTAATCACGCTAGCCTAATGTGTCGTCCAAACAGTTAAATTGTGGAGTGCAAAACCTAGCTCAATCAATCAATCCTGCAACCCTAGTTTGAGTCCTGGTGGCAGCCAGAGTCAATTATCTGATCCATAGATTCCCCTCCTTAGGGTTGATTCCCACAAGACCCTATATATGGGTATGTGGTCAGGTTTTTTAAGTTGGGCACCCAAAAAAGGTGGAATATGCACATTTTCGGTAACAATTGACATTGGTTTTCTAAATAAAGTACTGTTATAAGCATAGCAGATATGCAAATTTGGGCTTATATGAAAGCCCAATTATCCCTCTATCAGTATCAAGAAAAATAATATCAAATATGCATACCAATTAATTACTACAGCTAATTAAACACAATTAGTCAGGGGTGGAAGGGGTGTTGCGTGTGTGTATTTCCAATGGAGATAGCATTTGTAAACGATTCTAAAAGATTCAAATGCTTGCATCTCTGGTTTAGTACAACATGGAATTGTTAGTTTGGTCTTATTTTACAGAGAATTTAATGTTCTAATCATACAAGTTAGGTAAAACATTTAAAGGTAGATGTTCCGATTTTCAACTTGAAGTTTTCTATTCTACATGAAAGGTCATCCTTAAAAACGTCGTGTCCCAAAATTTGAGATGCATAGCTATTATGGTTCTTATTTTAGACGCACAAGATGCTGTGAACTGTACCCATTGAGTAGTACACAAACTATATCGGTGGTAACCACCATTCGTGGTAATTCAACGCTATTTCGTCGATTTCTCTGTCATTATACCAAATAAGGCCGTCAAATTTCAGTATGATGATGAGAAAAATACGAGCTTTTATATGATATGAAAATCTCCGTATGTTTGAAATAATTCTGTGTTACGAAAATGTGATCGGGTCATCTACCTTTAAGTGGTGTTGAAAATTTTAAATGTTTAAAAATTTACTTCAGAATTCAAGATGAACATTAAAAATTGCCATTATTGTTGTTTCTACTAACAAAAACACAGCAAAACTTGATTAAAACAATATCATCGCTATTTATTGAAAAACGCCCTCTATGCAAATATGATTCGCGTTATGTATCACGCGCACTGCACAGGATACTGTCGGACGTAAAATGCTTGTTGCGGCTCTACGAGCATTTTTGAATTGACGTTTTCTTGTACAAAGAGGGCTGATTTTTCTTAATCCTTATAGGTGTAAGTTCATACATGTAATACAATTATAAAAATATACTATTCCAGTTTTTATCACAATTGAGGGCGCAGCCTCCAACACATCTCTTAGTGCCCCTTTAAATGAACAAATTTCTTCCAGGACTTTTTGTGTAAGGTGTTGGTAACTGCCTACTCTTTCAGTCTATATTGTTGCGCAATCACGCCAGCCTATGTGGTGTCCTTAAAGTTAAATTGGGGAGTGCAAAAACTTGGCTCAATCAATTAATCCGGCAACCCTGGTTCAAATCCCGGGGACAGCCAGAGTAAATCTTTGGCGATTATCTGATCCATTTTCCCTCCTGAGGGTTTGATTCCCAGAAAATAGCCATGATAACTTTCCGTTACTCAATGGGGGCGGTGAAGTTATGCATTTGTGTACATACATGTAGTGCACAGCCTCGTGAAAATTACAGGGAAAAAAAGTGTATGAGCAAATTTCTCCCTGAACTTTTTGTACTAACGATCCGTAACCGTATGTTTTCACTCAGAAATGACAGCGCTGGGTTCATTTGTACATAGTGCACAGCCTCGTGAAAAAATTATAGAAACAGTTTATGAACGAATTCCTCCCTGAACTGTTTGTACTAATGATCCGTAACCATATGTTTTCACTCCGCAATGACAGGTGTTCATGTTATGCATTTGTGTACATAGGGCACAGCTTCATGTATATTACAGGAAAAGTTTATGAGCGAATTCCTCCCTGAACTTTTTGAACTTTTTGTACTAATGATCCGTAACCGTATGTTTTCACTCAGAAATGACAGCCCTGGGTTCATTTGTACATACATTGTAGTGCACAGCCTTGTGAACATTACAGAAAAAAGTTACTGAGCGAATCCTCCCTGAACTTGTTGTTCTAATGATCCGTAACCGTATGTTTCCACCCCTAAGTGACAGGGGTTCATGTTATGCATTTGTGTACATAGGGCACAGCTTCATGAAACATACAGAAAAAGTTGATGAGCGAATTCCTCTCAGAACTTTTTGTACTAATGATCCGTAACCGTATGTTTTCATTCCGCAATGACAGGTGCCTTTTACTTGGTGTTTGAGTATATGGACCATGACCTGATGGGTCTGTTGGAATCTGGCCTGGTGAATTTCACCGAGGAGCATGTACGCAGCTTTATGAAGCAGCTGTTGGACGGGCTGGCTTATTGTCACAGGAAGAACTTCTTACACAGGGATATTAAATGCTCCAATATACTCCTGAATAATAAAGTAAGTCGGGGGTGGGGAAAAGAGAAGGGAATTTGTGTGAGTTTGAGATGGAGTATGATATAACCCTTGAGAACTAACTACCTGCTGATTGGTCAGAAAGATGGATGCATCATTTGTCGCACCAATCAGAGACATTGATAGAATTATAATCTTGTCCCTGATAAAGATGTCGGTGAAATATTTTATAAGCAGTATTTTGATTGGTTATTCAAATGAGTGTTGTCTTGCAATTAACCAATACACTGTTGGAATCCAGCTGGCTTATTGTCATAGGAAGAACTTCTTCCACATGGGTATTAAATGCTCCAATATACTTCAGAATAATAAAGTAAGTCGCCAGTGGGAAAATTTGTGTGTGTTTGAGATGGAGTATGATTTCATTACCCCTTGAGAACTACCAGCTAGCTGATTGGTCAGAAAGATTGATGCATCTTTTTTTGCACCAATCAGAGACATTGATAGAATAGTCATATCCCTGATAAATATTTTAGAAGCAGTATTTTGATTGGTTATTCAAATGAGCGTTGTCTTGCAATTATTCAATCAATAACACTGTGTTAGCTCTGCAGGTAGGGCTCAGGGAGGGAGTCAATAAGTTGTTTGGAATACGGCTTGTTCAATTTCACTGAGGCACATTTTCATGAAGCAACTGCTTGTCACCACAAGTTGACTACAAGGGTGTAGATCACTACAGTGCATGAATTCTTATATTAATAAGTTCACTATTTTAATCAGTTCTAAATTGGCGCGAAAATATTCGGTTTTTACCGTCACACATATGATGCTCAGTGCGCTTGTTGCCTTCAATTTGGAACTGATCAAACTATAGCTTTGATCTCATTGTCAACAACATTGATACAGGTATGGAAAGATTGGATGTCCATATTCATTTCACTTTTCTTTAAAAGATGGACAACACTCTCACTCTGATAGCTATGATCTTAGTACAGCTTTTACCATCATATCTTTTTTTTCTCTCATTATTTCTACCTTTCTATCACAGGGCGAAATCAAACTGGCCGATTTCGGACTCGCCCGGCTCTATCACGCCGACGACAAAAGCCGCCCGTACACCAACAAAGTCATCACGCTGTGGTACCGCCCTCCGGAGTTACTCTTAGGAGAGGAACGCTACGGCACCGGTATAGACGTGTGGAGTTGCGGTTGCATACTCGGCGAGTTGTTCACGTCAAAGCCGATATTTCAAGCCAGTCACGAAGTGGCTCAGCTGGAGTTGATCAGCCGGATGTGCGGTACTCCGACACCCGCGGTCTGGCCGGACGTGATACGGCTGCCGCTGTTCAACACCATGAAACCGAAGAAGACGTATAATCGCAAGCTGCGAGAGGAGTTTGCCTTGTAAGTTGAGGTCGAGGGGGGTTGGGTTCAAGGTGGCAATTTTATAACGATATTTGCCACAATTTCGCTGGATGATAGAAAACAAATTTAAGTTGTAAGTGTTTGGGGTTTTTGTGCTACATATGCTGAACAGTTTGATTTTAAGTTGATGATTTTATTCATAACATGTTTTGACATTTTATCTAGCAAGTGTGTGAATCAACCTTTGACCTTGGTAAGTCGACAGTCACACTCTTAGGGCTGAACTATTTGTTGTGCTTCGGGTACTGATTTTCTGATACTGCCATAAATGTTTGTTTGACTGTGATAAGTGATTTCTGAACCTTTTTTTCTGCATTTATCAAACAAATGGTTACGATCTAAAGAACTCGGCAAATATGCTTACAAGTATTTCTCTGTCAATTTTGTGTATGCGAAGAAGCCATGTTTTAATTAAGTTTTTAATGGGTAAGGAAATTAAGCCTTTGCAATCCCTACCCATGAGAAAATGTGCTTTATTCAATGTACTGTGAGAAAAAATTGATAAGATTTAAACAAATGAAAAAGGGCAATAAAAAAAGACAAAAAAGTGTTTTTATGAGAAAAATAGGTGATTTGGAAGCAGCTATTGAATTTATGGCGTTTTCAAATTTCTGTTCATGTAAACACTGTCAGGTTGTTAGACCAATTTCTCCAGAATGTGCCTTTTTTAAAAATAAAAAGGCAATCATTACAAATATAGTATGGCTGTCTTCCACATAAAATGGCTGTCTTCCAGACAACATCTGATGTCAGATGGCATATATTAAGCCTAAAGTCAAAACCATCCTTCCTTATTAAATTTGTACAGTTTATTGCATACTACATTGATCGCGCACTGCTTCGATGAATGTGCAGTTTTTCTCGAGCTCCGCCCACACACACTGAACAACTGCGTAGTACGCTTAAAGGAATGTTGGCTTTGACTTCAGCATAAAATGCGTGTGTGGTAACAGCTTAATAAAATGACAGTCTTTACAGTAGTCGTTAATTCATCAATTTAATCATAACACCAAAAATATTCTCATTGTATAAAACTGTTCGTTGTGCATCTCATCTAAAAACCCAATCTTCAAAGCTCTGCCCTTGTATTTCAGGTTACCGAAGCCAGCATTGGATCTGTTAGATAAGATGTTGACCCTTGACCCCGACAAGCGTATCACTGCTAACGATGCGCTTAACTGTCCGTGGCTCAAGAGCGTAGACTCTAACAAGATAGTGCCACCAAAGTAAGTAGACTGGGTACCTGTGTCTCTCTGTATAGACGCCATCTTTAAAAATGGCGGACCACATCGAGCACCCTCGCAGGGGCCATTTGTAAATATTGTGGATGGCAAGGATTAATTCTACAAAGTAGGCACCAATGATATGTTCGTGTAGGATTGATAAACCAAATATTTATTAGGTGACGGGGGGAAAACAACCTGTTCTTACAGGCAAACGGACATCTCAGGTAGGGTCGGTCGTTCAGGATTTTCAGGGGTAGAATTTCGTTATGAGCCGCGAGAATCCAAATGGATTCTCGCGGAAGGATTTTGCGAGAATCTGGATTCTCGCAAATTTTGAGAATCCATGGATTTTTGCGAAATGAATGGAAATAATATCAAGAATAAGGCTATAAGCTTGCACAACGTTCAAATTCGGCATGTTTGTTGACTAATACCAGTCATCTAAGTCCTGTTTTGGATTTTGGCGTGAATCCACATGGATTCACGCTGTAGTGTTTTTACGCGAATCGATTCGCGGATTCGCGCCAAAATTCTACCCCTGGATTTTGTTTGTGTGTGTGGTGAGAGGAGGGGTTCAACATGTTCATGACAATGCTGGTGATTTTTAAAAAAAAATTGACATATTAATCAATTTTGTTTTGTTTTGACATTCTAAAAAAATTCAAACATTTAAAATACCGTCAGAATGATTGTTCCCCAACGGGAAATTAGATGTCATGTGTCAACCATGGTGAATAAAACATAATCAAAGTAGGTCCTAACGCTTGGGACAAGTTTGTGGTATATAACCTTCAAGAGGGAAAAAATGGGTAACAAAACTACCACATAAAAAAGAAGATGCCGAATGGTTACAGCGATCAAACCAGGGATAGCACTGGATCAAAAATGTGAGAGGTCCCATGACATTTTTCAGGACCCCGTAGGACTTCAAAAAACCAATTTAAGGGGTCCCCCAAGAAATTGAGGGGTCCTGAAGTTTGGGTATTTGAAAATTTTACTTTTTTACGGACAGTTTAATGAATTTATATTGTGAGCAAAGGATGGACATGTAATTTACAGAATTTCTTAAGGTTTCCATTTACATACATCGTCAAATTTAAGGGGTCCCTTCAATTTTGATCGGGACCCGCTAGTCTTTCAAATTTGAAACCTGACGCGTCACTAATAGAAAGTGAGAGGTCTAGGACGCGCAGACGCGTCAGAATGCGACCCCTGGATCAAACATGATAGGTAGCAGGCTAAGCGCAGTACCGCTATACCATGTTGATCATGCTCCCCATTCTTTTGAGACTATATAGCTTGCCATGATTGAACGACGTCAGATAAATGTAGGGGCTACCAGCACCAACTTGCTTGCTTGTTTGAGTATAAGGTTGTGTTAGGTTTAATCTTCTGGTCCCATCTATCATTTTTGACCCATACAGCTGAATGACATCACACCCTGTTGATAAGCTTTTGTTTTCAAATTCATATAATCTTAACATTCATATATATTCATATCCTAACAGTTTCCCTATGCATTCCATTCATCTCTCCTATTGCAGCCTACCACACTGGCAGGATTGCCACGAGCTATGGAGCAAGCGTCGACGCCGTCTCGAGCGCCAGCAGATGCAAGCAGCAGCGGCGTCTCAGCCCTCCTCCAAGCCACGCAAGGAAGCTGTCAACGCAGCAGAGGATGGAGCGGTGAAGATACCAGGCATCGGCGGTGATGGGGAACCCAGCGGCGGTAGCAGTGGGGCAAAGTCTTCCAAGGATGTACATGTCGAGAAGAAAGAAGGGGACGACAAGGGAGCAGAGGGCAGAAAGACTTCCACAGAGAACCAATTAGCTAGTTTAATAAGCGGGTTGGCGTCACAGCCTTCCCTAGATGTAGATAAACTTGCAGACGCCCTAGGTGTAAAAGTAGACGGTACTACTATAAAATTACTAGAGAATCTGAACATGCAGCTGTTGATAGCTGCGGCTGCCACTAATCAGCAGTCTAATCAGGGTGGGGAGGGTAAGGGTAAGGGTAGTGCCGGGGCGACTAACGTTGCCACGGCTTTGCTGGAACAGGTTCTTAAATCGAGCGCGGCAAAGACTAGCGGATCAAAGGGGTCTAGCAGTGCTAGCAGTAGTAATGTGAATACGCCACTGAGAGCAGGGTCCACAGGAGATAAGGCTAGCGAGGTGACGTCGAATTTACAAGAGTACGTCTCGACGTTGTTCGGAAAGTCTAGTTCCAAATCGGGATCCGGGGATAATGATACCGGGAGGAACAGAAGTTCGTCTAACGCAAGTCGCGATGGCGGCCGTGATCCTCCTCCGCCAAAATCGGAATATGATCGAGATTACGATGCCCCTTCAGGTTCTTCAGCAGTAGGTAGTTTATATGGCGGGACTGCAAGGGCTGGTACTGTGTATACTAGTCCTATATCTGAAACTCGCAGTGTGTACAGCACTCAGACGATTAGCACAGGAGATAGGCATGAGACAAACTCTAGAAAACCAAGTGCCAAAAACTCTTTGCAACATCCACTCCCCCCTGAGAACTCGTCGGCGCATGGTTCGGAAAGCTCATCTCGACACGCCGGCTCTGGTTACCCATACCCAGTGTCTGCACCATTGAACGAAGATAGCAGGGATGGTTTTAATGCTCCGTCATTTAGTGGACGACAGTCCGAGGACGGTGATAGTAGACCAGGAGGTAGTGGCGCATGGAAACCTCCCACCCCACCGGGACCTCCGCCGGAATCCCCCGAACAGGACGACGCACCACCGGAGGAAGGTACTTTGGTGACTCCGGGAGTGAAGGCTGCCCTCATACAGATGTTGTCCCAGCAGGGGTTCGGTGCCTCGATGGGAATGTCCGCGGATATTACAGCCGAGGAAAACGAAGCGCTGACTGAACTTGCACATGTGTTGGCGTCGGAAAAGGACGCAGCGTCCAGCGCTTCCTCTCAGCAGGGGGATGAGCCTCCTGTAGAAGGCAACTCGTCCCCACCACAACAACCTCCGCTAGGACCCACACCAAAACAGAAGTCGATACTGAAGCCTTACCCGAGGCATCCAGTGGCTGCTAATGATAATATGCCATCAACGCATTATCCTACGACTACTTCAGACGCGGACTATCCACCTACCTCGTTACACGGTGATGATTATCAGGAGAGGAACCAAGCACCGTTTCCTCCAAGAACACAAGGCGGTGGCAACTCGCCACCCTACCAAGATCATTTCACATCCAGCTCACAGCCCATTCCGGGCTTCTCAAGCCGGCCGGGCACTTCACAACGTCAGCCTCTGTTCCCTAGCGCTGCTCGCACGTCTGCACCAAAATATCCAAAATCACCCGATGAAGTTGTCTCCTCTAAATTCCCTCCGTCTCCAGATAACAATAGTATGGATGGTGCATCTAGTAATAAATCATTCCCTAATACACCCGTTAGTGGACCGCCGTTTATTCGCACAAACTCTCAATCATCCGGTAATAACTCAATAGGGCCACGGACTCCACCAATCACAAGTAGGCCAGGTCCGATGCCAGCGAATAAACCCCTCTTTGACCAGGCCGCACCGTCTGATAACCGTCCCGGGGTAGCGGACATAATACGTCGACAAACCATGGATCTTCAAGGGACGCCTACGCGCGGTGCCCATAGAGGTCGAGGGACGTGGACACCGAATTCAACCACTCCTAGGGGTCCATCACCTAGGGGCGGTGGAATCGGAGGCAGAGGAGGGCCTGTATTCAGGGGTGGTGTACGACCCCCGCATCGTGGTGGGCCCTCGGGTGGTGGCCCGCCGAGAGGGAGGGGAGGCTTCAGAGGTAGAGGTGGGTTTAACGGAGCCACTGGTGACGGACAATGGAGTTGATTATAGTATTGATAATTAGCATTTTGAAATTTACAGGGCAATTATGGTATGCACACTTAGGATAATATGACCAGTCTACTCCTCATTGGCAAAAAGAAGTTGTATCTTACATACTGTACCTGAATAGTATTACTTCCTCTTATCCCGTAGTATTCTGCTAAAGATCTGCATGACCTTCTTGTGGTAAAAGGAAGTAACCATCGAGTGAATCACATGAATTTACTGCTTTTTGTCAACTTATATAAAATCCAATCTAATCCCGGTGAAAAAAGAGTGTGTGGCAATCACATTAATTCTACAGGATACGATTATCACAAAAATGGATCAAATCAAAGCTATATGGTGAGGGGAGGGTATGCTGCGTGTTGCACAGACCACATAGATCACCCTAGGGAAACCGTCTGGTGTTGTAGTCTTAGATTTTCAAGTTAATGAAGAACTCTTTTTATATTCAAAATACATGTGTGATTGAACCCTTTTTATATTCAGAAATACATGCGTGAATGAAACCCCATACTTCTGCACATAATCACCATCCGACGTATTTATCTAAATAGTCTGAATTCCGATCATATACTTGAATCATTGACTCGCCAAACTAACACTTGTATAACTTGAAACGCAAGCTGTGTCAAATTTTTTATGTTTGTAATATATCACACATGTTCTTGCAAAATGAGACGGAACAAAGCAATGACAGAAACTGAGGAAAAACAGGGGTCATATTTTGTAGAATATTGTAAAACTAAAAACGCACCAGCAATTACAACATTTGAACAATGCATCGATGTGTGAATGGCTGATGTAAAAAATTAATCAGATTTGAAAGGTATTCCTTTCATATCAGAAATTTATCAAAAATCTCAATTAAATTTGACCTTCAAGTTCTGTCTGTTTTTGTAAAATATGTCAAAAAGGGCGTCTGCTAAGTTGCTAGTTAAAGTTATTGTGTTGTACATGTACTTAAGGGAAGTGTCAACCCTATTATTTTGATGATCAACTTTTGCTTCTAAGTTTGAGAATATTGAATAAAAGTACATAAAAGTATACATTTTTAGAAAGGAAATTTGATAAGGAAGCCGATGTTGATATCAATGTGATACCAAATAAACTTAATTTTGAGAAATTAACCAAAAAGCCATTTTTTTACCCCAAATTTTTCAGATAGCATAACTATAAAATAAAAAATGGTAATTTGTTCTAACATACGTTTTTGTAAACAAAACAATTTTGTCTAGGAGGCAATTTTTTCTTTTTCCAAAATAAAGCTTGGTTTTGGAAATATTGCTAAAAACATCGGAAAAGTATAAAAGTCGTGGTTTTTTGCGTACATTTCGCTAGAAATGGATGCATATCTCGAGTTTAAAATCCATAATCGAAAAAATTAAAAATTGCCTCCTAGCGCTGAAAGTCCTCTACACAATGGTAGTAAAAGCTTACCTGATAGTTTGATATATTTTTAGTTATGTTGTCTGAAAATTCGTAAAATTCCTTCAAATTTGAACTTCTAGAAAACATCGATTTAGTAAAAATATTGACATTTTCCACCATTTAAAGCTAAATGTTCACGGAACACACGGGCGTGTGACCTAAAAAGCGAGTATACTATTATGAACAATCATAATAAACTATCAGATTCAATTTATATTGTCACAATGTGAAGAAATTGGAAGAAAACTGAAATGTAAATGATCGTAAGATTGGCCTTTGTTTACATTTTAGACATTGTTTTGCGCTCTTTTGTTTTTCGCGTCTACGTCGCGGATATTAAGCGGCGCGTCTAGTATTAGGCGCGGGAAGTTTCAGCGCGCGACGCAATGATCGAACAGCTGTCGCAGCATTTGAAAAGCGCGGAACTCCGCTTAAATTCCCGCCAAATAACTATGCGCCTTTTCCTGACTCAAACTTACCAAAACAACAATTTAAAATCACCCATAAGAACGGGAAATAATAGCTTTCGATTAGTAACTTATGATGGTAATGATAGAATACATATAAAAGTATTAAATAATAGAGAAATATGAAATTCAATTTCTGAAACAAGTGCCGGGTTGACACTGCCCTTAATACTGTATAAGTGGAAATGTTAGCGCAGGTAATTTTTCGCACTTTGAACAATTTTATTTTCACAATTTTGAGCTTCTTTTCATAGACCTACCTACATACAAAATCAATATATTTGCGCAATTTTATTTTCGGACTTGCTGATTTTATCGCGAAAAGTGTGTAAATAAATGTAGCGCGAACATTTCCACTTTTACAGTATAATACAAGTCGAGTGTTGACATTGACAACCAGAAAGACGTAACTCACCTTTTGGTCATTTTGAGATATTGGTACCAAACAAATAATTGTTTCTCAGAATGTCCTTTTTGAAGTCGTGCTGGCTGTCAACCATTGAAGTGTTCTGTTAACATGAATTATTCAACAGTTATCTTCGTAAGTGGACTTTCGAGAAGACCAAGTCTTGAACTTCTTCTTAAGCCTGGTTGAAGTCTTCATGCTAAGTTGAGCTTTATAAAGTAGAAGCCAGGTCTAATGTATGACATAGTTCCTATGTCATGAAGATCAAATTGTGAATTCTTTAACCCTAACTCTAGAACACCACACGGCAACAGATTTGTTTTCCGACCCCCAAAATTCACCAGAAAACCTGCACGCCGGGTTATAAAAACATTTTTTCTGCCCAGTTGCCGTGTAGTGTAGTAGAGTTAGGGCTATTAATGTTCTTCCTAAGAAATGTCAAAAACCTAAGAATACTTATCTTCATACTACCACTCTGAGTTTCTAGTCACATCCAGTTCTCTTAGGAAATTGACACGGTTGAACTACCAAAGTGGTAGGTCAGCTTGAAGATTGTTCTTAACTTTTTATGCAATAGGGCCCAGTTCTAGTAAGAAAAACACTTATAACATTTATGCTACTTGTCTGCTATTATGGTACACAATGAGGTTCTATAGGCCTTGATCATAACATAACTTTAGTATAATAGGCGTTAATATTCATTTAAGATTGTTAGTGTAATCAATCTACATGTATAGGGACTGAAATTGAGTTGAATGTTGGCAGATTCATGATAATTAGTAACAAGCTGGGCTCTCTGCAAAATGCTTCGAAGTCATGTTTAAACTTCAGATAAGAGTAGTATTGATTGCACTGTCTGTATTTTTTTACAGAAGCATATCGACACCAGTGTATATTATTATTTAAATTAATGAATCCCTTATTTTCATAATTGTAGATTTACACACTCGATAATGTAAGGTTTCAGATACTTCACATCTCTCATGAATATTCTTATTTCTTGTCATGATTTTCTGACTTGCATGTATTCCGTTATATTCTGTTCCTTTAATAATATAAACAAATATGGCATTCTTAACACTAATGAGACAGAAAGGGGTCAGGTTTGAGAAGTATTTAGTGTAATTGCAATTGCTTTAAAATTACCATCGACTCAGTGTAATTGCAATTGCTTTAAAATTACCATCGACTCAGTTCGAGGCGATGGAGTACATACTCATCACAGGCAATCCTAGACGCTCAAAGAAAGATGCTGCGTATATTCACTGACATTGCTGCACAGAGAAAGTAAATGGACCATAGATCTTCTAGAAAGGATCATTTCTGTCTCATTTAGTGTTACTGTAAAAGTGGTTATTTTCATGCGATTACATTTTCGCTCTTTGCCGATCTTCAGCGGTTTCGCTTGTTTTTAAATTCGCGATTTGAAAGTTTATTACATAGACTTATACACAAATTAAATATGTTTGTGTGTTTTTATTTTCGCAGTAGCTGCTTGGAGCGCGAAAAGTGCGAAAATTAATGTAGCGTGAAAATGTCCAGGTTAACAGTATTTGAAAGTTGTACTCTTTTGAATTACTAGGAGAAAAAACAGAAATGACCTGCCCAATTCTGTCTGGTTTTGTTTGGTGGGAATGTTTCTTTATTTAGTTTCGAAATCAGAGTGGATTTCTACAATGATGTTGATCATTCAACATCAAAATCAAAAAGTAATAAAGGGTTCATACATATTAGTAGTGCAGAATTTGAAAGCCAAATTTGATATGACTTCTCTTAATAATTCACTTCACTTTTGTAGAGAATCATGATCACCCATTTACAAATTTAGAACCCCCCCCCCCCCCCCCAAAAAAAAAAAAAACCCACCCAAAACATTTCGGATCAAACTTATACTTGGGATCGAAAGTCATTCAAAAGTTGAGGGTGATTTGCCATTGTGTCCATAAAGAGTAGAATTGTACAATTTTACTAAAATATTAACTGAATACGTAATTGCCATGACTCCCAATTCAGCCCTTATATGGCAAAAGAATGTATCTTATATGTAGTTTTCTAACACTATACTTCCTTATAACATGATCAAAGTTAGCTTCTTTCTCCATAAAACATGTAGTGATAAAAGGCAGTATATTACTTTTATTGTCATTACAAGTTGCAACCTTTTCCCAAGTGAGGATTATTGAACCAAGTTAACACAATCCATGTTAAAAAGAAGTATATCATTAGGAAAGTACATATTAGATACATCCTTTTGCCATAAAAGGGCTGTCATGTACAAGTATCATATTGAAAACTACTGCAGGCTCTCTATTGTGCACATGTAAATAAATAAATAAATTAGGCCGTGTGGTATCCACTATTTATTGGTCAATTGACTCCATCACAGCACTGCTAGTAAACAAAGTATTATGTAAAATGTGCTTTTTGATAATGGTAACAGCACCAATTTGTATATAAGTAACAAATTTGTCAGCTTCGTCAGGCCTGGCCCCCATAAGTGCAAAGTGCTAATGATCTCTATTAAAACAATAATCCTGGTGTTAATGTTATGGTTAAATAGCATTACATTTTGAAGGGGAAAATGTGTTTAATGTTTAATTTTCTGTTCAATAGCTTTTTGATGACGCTATTTATTTAGATCACACTGTAACAAACAATTATTGTTGCTATTAAATTAGAAGTATTAAACAACTGATCTCCAAATTGGACATAACTGAAATTTCAGTCAATGGTACATCAAATGTTGTTTTAAGATCTGAAGTATAATACTTCTAGTTTAATTTTCCAGCATAGGAGAACCATTGTGATAATTTTTTATTGTTGCCCTATTTTGCATACTGTAAAAGCCAATATTTTCGCGTAAAGATATTTTCGCGCATTTTGATATCATAGACATTTCGCTATTTTTTTTTTTCGCGGGCGACCTTCTGGATGCATTGCATGAAAGTTGAAAACAATATGTTAGTGTGTTATAATTTTTTGCGGAAAAATATTTTGCACGAAAAGCGCGAAAATAAAACCACCACAAAAATTTCAGCTTTTACAGTGAGGCGATGGGGAAAGCACTGTTCTACAGGCCCGCCATACCTATTTTTATTTCGAAATAAGAAAATTACAGTTTTTTGGAATATTTTTGAAAATTGTTGAAATTTGTTGGGACAATTTGAAAATTGTTAAAAAATGCACCAAAATGTCACAAAATTGTTGGGGAAAAAAGAAAAGAATCTAAAAACCCTTTGACTGTACCCGAGTGGTTCTTTTTGCCTGTAGAGGTCCGTTTGCCCGTAGAACAGTTTGGGTTTTTTCATCGCCTGTTACCTTAATTGGGTAACACATGAGAAATTTGATCTTCAGAAACTATAAACATGATTTGTTTGATATATTGATTTGAAAAAAACACACAACAAGATCCTTATTTTTCTGTTAATAACAAGAAGAAAAATGTTTTATATATTCTTAAGTCAACAAGAGATTGATCGTCGTCATAAAGACATGTTTTGAAGATATTTTGCAAATATTATTGTATTGTAAAGATTGATATTGATTGAATAATGTTTAAAGTGTGTAATTTCTTGTTATAAACATGATGTTAACTATATGTTAAAACCAGGCACAAGTGTCCTGGATTAGCAGTGGCGGATAGAGGGCACTATTTTCATTACAAGTTTGTATCGGTATAAGTCAGTTTCATAAACCCTTGTTTTTAACTGTTCAGTCAACCAGTACTCTCAATTTGCTCGCCTGTTCAGCTGGCATCAATTCTTTCATGAAGAAAGTTTATTTCTTGTTAAATTAGATTTTGACATTTTAGTTATAAATTTTCATTTTACATGATAAGACTTTTAAACACTTTCCATGCGGTTGGCTTTTAGTTAACCATATACAAATCAGATGTGTCAGATACCTTTCCCAACTTTGAAAATCTATCTCAAGGATGACTGAACCAATACTGGACATGTTTGTACTTAAATTGCAATGCATTTCTCGTGGTAATTTCAAATATGGTCATGAAATTCAATCATTTTGGCATTTTTGAAACATTTTGTGACATTTTTTAATGTCGTCTGCAGAAATCCTGCCGCGTGGAAAGTGAGAAAACAAGATTTGCATGCCTTTCTTGTAAAATAATTGAACAAAACCAAGTTCAAGTGTGTGCCAAAATATAGTATATTAAATTGCATGAATGAAATGATAGTTATTCATCAGTATCCTCGGTACAGTCGCACCTGTGGTATAGGCTGTAACACTTCCTCTGGTCAGTGAAGTCACTGTGTTATTCAGTAAATAAATGGGTGCGCCATCAAAAGGCACTGGCATATACGCACACGTAGAAAGAAAAACGATACATACATGCATGTATGCTGCGCCTGTAAAGTAAGGTCACTGTGCAGAGGAAGGGAAATATACTATGTATGTGTGGATATTAATGTGCACCTTTTAAGTTGTTGGGTCAAGTTCGAGGGATGATATCAAGGCGTAGGTCACATGCGTAGATTTCTACACCAGGCTCACGCTTTATGATCAAGCAAAATGAGTCGGAAGTCGAAAATTTCAAATTTATTTACAGTTTTCTACTTGATTGTTGTTATTTGCAATGCTACATTTTGTCAAAAAACCTGTCATGAACAGACACTGAATTTCAGAGAAGAGCAATTGAAGTGTTTTCCAAACGAAAAAAAAGCAATTCAATCCTTTGTTGTGTTAAATCTCAAAATCAATATTCCCGATATCCGACTCAATTTGCTAACTGCGTCATATTGCATGAGTGCCAACATTGCATTGCAGTTTCCCCTACTATAGTTTAATCAGTTCCAAATTGGCAAAGCCTCCTTATGAATGAATATAGGACTCAATCACACATTGAAAGGCATCAAGGACACTGTACATCATATGTTTGCAAGTGCATCTGGATATATCGTGCTAGTACGCTTGGATTACTTTTGCGCGCGGAGAGATAAAAATCTGATATTTCTCGCCAATTTGGAACTGATTGAATATAGAATTTGCATTGATGTGAGCCCAACAAGGATTAGTATTGAACACTCAAATACACGTTTAAATCCTAACGAATACTC
This sequence comes from Ophiura sarsii, assembly GCA_035610835.1. NCBI lineage: Eukaryota > Metazoa > Echinodermata > Ophiuroidea > Amphilepidida > Ophiuridae > Ophiura > Ophiura sarsii. The sequence continues at coordinate 16,074,737 of CM069447.1, forward strand.
TACCATCACATGAAGGAACTTTGTGTAAAAAGAACCTTAATTCTCTGTAGTGAAGCGCCAGAATGGTGGGGTATTCTATCGCTTGGCCAAAGAGTCATCAATAATGATGTCAAATTGTTTGTATTTGTTGTAATTATACCTGCTAACCAACGTCCATTTTGATTGGTTGCTGTTGAACCAATCGAGAGGCACGATAAGAGTTGATGGGTTTACGCCGACAGTTGTAATGATATTAAGAAGCTCACTTGTTAGTGGTCGATTATAATATTATATAAGTAAAGTAACCATTAAGAGACTGCGTATTAAATATAAAGGGTTTAAGAATTGATTGTATTATATTAATGCTCATCAGTAGATTATAGTATAGATAGTAAAAAACACAATGTTGGCTTATGAATTCTGAGTGGAGTGTGTCAATTATTTGTTGAATAGCACAAGGCCCCAAGCATAACAAACAGATTTCATACCCCTCTCCCCCCCCCCCCCCCCAAGTTAAACATTGATAGATGAATAAATAAATAGATCAATAATAAATGACTATTTGTTAAAAAACACTAGGCATCCAAATGGCATCCAAAATGGGGTTTCTGATAATATGAATTTGCCCAAACTTAAATTGGTTTTTGGTAAGAAAGGCCATGTCGCATTTGTGCTTCACCGCCCGAAAGAAATAGATACATTATTAAATGAAATGGAATTTAAAAAAAGGGGCAGGGTAGGGAATTTATCAAAATGATTTAAATAATGAAGTGTTGGTGAAGAAATGAAGATATAAAATAATTAAAAATATACTCTATCAAACAGGTTGGCATTAGGACCGTATTTCGGAAGGAACATTTAAAATAGGGATCCCCTTATCCGACAATGAAATTTGGTAACATTTACAAACAAATCTCATTTATCACATGTATAAATTGCCCACACTCAAAGTACTGATATTTTAATCTCTAATCCACTTTGAACAGCCATTCGTAAACAGCTAAATGTTTAAGCAATTCTCATTGGTGCTAAGAGAAATCGGCGCCATTTATATGAGACAACTTAACACGGCGTACATTAATTAGCGTGACCACCCTCATGCAGTGCGTAGTAACTATAGTTATGTTCCATAATGCGCACTTTTGCAGTGCGTCTACTGCGTTATTCCTGAGAGCTTATGCGGGCGCATGGCGAACTCACCGCACAGGATTGGATGTAATGTTTTTGGGTTATTCGATACTAAAAGTTGACAAATGTGGGCAATTAAATGTTACAAATTTGATTAAATAAATGTCTGTCTAAAGAATGAGAATAAAAGTATAGTTTTTAGACCATACTTGTGTTATATTGTCTGACATAAATGCGTTCGGTAATAGTATTGTTTGCGAAGAACAACGACGCCTCTCCACTTGCATTACAATATTATACTACCGACCACATTTATGTCGGATAATTGAAGGCACTTTGCTTGTAAGCATAATTTAAAGCCCTTGTATTACATTCATTTATAGTTTTGTTTCATTTGAGAATCCAAAACGACTCACAAATATATCGAGAATAGAATATAGGTCATAGCTGTTTTGCTATATACATTGGTCTCATAATGTATATAGACTGTTACCATATTTGGAGTTGTGTATGTTTGCTGCAGGCGGCCATACATGACGACACAAATATGGTACAGCCTATACATTATGAGACCAACATTTATAGCAAAACAGCTACAGGCTACAATCTATATTTTATTCTCATTCTTTATTTAGTTTATTGGTTATTCTTTTATTGTATAACTAACGCTTTTGTTAGATTTGGTTTAATCAAACAACAAATGTCCCCCTTTATACAATCGGCAAATCCAACGAGTTGTTTATCAACATCCTGCTTCGATTAATCGCCTTCTTTAGCACACGCACACACCCCAACGCTGCGTTATACACACAATGCACAGGCCAGCAACTTTGTGTAGGGTGCTCTTGAACATCTTAACGCGATGACCATATGCACTTGTAAGGTATGAATTACGCCCCGCCCAAAACAATATATTATCGGTCTCATAATATATAGTGCGTATCAGCCAAAACTGAATCAAATTGCCTGTTGACATCCAAAACAACACCCATTATATAAAAATTGGATAACAATATTTTTCCAAATTTTGGATAACAATATTTTTTCCAAATTTTAGTTGGAAACAATGTATGATAATTTATTAACATAAAATGCTGTTTTCACCAAGGCTGTTATAAAGTCAATATAACATTTTACATAATACCCCTAAAATTACATAATAAAAACATATTTCTTGAATCTAATCTAAAACAGTCTAATACAGCATATGTAAAAAACAAAATTACAAAAATTGAATATTTAGATATGGATAATTAAAACCGACACAATTGTTTCAGATGATTAATAATTATACTAAGATTGGGGAGACTTGAATATTTTGGTCAAGTTTGTATAAGAAAAATTGTTCTTTTAGGTTTAGGAATAATAATGTTTTATTTGCTTCTGCGTAAATTGTAATTATTTACATCATTAATTACAAAAGTAAATCATTCAAATATGAGGGTGCAGTATCATTGATTGTTTTATATGACAAAATATTATAGTTGAATGTTTGTGACGAGTCCCTGTCTGTTTGGCGAATGCCAGGATTTGGAGCATTACTCACTCTGGCAAAAAAATGCGAGTTACAGAAGAAGACAACAATTATTTTTTAACTTATTGTGTATGGACTATGTTTTAACATACAGGACTATTAACATACAGAAGGGTCACAAAAGGGGTAATTTTTCAAAATAGTTATTTCAATGAAAAATGGTTAAAAAACAGTTCATCCACAAGCAAGGTCAAAGAAATGTACAATGAAATGTTTAATTGTTATAGACACAGGTATCTCGGAACTCGGGTCACTTTAACAAATGTTTTATATTAATCATAAGCTACAGTATCTCAATGGTGTTAAAATCAGCATGAAAATTCAACGAAAGATGAAGAAATATCAACAGTCAAAGACATGATGGCTCCGATGAAAAAAAATACCCTCTATTCTATGGGCATGACATGACCCATTTCGTTTAATTGATTTTTTTCTGAATGTGGAATATTTTCATTTTTGGAATTTTTTTAAAACTCAAAATTTGTTGAGAATTCACAAAAATCGTCACAAAAATGTTGAGGAAAAAAAGCGAGCAATAATAAATAAACAACAAACACCGCCCGACTGACCCTACCTGAGAGGTTTATTTGTCTGTAGAGCAGGGACAGGTTGGTTTTTTCGACGCTGAATTAGTACAGGATAAATAGAATTCTTCAGGAAATAGAAAAGGTGTGAGCTTGTTTGCAACATAAGCAACAAATGTGTGGTCTAAGTTGCTTGAAAAGAAACTACATTGTAGTTGTAAGCAAAGCAGAACTTTGAAAAACAGGACAATCATCAAATTGATGAAATTAATTTTTTATGTTAATGTTTGTGTCATTCAATAAAAAGAATTTTGTATTGTGTTTATGAAAATATACATGTATAATAAAATAATGAAATCAATAATAAAAATCTTGAGTTGAAATACTCAAAACCTGTTCTATGGATCACATCGACCAATACTGTAAAACCAGAAATGTTCGCATGCATTCAAAGAGCACTAAATGCGAAAATGTAATGCCACAAATATTCCCAATCTACCATGTAGGTGTGCGTTGCAAAGTTACACAATGTAACTCCAAATTTTCCATTCATGAAATGTTCATGCCCTGAATTAGGCCATATTGATGAATTGTGAAATTCTAAACTCGCGAACATTTCTGTTTTTACAGTATTTGAAAATTTGAGATATGAAGTAAAAAAATAATTGTGTTACTAAAATGTTTGAAAAATTATTATCAAAGAAAATATGTGGTCGATCTGCCCATATAACAGGTTCCTTTTCTCTGTCATTGCCCAATGGGCCTCATAATACAGCCATCAAAAAAGTAACTATACAGGTAATAAATGGATTTTTAACTCTAAAAATATATATTCTACTTAAAAATATTCAATCATAAAGTTGAGAAATTTATCTTCTTTAATATGAGATATTGCACGCTAGGATCGGTTGAATATTGAAGAAGTGACAATCCAAAATGTAAGGTGAAGTCACAATTTCATTTTCACATTCTACATCACAACACGGGGGAGAGTATGACAGGTAGCATGTGTGTAGCGTATTGATCCATCAGAACAATACAGCCGACTGTCCAACCTGTGCATGCATCCCCCATTTGCACTACCGGTATAGTAATCGATAAGGTACCTGTGGATGGGTCCGCGTGTAGAAAATAAAAATGTGAAAATGAAAATCGGACTTCACCTTACATTTTGGAGTGTCACTTCCTCAATAATCACCCGATCCTAGCGTGCAATATCTCATATTATAGAAGACAAATTTTTCAACAACCTTATAATTTAATATTTTTAGGTAGGATATATATTTTTAGAGATAGAAGCCCATTTATTACCTGTATAGTTACGGTACTTTTTTGATGACTGTATAGGGTGTCCCAGAATGATTTATACCGGGAAAGGTGCATTTATTTAGATATGAATACCAAAGTTATTGGACAAAGTGCTAATGATTCTAAAATCATCAGCTTTCATTTTAGACATTTTGAATTTTGTGGAAATGGAAGGGTTTTTTCAAGTTGGTCCAAAACGATCTCTTTTGATAGTTAAAAAAATCATTGCCCATGTTTGGCACAAAGCTCAATTTACGTAATATGCATGTAATTTGCTGCATCATCTTTTAATTTCCACTACAAAGTATAATCAATGTTTTATGAAACAATATTTGAATAGTGTGAGGGAATTGTTCAGCTTGAGTGATTTATACCATATTTCTGAAGTGGAAGTTAAATATTTGATATGTGTTTTACCAAGGCTATATTAAAAAAATCTTTTGTCTCAAAGCTCTTCATTTTCTAAAACCTAATGCAGAATACGTTTTTTATGGGGTTTTTTTTATTTTTATAAAAATAAAAATATTGAAATCCTTGTAAAAGTGACCTTTTGTATTTAAAATGATGTGATCAATGAAAATCTGAAAAATCAGTGAAACTGGGATTTTTTATTTTTTGTAATTTTTTATTTTTATAATCTTTTTTCTAGCGCGCATCAATTAACTAACGCGCGCGGGAGGGAGCTTTGAGACAAAAGATTTTTTTAATATAGCTTAATGGAAATGAAAAATGGGTCTTCACCGAATTTTAAAAATTGTCAAGCCATATTGGAACGGATAAAGATATTTTGATATAATTGACATACTATAGTAGGAAACATATTCCTGATTATACTGCAGGCATTAGATATGGACTGTAATTGTTCTTTTCATAATATTTTTAGCAAACATGGTATAAATCATTCTGGGACACCGTGTACCATACTTCACTGTCAATAAGAAGTGACGTACTTCACTGTAAATAAGAAGTGACGTAGGGTCAAGTAGTTTTCTGTGTTGTTTTTGTTTTTTAAAGACTAGTTTCTTGTCCCTTGTCACACGTCTATTAGTTTTACCACATTATAAAAACTGATTTTTCAGAAACCTTTCCCAACTTTGAAATTCCATCTCAAGAATTACTGAACCAATACTAGGCAAATATGTGTTCTTAATTTAATGCATTTCTCATGGTGATTCCAAATAATATAGTGAAATTCAATAATGTTGATATTTTCGAAACATTTTGTGAAATTTTGGAACTACCGTCTGCAGACGACTGCCGTGTGGAAAATGTTAACAATAATTCTCAAAAATGTTTGCTAACCTTGCCTGTTATTTCATTCCATATATTTTGTTTAAATCTTATTAAAAAGCTGGCATATTGATAATATAATTTGTTTGTTTAAAATGAGGCATTTAAAAGCAGGCTTTTGAAATGGTCATCCCTGAAACCATGAAAGATTATATTTTACAATGACTTTGTCCTCCTAGGTTAACACAACCAGTCATGTAATGGTACTTTGAAAAGTTTGTGATTTTTTGTTTTTAAATCAGGATGGGAAATTAGTATTTTTTTGTACTTGGCATTGATTTTGAAAAAAGTTATTCTTTTTTTGTGTTATGCCAGATAGAAAATTAACTCTGTTTTTTTGCAGGATAATTCTTCAAAGATGGGTATTGTTGAGTTGGTTAGCTAGTTAGACATGTTTAAGGGGAAATGACCACAATTTATGAGTGTGTTTTAAGTGGTTATTAAAATATTGTCCTGTTTTGTTCAGCCACGCTGAAAAAGATGGTTATCTTATTTTCTATGGTCGAGTGTAATTATGGCATGTTATGTTATGAGATACGTTTTCTTTCAGCATGGCGCATTCTTAAACAGTCTACCACAATGCTTATGTGATAAAAGTAAGTATGAAAAAAGATTGGTTTGATGCCTAAGCTTTAAAATTGTAAAAATATAAAGGTTATTGAACACTTTCCATGCAGCAGGCGTCTGTAGACGACATTCCAAAATGTTTCAAAAATGTCAAAATTGTTAGATTTCATAACCATTTTTGGAATCACCATGAGAAATCCATTGAAATAAGTACAAACATGCCATGTATTGATTCAGTAATCCTTTGGAAAGACCTTGAGAGATTGGAAAGGTTTCTGAAAAATCTGTTTTGTATGGTAAAACTAATGGCCCCGTGGAAAGTGAAGGACTTGCAAAACATGGATTTCTTTTTTCCATTGTTTGAGACCATGTGTATTCTTATTTCAAAATGTGCCACTTTACCTTCGAGTATCATACATTCTCTACTTATTAAGCATTGTGGTATACTGTGAATGCGAGAGGATGTCAGGAGATTTCAAAGGAATAATACGATGTTAGCTGCCTGCTCTTGGAGAATTCTATGGATATATACCGCTAATGGAATCACTGGAAATTGGATATATAACGGAAATATACAAATAAGGATCTACTGGTTTACATGAAGGAATACAATACAAGTTAGTTGCTTGTTGATGGACACACAGCATGTTATAAGGTACATGCTGAGCATTCATGGACATCAAACAGGATAGGACAGCATGTGGCATGCGTAGATTCTGGATTATAATGAAATAATCTTCACATTTGGTCGGATCAATGGAATCTGCATATCCCGTGGGTACAAGGAAATCTGCGCCTCGCGTTGGTGGTACATCGGATCGAGGGAATGATTAAACGAGAATAATGGTTAAAATCATTACGATGACAAGGTATGCACATTATTATAGTATTGTTATTAAGGCAGCTATCGCTGGGAATCTTTATCAATATCATGACCCCACTTCAGGGCAGGGGGGTGCAGTTGACCATTACACTAATCCTGCATGACCACAGAAACATGTAATAAGGGTTGGTTTTTTAGAATGGGTGCTTTACATGGTCTAAAAGCTACCATTTCCAAGTTTTCTCCAAAACCCTGTCCATATTTTACTCATTTAGGTGGTCAAATTAGAGAAAAACACAGATTTATGGAAAATTTTGGCTTCAGAGAAAATACCCTTTTCAGGGGGGGGGGGGGGGGTGGGCTGTCTGGAAAATCTTTGATCATGCATGCTTATTGCATGATAGTTGACCCTCCGGGGCCACTTCCTTAGTAATCAGGTGGTGATGCTTATTGGCTGATTACATAAAGTAAGCCATGGTTTCAATACCATTTTAAAACTTCACATCTTATGCAAATTATTTCACATTGTGAAAATGAAAACATTTTGAGGGAAAACACTAGAATTATTTTGGTACAAATTCTACACTTTGCTATTTGATCTGCTGAGAAAAAAAGGTTATTTTTCATAATGTAAAATTACACTTCAAATGTTGAAACATTGGGCCGAAAGGGACCTTTATGATTTAGAAGGAGAACTTATTATTTAGTTATGGTATTTAATAAATTTTGAAAGGGTAAGCGTTGTGGTTTAGCGAGGGAACCTCATGATATGGAAAGGGAATAGGCATCAATGTAAATATTTACAAGCATTTTTATAGACGTTTTTAGACGGGTGAATTGAAATGCAAACTTTAGATTAAATTGCTGGAACAACACTGTCAAGTCTGAGGGTGTTGTAAAATTAGAGAGCTCTTGTTCTTAATTTGGACAGGATTTGCCCTAACCCCACCAAGCCCTCCACTCTTTATAAATAGGAATTGATAAAGGTTTCCATTGGTATCTGTTCAACGGTGTCTACATATACTAATATAAGGCTTTTAATCAAATGACAGTAATTGTTTATTGCAAAGTGCCCTTGTGCCTTGCGTATTATTAAAATCACAGTGATATTTCAATAGAAAAGTGAAAAGCAAACCGAAATTCTCTGCCAAACGGAAAACCCAGTATATTTTTATTGCTGTAATTCAAAAGACAAAGCAGCATAAAAATTGTGCTGCCACTTTTGATTGGCAGTTGTTGAAATCTGATATTATGGTCTTTGTGATTAATACTGAAATTCATACAGCTTTTGAAAAGGAGTATTTAAAAAGGTTTGTTGGAAAATGTATAGACAATGTCACCTGTAACATCATAGCAGACAAGCAAACAAGCTTTCCTGTCAGTGTGCGCGCGAATTACCTGCCATACAAAAGCCTGCCTGCCAGTATACGCGCACGCACATTCGAAGGGGTGTCCACTTTTAACCAAACCAAATCAGTCATCTGTAACAACAGCAGAGGAACTGGGCACTTAGCATTGTTGATCAACAGTGACATGGTCTATACAGTGGAACCCAGTTAACACCAATTGTCACAAAATTCCTGTTAACACCAATTCAAGTCCTTAAGCTTATATTTTACCATTATAATATGACTGGATAATACAAATTCCTGTCAACACAAATTAAAATGTACGGCCCATACAACTTTGTGTTAACGTGGTTCCACTGTACTTCAATGAATTCCAGATATTAGCAGTGGTTGTGTATAATGAAATAAAATAATTAAAATATGTATGAGTTGCATTTTGTTTATAATTTTAAAAAAGCCGACCACAGATAGTGAGCCACGACCCTATTTTTGAGTTTGTTACGGCTGGCCAATAAACAAACTAACAAAAGTTATGTGTTTAGATTTGACGAATCCCAGCACTCAAGCGTGAACTCTATTGATAATGATCAAGTCAAAACACTGACAATTTCTTCTTGTGTGTCAAAGTGGTCCTTTTTGGTGTGACATGCCACAAGTGGATAAACCAGTTACCTCATTTGATAATAAAAACAGTGTCGTGAGTTGACAATATTTTATTATGGATCAAACAAGGCACTGTTAGGGGTACATAGTGTGGGGGTTGATAGGGAACGTTATCATTTTGGAAATAAACTGAATGATTTAGGAAAGGACCTTATGATTAAGAAAAAAGAACTATTAATTTTGAAAGGAAACTTTGTAATATAAACAGGGAACTTCATGATTTAGATAGGAAACATTTTGATTTATGAATGAGAACTATGATTGTAAAAGGGAACTTTCATGATTTAGCAAGGCAATTTTGGGTTTATCCTTGGTGTAAGACAGCATAGAATTAACCTAGCACAAAATCCTCTCTTTACGGATTAAAGGATTATACAGCTTCATTCCGTAATGGAGATTTGCGCTAGTCTATACTTATGAATGTCTTACACCAAGGATGTACCGAATTTTATGATGTAGAAAGGCAACTTTGTAATTTGATAGGGACACTTGTGGAAGGAACATTATATAGAAAGGAAACTTGCTTTAGAAGGTAATTGTATGATTTGGGAAACTTAATGATTTAGGAAAGGAAAGGAACTATTTAGATATAGAACTGTGTGGTTTAGGAAGGGAATGTCAAGATGTACTAGTAATGAAAGGGAACTTCATGATTTAGAAAGGTAACTTTATGATTTAGAAAGGTAACTTTATGATTGAGAAAGGGAACTTTATGATTGAGAAAGGGAACTTAATGATTGAGAAAGGGAACTTAATGATTGAGAAAGGAAACATAATGATTGAGAAAGGGGATTTTATGATTGAGAAAGAGAACTTAATGATTTCAAATATGAATTTTATGAATTAGGAAGCCTGGGAACTTTATGATTTAGAAAAGGGAACTTTGTGGGAGGCAACGTCATGATGTAGAAAGGGAACTTTATGATTAAGAAAGGGAAATGCATGATTTTGGATCGTGGGAACTTTATGATTTAGAAAGGGAACTTTATGATTTAGAAAGGGAACTTTATGGTTTAGAAAGGGAACTTTATGATTTAGAAAGGCAACTTTATGATTTAGAAAGGGAACTTTATGATTTACAAAGGGAACTTTATGATTTACAAAGGGAACTTTATGATTTAGAAAGGGAACTTTATGATTTAGAAAGTGAACTTTATGATTTACAAAGGGAACTTTATGATTTAGAAAGGGAACTTTATGATTTAGAAAAGGAACTTTATGATTTAGAGAGGGAATTTTATGATTTGGAAAGGGAACTTTATGATTTAGAAATGGAACTTCATGATTTGGAAAGGGAACATGATTTAGAAAGGGAACATGATTTAGAAAGGGAACTTCATGATTTACAAAGGGAACTTTATGATTTACAAAGGGAACTTTATGATTTACAAAGGGAACTTTATGATTTACAAAGGGAACTTTATGATTTACAAAGGGAACTTTATGATTTACAAAGGGAACTTTATGATTTACAAAGGGAACTTTATGATTTACAAAGGGAACTTTATGATTTACAAAGGGAACTTTATGATTTACAAAGGGAACTTTATGATTTACAAAGGGAACTTTATGATTTACAAAGGGAACTTTATGATTTACAAAGGGAACTTTATGATTTACAAAGGGAACTTTATGATTTACAAAGGGAACTTTATGATTAACAAAGGAAACTTTATGATTTACAAAGGGAACTTTATGATTTACAAAGGGAACTTTATGATTTACAAAGGGAACTTAATGATTTACAAAGGGTACTTTATGATTTACAAAGGGAACTTTATGATATAGTAAGGGAACTTCATGATTTAGAATGGGAATTGTATGATTTAGGAAGGGAACTTCATGATTAAGAAAGGGAACGTTATGATTTACAATGGGAACTTTATAATTTACAGAGGGAACTTTATAATTTAGAAAGGGAACTTATTGATTTAGAAAGGGAACATGATTTTGGAAGAGAACTTCATGATTTCGGAAGAGAACTAACTTCATGATTTAGGAAAGGAACTTTATAATTTAGAAAGGGAACTTTATGATTTAGAAATGGAACTTCATGATTTAAAAAGGGAACATGATTTATAAAGGGAACTTCATGATTTACAAAAGGAACGTTATGATTTTCAAAGGGAACTTTATGATTTTCAAAGGGAACTTTATGATTTACAAAAGGAACTTCATGACATACAAAATGAACTTCATGATTTACAAAGGGCACTTTATGATATAGTAAGGGAACTTCATGATAAAGTAAGGGAACTTCATGAATCAGAATGGGAATTTTGTGATTTAGGAAGGGAACTTTATGATTTACAAAGGGAACTTTATAATTTAGAAAGGGAAATTCATGATTTAGAAAGAGAACTTTTTGATTTAGGAAAGGAAGTTCACGATTTACAAAGGGAAAGTTATGATTTACAAAGGGAACTTCATGATTTAAGAAGGAAATATTATGATTTAGGAAGGGAACTTTATGTTTTAGGAAGGTAACTTCATGATTTAGGAAGGGAGCTTCATGATTTAGGAAGGGAGCTTTATGATTTAGAATGGGAATTTTATGATTTAGGAAGGGAACTTCATGATTTAGGAAGGGAGCTTTATGATTTAGGAAGGGAACTTAATGATTTAGGAAGGGAACTTAATGATTTAGGAAGGGAACTTAATGATTTAGGAAGGGAAATTAATGATTTAGGAAGGGAACTTAACGATTTAGGAAGGGAACTTAATGATTTAGGAAGGGAACTTAATGATTTAGGAAGGGAAATTAATGATTTAGGAAGGGAACTTAACGATTTAGGTAGGGAACTTTATGATTTAGGAAAGGAACTTAATGATTTAGGAAGGGAACTTAATGATTTAGGAAGGGAACTTAATGATTTAGGAAGGGAACTTAATGATTTAGGAAGGGAACTTAATGATTTAGGAAGGGAAATTAATGATTTAGGAAGGGAACTTAACGATTTAGGAAGGGAACTTAATGATTTAGGAAGGGAACTTAATGATTTAGGAAGGGAAATTAATGATTTAGGAAGGGAACTTAACGATTTAGGAAGGGAACTTTATGATTTAGGAAGGGAACTTTATGATTTAGGAAGGGAACTTAATGATTCAGAAAGGGAACTTAATGATTCAGAAAGGGAACCTGATTTAGTTCTAAGAGAACTTCATGATTTACAAAGGGAACGTTATGCTTTAGAAAAGAACTTTATGATTTACTAAAGGAACTTCATGTTTTAGGCAGGGATCTAATAATGATTAAGGAAGTGAACGTTATGATTAAGGAAGGGAACTTTATGATTTAGGAAGGGAACTTTATGATTTAGGAAGGGAACTTTATGATTTAGGAAGGGAACTTTATGATTTAGGAAGGGAACTTTATGATTAAGGAAGGGAACTTTATGATTAAGGAAGGGAACTTTATGATTAAGGAAGGGCACGATATGATTTAGGAAGGGAACTTTATGAAGGGAATTTTATGATTTAGGACGGGAACCTTATGATTTAGGAAGGGAACTTCATGATTTAGGAAGGGAACTTTATGATTTAGGAAGGGAACTTTATGATTTAGGAAGGGAACTTTATGATTTAGGAAGGGAACTTTATGATTAAGGAAGGGAACTTTATGATTAAGGAAGGGAACTTTATGATTAAGGAAGGGCACGATATGATTTAGGAAGGGAACTTTATGAAGGGAATTTTATGATTTAGGACGGGAACCTTATGATTTAGGAAGGGAACTTCATGATTTAGGAAGGGAACTTCATGATTTAGGAAGGGAACTTTATGATTTAGGAAGGGAACTTTATGATTAAGGAAGGGAACTTTATGATTAAGGAAGGGAACTTTATGATTAAGGAAGGGCACGATATGATTTATGAAGGGAATTTTATGATTTAGGACGGGAACCTTATGATTTAGGAAGGGAACTTCATGATTTAGGAAGGGAACTTTATGATTTAGGAAGGGAACTTTATGATTAAGGAAGGGAACTTCATGATTTAGGAAGGGAACTTTATGATTAAGGAAGGGAACTTTATGATTAAGGAAGGGAACTTTATGATTAAGGGAACTTTATGATTAAGGATGGGCACGATATGATTTAGGAAGGGAACTTTATGAAGGGAATTTTATGATTTAGGACGGGAACCTTATGATTTAGGAAGGGAACTTCATGATTTAGGAAGGGAACTTTATGATTTAGGAAGGGAACTTTATGATTTAGGAAGGGAACTTTATGATTTAGGAAGGGAACTTTATGATTTAGGAAGGGAACTTTATGATTAAGGAAGGGAACTTTATGATTAAGGAAGGGAACTTTATGATTAAGGAAGGGAACTTTATGATTAAGGAAGGAAACATAATGATTTAGGACGGGAACTTAATGATTTAGGAAGGGGCTTTGTGATTGATAGGAAGGGAACTTTATGATCTAGAAAGGGAATTTTATGATTTAGGAAGGGAACTTCATGATTTAGAAAGGGAACTTTGATTTAGAAAGCACAGTTTATGATTTAGAAATGGAATTTAATGTTTTAGAAATGGAATTTAATGTTTTAGAAAGGGAATTTAATGATTTGGAAAGGGAACATGATTGAGGAGGGGAACTTCATGATTAACAAAGATAACGTTTTGTTTTTCAAAGGAACTTCATGACTTACGAAAGGAACTTAATGATCTAGGAAGAGCACTTTATGATTTAGGAAGGGAAAAGAACTACTAGTATTTAGATAAGGACTGCGTGGTTTAGGAGGGAGGGAACTTTATGATTTAGGAAAGTAACTTTATGATTTAGGAAAGTAACTTTATGATTTTAGACGGGAACCTTATGATTTAGTAAGGAACTTTATGTTTTAGGAAGGGAACTTCATGATTCAGAAAGGAACTTCCATGATTTAGTGAGGAACTTCATGATTTAGACAGAGAACTTTATGATTTAGAAAAATAAATTTATGATACATGAAAGGAAATTTATGATTTAGAAAAGGAACTTCATGCTTTGGAAAGGGAACTTCATGCTTTGTTAAGGAAACTTCATGCTTTGGAAAGGGAACTTCATGATTTGGAAAGGGAAACTATGGAACTGATGATTTAGAAAGGAAACTGATGATTTAGAAAGGGAATCAGAAAGGACTATTTACAAAACGAACTTCGTGGTTTAGGAAGGGAATCTCACGATATACTAGTAATAGAAAGAGAACTTCATGATTGAGAAAGGCAACTATGGTTGAGAAAAGGGAACTTCATGATATGGAAAGGGAACTTCATGATTTAGAGTGAGATCTTAATGACTTAGAAAGGGAAATGCATGTGATTTTGGATCTTAGAAACTTCATGATTAAGGAAGGGATCATTAATCAAGAAAGTGAATCCATGATTAAGAAAGAACAATGTGCTTAAAGAGTGCTAAGTTATCGTTTTAAAAGTAACTTCGTGATTTAGAGTAGTAACCTTTTCACTTGGAAAGGGAACTGTCATTTTGAAATGGATCTTCATAATTTCGATGAAAAAACTCTTGTCTATTAAAAAGGGAACTCTGGGATCGTTGAGGGAACTTCATGATTTAGGGATTAGTGAGGAAACATGGATTTCGAAAAGGAGCTTCATAAATGAAAAACGTAATTTTACGATTAAGAAAGGGACCTTAATGATTTCGAAAAGGGCATTCAAGATATTTACAGGGAAATGACTGATTAAGAATGATAATGTATTATCTATTCATGAGTTAAATAGAAGAAACGTATAATAAAGGCAACGCCATGATGTAGAAACCTTATGACTAAGAAAGGGAAATACATTATTTGGGATCGTGGGAAGTTCATGATTGACAAAGGGAACTTCTTGATTTAGGAAGGGAACTTCATGATTTAGGAAAGGGAACTTTATGATTTAGAAAGGGAACATTATGATTTAAAAAAGGAACTTCATGATTTACAAAGGAAACTTTATGATTAACAAAGGGAACATTATGATTTACAAAGGGAACTTTATGATTTAAATAGGTATCTTTATGTGATTCAGAAATTATTGTGGAAGAGACCTTCATGATTTTAAAGGGAAATATTTTATTTTGAAAGAAAACTTCATAACTTAGTAAACTATTGATTAGAGAGGGAACTTTATGATTTAAAAGTTAACTTTAAAAATATGATTTAGAAAGGAAACTAAACTTTATGGTTGTGGAAGAGAATTAGAAAGGGAATTTTATGATTTAGAACAAGGAACTTCATGATTTAGAAAGGAAATTGTATGATTTAGAAAGGGAACTTTATGATTTAGAAAGGGAACTTTATGATTTAGAAAGGGAATTTTATGATTTAGAAAGGGAATTTTATGATTTAGAACGGAAATTTTATGATTTAGAACGGGAATTTTATGATTTAGAAAGAGAATTTTATGATTTAGAAAGGAAATTTTATTATTTAGAAAAGGAATTTTATGATTTAGAAAAGGAATTTAATGATTTAGAAAAGGAATTTTATGATTTAGAAAGGGAACTTTATGATTTAGAACGGGAATTTTATGATTTAGAAAGAGAATTTTATGATTTAGAAAGGAAATTTTATTATTTAGAAAAGGAATTTTATGATTTAGAAAAGGAATTTAATGATTTAGAAAAGGAATTTTATGATTTAGAAAGGGAACTTTATGATTTAGAAAGGGAATTTTATGATTTAGAAAGGTAACTTCATGAGTTAGAAAGGGAATTTATGATTTAGAAAGAGAACTTTATGATTTATAAAGGGAATTTTATGATTTAGAAAGGGAATTTTATGATTTAGAAAGGGAATTTTATGATTTAGAAAGGGAATGTTTTTGTTTAGAAAGGGAATGTTTTTGTTTAGAAAGCGAATTTTATGATTGGGATAAGAAATTTTATATAATTAATAGGGAATTAACAAGAGGGGGTTCGCGATTCACAGTGACTTAGAGGGAACTTATTGTGAATTAAAGAGGGCTCTTGATGTTGTAGTTGAGGTTCTTTTAAGATTAACAAAGGGCATCTTCAAGATTAAAGGGTCCGTCATAATGTTATAATTATCCAAGGGCGCTTCAATATTTAAATAGACCATTGCATGAGAAGGAAGTGATTGTGAATGACTTGAAAAGGGCACTTTATAATATCGAGGGCTCAGAAACACAAGACCTCGTCTCCATTTTTTATCCCCCTGGTTGATAAAACCAGAAGGGGATTTTGTCATCATGTAATGTGTGTCTGTCTGTGCGTATGGGGGTGTGTGTGTATGTGTGTGCCTTTTGGTTAGCCTTTTTCCAAATGCTGTATCTGTTGAAAGGATGGACGGATTGACTTCAAACCTTCAGTGATAGGTAGGCCATGGTCAAACACTGTAGCTGCTTGTTTGGGGGTCTAATTTGCAAAGGTCATCTGAGGTCAAAGGTCATCTAGAGGTCAAATCGTAAAAGTTGCCAGAATGCTGTATCTGTTGAAAGGATGGACGGATTGACTTCAAACCTTCAGTGATAGGTAGGCCATGGTCAAACACTGTAGCTGCTTGTTTGGGGGTCTAATTTGCAAAGGTCATCTGAGGTCAAAGGTCATTTAGAGGTCAAGTCGTAAAAGTTCCCTGATTGACTTCAAACTTGGAGAAAAGAAACATGAACACCGGGTGAACATGTTTAAAATAAATTAGAGGTCATCCAAGGTCATCTGAGGTCAAAGGTCATCCAGAGGTCAAATCTTAAAAGTTGCCCGATTGACGTCAAACTTGGAGACAAGAAACATGAACACCGGGTGAACATGTCTAAAATAAATTAGAGGTCATCTGAGGTCAAAGGTCATCCAGAGGTCAACTCGTAAAAGTTGCCCGATCGACGTAAAACTTGGAGACAAGAAACATGAACACTGGGTGAACATGTCTAAAATAAATTAAAGGTCATCTGAGGTCAAAGGTCATCCAGAGGTCAAATCGTAAAAGTTGCCCGATTGACGTCAAACTTGGAGACAAGAAACATGAACACCGGGTGAACATGTCTAAAATAAATTAGAGGTCATCTGAGGTCAAAGGTCATCCAGAGGTCAAATCGTAAAAGTTACCCGATTGACGTCAAACTTGGAGACAAGAAACATGAACACCGGGTGAACATGTCTAAAATAAATTAGAGGTCATCTGAGGTCAAAGGTCATCCAGAGGTCAAATCGTAAAAGTTGCCCGATCGACGTCAAACTTGGAGACAAGAAACATGAACACTGGGGGAACATGTCTAAAATAAATTAGAGGTCATCCGAGGTCAACGGTCATTAGAGGTCAACCAAGGTCAAAGGTCAACAAGTGGTTAATTTGTGCAATGAACACCGTGGGAACATGTAAAAAAAGAATTAGAGGTCATCTGAGGTCAAAGGTCATCCAGAGGTCCGATTGACCTCCAGAGGTCCGATTGACCTCAAACTTGGAGAAAAGAAACATAAACACCGGGGGAACATGACC
This sequence comes from Ophiura sarsii, assembly GCA_035610835.1. NCBI lineage: Eukaryota > Metazoa > Echinodermata > Ophiuroidea > Amphilepidida > Ophiuridae > Ophiura > Ophiura sarsii. The sequence goes on from CM069447.1 coordinate 16,092,343, forward strand.
CATATATGACCGTTGACCTCATTTAGTTGATCTCCCAGCCAGGGGGATTCGCAAGTCGTGACTTGCAGTATTTTTCAAAAATGAGAATTTTCAGAAAGAAATTCTCTTTCCAGTAACACACAGCCTTATCTCAATAACACAACTCCTTTCAGAGTTATAGCCAGTATCACAATACAGGGCCTCATCTTCATCTCCCCCAATGTGTTTAAAAATCTTCAATAGTCCTTTTCTCAAAATGGTCAAAATGGAGATATAAGGCCTTGTGTTTCTTTATATATGTCACCACAGATGGCAATGAGTTGTAAAGGGCGACAAACTGATTAGGAGAGGGCAAACATTGAATGGGTACTTAATTATCAGAAAGCAAACAATTATTCAATGATAAGACGGGACAATAATGTATTAACCCTAACCCTGCCAAATCCAACGAGCCAATCTCTATGTTCCACCCGGCATGCAAGTTTTTTGTGGATAAAATGGACCCAGGCTATATACTTGGCCGAGTATACTCAGCCATAGCCTTGACACCCGTGGTGTAGTGGGGAATCATAAGCCGCTGGTACTAGAGGACCGTGGTTCAAATTTCAGGAGGGGGGGTCACGGTGACTTTGGGGGGCACTTTTCTCCGAGCAGAAAAAAATCTGAAAAAAGTGCCCAAATGGGTTAGGGGAAGGGTAATTAATGTTTTTTTATAGGATGCCTCACGATTTTGAGAGGGTTAGCATTATTTAGAAAGGACACTTGCTGAGGACAATGATTTAGTGGGCAGTTCATGATTTTTAGAGGGCAATGAATGGTGTAGAAAAGGCATCTGTTTTACAAAAGACAATTCATGAAGGGGACCTAAAAGAGGGCAGCGCAGCACAACATTTTAAGAGTGTACTCCCTTGTTACTTGACGCTGAGATGGCAATGACAGAGCTGCCAACCCTTCCTGATTCCGCAGAAGACTTCCTGGCAAAGATCAAGTGGGCACTATATTATTCACAGATGGCATTAATGCAGGTGTCATTTGAATCTTGAACCTACCCTCCTCAAGTATAGTAAAAAATTAGACGTCTAAACTTTGCCTAGTTATATTTTTGAGGCGGCGAATTGGACAGGTAAAGCCCCAGGCATCTACTAAATAGTGGACAAACTGTCTGTGAAACTTACTAGATATTATTTACAAAATACAGAATCTATGGTGTTAAATTGATAAAAAAAAAGGGGCATCTTCAAAATTACATTTTTACGTTTCTTATCGTTTATCTTTGTTATGTCAACTGTTTTTTACGAACAATACTTTACATTAACCATATTTTTGAAAAGGAATCGGAGTCTACTGAACATAGATCTCAAGAGTAAAAGGCATTTAAAACATTTGGTATTGCAGCGCCCTCTATTGCTCAAATGTGTCAGGTTGGCAGATTGGCTGGATTAAACCACTGGTGGAATGAGTAGATGCCTGGGGCTTTAAGAACCAATCTCGAGGAGGGTAGGTTCAAGATTCAAATTGATGCCTGCATGATTCAAAAAGGGCCCTTTAAGATTTACAACGGCTACATCATGATTTTGAAAGGGTGCCCATCACGAGATATTGAGGGCACTTTTTTAACACCTCTGAATTTATACAGAGGCAATGAATGATTGATTTTGTCGGGGGAGAAAAAAACAGTCAAATTAGGGGGAAGTCCGACTGTAGGGAATCAGAATTATACAGGGCACTCAGATTGTCATATGTGATTTATGAGTATGTTTGGGTATAGTATGGAAGACACTTCATGATTTTCAAAGAGCATCTTATAATAATTGAGATGAGAGAGCATTTTACAAGGCATATCTTGAAAATGTGTTTGCCCATCTGGCACCCTCATATTTTTTATAACGCATTGCATATTGAGGGTTTAGTGCAACAAAGGGCCACCTGCATCATTGTTAAAGGTATATTATGTGATCTTTCCAGGGAACGCCCTCAACATTGAAAAAAAAAATGAAAGCAGATTTTCTTGCAGATTTACATTTCTGATCATAAATCGTACATACATTCAAAGTTAGAGGGCGATACGATTCTTAATTACTTCAAAATCATGGTTTTAGAGTGAAAATAAACTGCCGTGTTAACACGACAGTTTATATTTTCACTCTAAATTCACTCTAAAACTATGATTTTGAGGTTATTAGGAATCGTATCGCTCTGTAACTTGGAATGTATGAATGATTTATGATCAGAAATGTAAATCTGCAAGAAAATCTACTTTCTAAAAGAAAATTATGAATAGAGGGTGCTCTCTGGAAAAGATCACATAATATGCCTTTAAATTAAAAGAAATGCTACTTAAACCTTTTTGATTAGGTGAACAATTAATTTAAGATTGCAATTATTACAATAGAACGTTGTGCATTCTAAATCATTAGGTTCCTGATCTTGTGCAGATAATTTGTATACCAAAATCTCATTTTGGCCAAAAATGCAGATAGCCCTTGCACTAAACCAAGCACGTGCAACCTTTTCTACCACCCAGGCCTCATTGTGATTTTGAGAACCATTCACAGGCCGCAGTGATTGTTAAACATTCCAAAACACGTCCGGAGGAGGGGTAACAGGGGGAGGGGAAGCTTAGGAAAAAAAAATGCTCATTGATAACCCGCTTCTCTTCATGTAATTTCCTCTTTTTACTTGCTATTGCTGCTTGCTTCAAGCGCCATTTTAACTAGGGATTTGAACACACAATCACGCCTCGAGCTTTTTTACTAAATGCACTGCGTCACAATTATAAGGGAGCACACCACTAAATCAATCCGCCATTTGTGTAATTTAGGAGGGAGTTCTGGCTAAAATGGGCTGCATCAATGGGAATTTTGGAATTGCTTCACGGGCCGCAGATTAGAGGCCGGCGGTTGCACACGCTTGCACTAAACCCTCGATATGTTATAAGTAACCACCCCCCTCCCCCCCAATTTCAAAGATAGTACTGTAAAAGTGGAAATGTTTGCGCGTGTAATTTTTTGCGCTTTGCACATTTTGCTTGTTTAAATTTTTGCGAATTGGAGCTTCCTTCCATAGACCTACTTGTACATACAAAAATGAATATTTACCCGTTTCTATTTTTGCGCCTGTTGTTAAACTGTAGCGCAAACATTTCCAGAGTATTCCCAATTATAACAAGGACTGCAAGAGGGGACCAAAGATGAAACATTTTGTAAAAAACAATATCTTGACGACAAGCCTTTATTATAACATCTCAAAAATGTTCATGTACAAATTATGCCATTTCATTGACCAATTACCACTTCTGAAAAATCGCCATTTGTGCACATTTTGACATCAACAATGACACAGGGACAATGTTGAAGCGATATTTTCATGTGCTGTTAATATTTGCACAAGAAAATAACACCACCACGAATGTTTTGCTTTTTACAACCAAATCGCAAGAGTCACATTGATATTCTTAAATAAAACAAATACTGTAAAACCAGAAATATTCGCGAGTTTAGAATTTCAAGAATCGGCAATACTGGCCTAATTCACAGCATGACAATTTCATGAATGTAAATTTGTGTAACTTTGCAATGCACAGCTACAAGGTAGATTTGTAACATTTCCGTGATTAAGTGCTCGCGAAATTAGCAACAAATATATCTGGTTTTACAGTACTACATGTAGTTATCAGGGAAATATGGAACACTTACCTGGTCCTTTGGGTTGGCTGTGATAAGCACGTGCATAGCCAGTAGGGTTGTCACTAGCCAAAATTTAGTGCCGAGGACATTTATATAATCCACTTTTGCGAGGACTTCTTGAGCCAATTGAGTTACAGAGGCCTCTGATAAAGGAGTTTAAGATTTTAATCGATAGGAATTAAGGTTTGATGGTTGTCCTTCAATTTCCTAGCGTAAGTCATTGGGACGATAGTATATAAATGTATGAGAAATATTTACTTAGTTGTCTGGGTAGACTGTACTGTGATGATTAAATTATTTATCTTTCCCCAGAGTGCACATAAACCGTGAAAAACCCAAGTGCTTCTGGCTGGATTTGAACCGGCAACCTTCGTATAAGGCACACAAAAAAAAGAGTTGTGTTGCCCTCAGCGACCGACCCTAAAATCGTAAAAACTAGGGTCGCATTTTTTATTTTTTTTATTATTATTTTTTTTTTAGATTTAAATTTAAATTTGATTAAAAGTGTCTAAATGTTACTATTTCTTGCTGGAAATGAATAAATAAGCCTAAATAAATGTTTTTAGACTATTGTCACACTAGAAACATTAGTTAAATTGACATATGGGCATATACCAATTTTGTCTTTACATAAACCATATATTTTTCAGCCAAAAAAAAAACAAAACAAAAAAATTGAAACAAAATTTTTGGGGAAAAAAAAGGAAATTCCGACCGACTGACCAGAATTAAAATTTTTGGCACTTGAGGGCAACACAACATTATTTTTTTTTGCCTAACTAGCATGACACTCTTACCAATTGTGGGTTCAAAAGTCATAACAGTGACTGATAAAAGGTACCAAGTTTAACTATTAAATGTCTATAAAATGTGACCGTTTAAGAATAAGAATTAACGTATTGTTTCATACCGTATCCCTTTAACATTGTCTGACATGAAACACATTCAGTAGTATTGTTTTTGCATAGAACAACGACGTTGTTGTTCCATTAAAAATAATAAGACCGCCCGCATTTACGTCAGACAATAACATGCATACAGTCTAAACAATACTTTTATTCTCCAAAGATCAACATCAGCAATTTGCTTTGTCACTACCTCAAACTCGCAAATAATGAGTTGCAACAACCGATTTTAATGCCAACACGTACACATGGTTGGCTATAATCCTGATCGATAATGCTTGGTGGATGCACAATATTGTGGAAGTCTGCCAGCAGTTGGAATTTAAACACCATTTGATTGAAGGAGCATCGAGCATCCTACATCCATTTTCAGATCGGCAAAAGGTACAAATATGCCAGTAAACATGTGGACATTGTTGGAAGAGCTCAAGAGTTCTGGGTAAATTTCTGCCACAGATGATCACGATTTGTAGGTTGCCCTGGCAAAGAGGTTACCATGGTGATGCTGCTCCTGCTTGCTGTCAGGTAGGACCAATCTTGATACTCTGTAAAATAGTAAAAGATAGAAGTAGATTGAACTAACTGTAAAAGTGGCATTTTTTGCGCTTTGAACCAATTTACTATTTATTTTTTTCAATATTAAGCTTCCTTATATAGACCTACAAAATTAATATATTTGCGTGTGTTTTGATTTTCGCGCTTGCTGATTTTAGCACGAAAATAAATGCAGTGTGAACATTTCCACTTTTACAGTAATCTGGATTTGTTTCCGCATAGTAGCTGGAGCACCATCAAAATTGACACTATTGGGTGCACATACACTTGGATTACTTTTGCATGTGGAGAGATAAGAAAGCATATATTTTGCCAATTTGGAACTGACTGAACTACATACTTCTAAATAATAGGGTTAGTAGAAACTTTCAGATGTGGCAAACTATTATTTTTTTCATTAGATTACCTGATTAATATTCACCTAACGCAAATTTCCTGACCAGCTGTTGTTATGTTTTTTCAAAATCAATTGACGTTTCCAAGAGAATTTGATATGCATTATAAAGGTGTATGTTCAGATCACTTTTTCCCCCCATCAAAGTATTTTGGTATCAGAAGAAACCCCATATTTTCCTCATTATTTCTGTAAAATGTTTGGCGCAAGGTATGTTCCATTTAGACGTTACAGGCCAAAATGTGGGGAGTTACTGCCAAAGGTGGCTAACCACCCGCCAGTTTGTGTACTACTCAATGGGCAAATTTCATGTCACCTGTGCTAAAGTAAGAACCATTGGAGTAAAACTTTGGAATACAACTTTTAAGGATGACCCTTCATGTAGAATAGAAAACGCGGGCCAGCAATCGGAACACCTACCTTTTAACCCCCTGGGGTCTACCTGTTTATCTTACAGTGGTTCTGATTGGTTTATTACAAGATGTACTCATATGAATAGCCAATTCAAATGCAACTTGTAAAATGTTTCACTCCCATCTTTATCATGGATACAATTATTCTAACAATGTCTCTCATTGGTGCATTAAATGATGTATCCATCTTTTTAACCAATCTGCCGGTAGTTCTCGGGGGGTTAATTAAGTGAGCAAATTTCTTCCCCATAATTTGACACCTCATTAATAAAGATACTTTTAAAGTTGAGATGCTTTATGTTAACACACCTAACGAGAAAAAAGAAGTTGTAGTTAAATTATAATGTTTACTGAGCAATAACAATTTGAGTTAACGCTAATCTACAAGGGTCGTGCCATATGGCCTACAAATGAATAAAAAGGAATTTTAGGTGAAATAACAAATATTTTGATGTTTCTTATCACTTGTATCACAATTCATCAAGAATTATTGACTACATGTAGCATCATCTTGTTTAATTGTAAAAGTACAAAATATATTGCTAAAATAGGCTAAATTTGACAGGAACTTAAAATGCAACTAAAATCATCCACAATAGTATTTTTCTTGCATCAAGTAAGAAAATGTATTACGTCGTGCAAGTACTTGGGGGAGCTTGTGTGATATTTTTCATTCTTTTACCTATTACATTTTTTTTAAGCTCGGAGGACCCGGGGGCTTGAGCACCCATACCCACCCCCCCCCCCCCCCCCCCCACCGTTGTATACGGTGAACGCATGACCACTCAGAGGACGATATTCCCTGAATTAAAAAGTTGGTTTTGTTACACACATTGTTTAAACGATAAACTGATGTTTAATTAGGACATGAGTTTATAGTTAGTCACCATTTAAAGCTAAAACCGTGTTTAGTACAAGAATACAGCCTTGTGTTTTAATATATTTTGCCTGAAGTTTATAATGTGCATACTTCATGAAAAGTAACACTTCAATCAACTAAAAAAAATTAAAATGTGTTTGAAATACATGTAATTTATTTTTGATTAGGAGTGAAAATTACACATTTCTGTTGAGAATTGGGCCATTTTTTTTTTTTTTAAATCGGAACCCTTGTGTAGTTTAGTCTGTTCCCAATTGGCAAGAAACATGCAAAACCACTTAATGTCGTGAAGGATGTGGATTCGCGAAATTATAAATACCTGTGAAATTGTCAATTTTTGCATTGAAAGTAACAGTAAAATTTCCAAATTCGTGAAATTAATTTCTCGCTAAAATAGCAGTAATTTTCAACTCGCGAAATAAAGTATCCTCAAAATTATAGTGTTTTACAGTAATCCAGGAGTATGTGCATGATTGTAAAATATATATTTGTCACGCGTGTGATCAGGGCTGGAAAAAATGGTTTTTTCCCTGCAAGGGAGTTGCTGTTTCCCGCGAACCCAATGGTTGCGAAGCAACCATTACGCCGCGCGAAGCGGCGCCAGGGGGGAGTCTGAGGGAGGATGTGGCCCCCTCAGATGGTAGCGCTTTTTGAAAAATGAGATTGCAATTGGCGCGATTTGGTGCACTTTTTTGGCGATTTAAAACAATTTGCGATAAGGTCCAATTGATGCTATTTTGTGCATCATTTTATTTAATATCGGCTGTATTGCTCTATGCTCTGAACAAAAATCTTTATAAAAAATTATAAAAAAGAATTATTAAAAAAAAAATTAAAAAAATTGAGATGGCAACATTTCCCGGCAAGGAGCTTGCCGTTTTGCCGGATTTTTCCAGCCCTGCGATAATCTGCTGCAATGATCTGAAACGATGACTGAAATAGCGTCATCTACAACTCACCTTAGTATCATAATTCTCATATCTTAGCCTTTCCAAATAAATCTTTGTTTCTGCGGTGAATCCATACTATTTACTTACAGTGGAACCTCGTTAACACAAACTCTGTTAACACAAAGTGTAATTCAAGTCCCAAGCTATTAAAGGTAGATGACCCGATCACATTTTCGTAACACAGAATTATTTCAAACATACGAAGATTTTCATATCATATGAAAGCTCGTATTTTTCTCATCATCATACTGAAATGTAATGGCCTAATTCGGTATAATGACAGAGAAATCGACGAAATAGCGTTGAATTACCGCGAATGGTGGTAACCACCGATATAGTTTGTGTACTACTCAATGGGTACAGTTCACAGCATCTTGTGCGTCTAAAATAAGAACCATAATAGCTATGCATCTCAAATTTTGGGACACGATGTTTTTAAGGATGACCTTTCATGTAGAACAGAAAACTTCAAGTTGAAAATCGGAACATCTACCTTTAATACGTTAGGCTATATTCAAAAAAATTGTTTGTCTCAAACCTCCCGTGCGCGTTAGTTAATTGGTGAGCGTAAGAAGAAGAAAAAAAATTCAGATTTTCATTGATCACATCATTTTAGTTACAAAAAGGTCACTTTTACAAGGATTTCAATATTTTATATTTATAATTTTTCTTTTTTTTTTAAACTTAAAATAGACCGTATTCTGCATTAGGTTTTTGAAAAACTGAAGAGCGTTGAGACAAAAGATCTTTTTTAATATAGCCTTACCATTATAATATGACTGGATAACACAAATTCCTCTCAGCACAAACTAAAATGCACAGCCCAGGCAACTTTGTGTTAACAAGGTTCCACTGTACCAATAAACATGGAAACTGTTTCTATTTCGTTTGGAAACCTGTACATAGGACATGTTGAGAATATGACTTACCCCACGAGTCACTTGACAATCTGTGGTTGAAGATTCTTCCATGGGAAAAAAGCTATCTGCAATCTTGGCTTCAAGTTATAGGTCTATGTCTGGTTTATCGGTGTCCTCCCAGTTGTTGGTGCAGGGTGTTTCTAAAAACAGAAGCTTTGACAGAGAAAACAAAACGAAAACTTTGTTGTAAATCATTTCATTTCACATTAGTTACGAATGCATAAATCAGTCCCTTATTCATGTTTAAGTCAGTTGGGGTAAAATTCTGTGGGCAGGTGGGCAACCTTTTTTTATGGTTGACCCGAGGGAACGATCAAGCGTTTTATACATTTTGAAAAGATGGTATGTAATCTAAATACGCCAATGACATTTCTTGATATATTTATATTGTGTTTCCTGTCGTCTGACGATTGCCTTATTGACATGAAACTCAAGAGTAGCAACTCCTTTTCTGAAAGGTCTAAACTTTGAATTTTTATATTGTGTTTCCCTTTCCAACAATATCCCATTTGTAGAAATCACTTGTTTTCTTTCATTGCTTAGCCACCTGCTTGTGGTGAGGTCTCATTCTAAATGTGCCAAATTCACCACTATTTTGTGCTAAACGATCAACCAACTATGTCATCTGTCCAATGAAATGTTACATTGACAACTACAGTTTGTAAAGTGATGCTCTATTGACTTCTGAGCACAAAATAGTGATGATATGGGGTCATTCAGATTGAGACCTCCCTATACTCTCAAGCAAGTGACTTAGCACTGAAAGAAGACTATGATTGCTACACATTTGACATCTTGTAAAGATGAACACATCAGTTTTCCATTGAAGTTTAACACACTATGAACATACAGTCCTCAAAATAAGTAACTGACCAAGTAATAAATATACTCTTAACTCCAAAACTTTAGCTCCTATGTAAAAATATGAAATTATAAAGTTGTAAGGAAATCTCTTCTCTTCAATTTGAGAAATTGTTTATGAAGATCGGTTAATAATTGAGGACACTACATTGATAAGGATAGAACAAAGTGCAGTTTACATTTTCACATTTCACACTTGGGTTTTGAACACGCAGGCCCGTGTGACAGGTATGTGTATGAGCTGCATTGATCAATTGAAGCTTCCCCAATCCTCATCTTACTATCGACCCATGAGTTATTACTAACAGTTTATCAATAATCTGCCTGCTGCTAGTCCGAGGCTGCGTGTCGACGAACAAAATGTTAAAATGAAAAACTGACTTTGTTTTGGTTTTGGGCACATAGGCACATAACTGAGTTAATATTCATTCAATTTTCACATGTAATCTCAAATTGAAAAGAGATTTCCGTACAACTTTATAATTTAATATTCTTACGTAAGAGCTATAGTTCTGGAGTTGAGAGCATATTAATTACCTGGTAAGCTACTTATTTTGAGGACTGTACATGTATAACAAAATATTAGAAAGATATGCAATTGAAAAAAAATCCAAAACTTTTTCTGAAGGGTTTATAACACAATTTACAGCACACTTACCAGTTACATTAGATAGATGGAAGTTGTTTCGGCATTCTCTTACAGTACAGCACTTTGCGGTTGACACAAGTCAGTCACATGGTCAGGCTCTCAGGTAGGTGGCTCAAATCCTCTAGCATGGTGTTTAGATAGTTGCTGAAAAAAGACACAAGATGTTGTTGAATCATTGGTTAGCAGGTTTAAAGGGGATTATTTGGGAGAACCTACTTTCACTCTTGTCCATTCAGTTACGAAATAGTAAAAAATCTCATAATATTGAATAATCAAACTAGCCCAAGTATTAGACCTAACTGTGTGGCAAAAGGCACTACAATATTGGCTTAACGTCATACGCCACTGTGCCCAATGGAATTGTGCATGTTAACTGCTCTATTATATTGTACTCAATTTAACAGGGTTATAACCTTAACTAAATTGCAGGGGACCGGCCAGGAATCGATCCGTGGACTCTCCGGACATCGGCCCGTCGTCCAAGCCACGATGCTCAGCTAATCAATCCCGCAGTATACCGCGCTCCCTATATAGGCTCGGTTGAAAATTGTCCACATATATGCGCTAGGAGATAGGCTTAGAAGCAGTATCTAATTGCCTAACTCATTTTTTCTAGTTCTTAGAAAACAACGAAAGTATGAAAAGTGAGTTAGGCAATTATTGAAGCAGGCTGACGATATACATTTGAATAGCAACATGAATAGTGCAGGTAAATTCCAACTGTTGGATAGAATTAGGTTGGGGATATACCTGTAAGTGAAATGTGGCTTGTTATATGCCTAATACGAGTTAATATGACCCATTTTAAACAATTTTCAAGTACAATTTTTAAGTACAATCTGCCTAACTCACAATGGTGACTTAGGCAGAATTGCAATTGTGCATTTTATCAACACTTTTGATTGGTCAATGACTTAGGTATTATAACAGCATGTGCATAATGTAGTCATGATTTATGCAAAAAAACTCAATTTCGCTGAAAAGTGAGTTAGGCAATTATCGAAGCAGGCTGACGATATATGTTGGCACTCAAATCAGCTACGGCGAAAATAATAATTTGAAGCCAAAATTACCACTTTTTTGGCGAAGGAACTCTTCATTCATTCTTTTGTCATCTTGTATCATTATAAACTAGCCAGGTGTGCATTACTTATGGCAATTTCAAGTAGGCCAGCTGCCAGTTGGGTATATGAATGAATCAAAAGGGATTCGTCTATCAAGCATTGCTAAATGCTAACTATTAGGCAAAATTTAACAAAAACATGTCAGGAGGAGACCTAGTGCAAAATCGTCCTGTTTGCGATAAACTTAGCGAACCTTAAAAAGGAGGCGGCATCTTTAAATTATTTTTATTTCATCGTTGGTAACCACAAACTTGCCTACAATACTAAAATAAGAAAGGAGCAAAGCTGTTACAAACTCTGAAACACCTTAACAAAAAAGTTATGAATGAAATAAAGAAAGAAAAAAATTGAAGAAAACCCAAAAAAGGAAGCGTGAGGGGACGCTAAATCGGTATTTTTTTTAATTTTGCCTTACATGAAAGATAAAATTCATACCATAACTTTTGCAGTCAGAAGTAACATACAACAACTCTGAGACAAGACAAATTTGAACTTACATCATAGATAAAGATGGTTCTGCGTTTTTACCATAAGGCATTTCTGGTCGACACAGGTCACATGTCAGATCACATGATCAGGCTCCTTCCTGTGAGTGGTTCAATTCCACTGCTGCTGTGTGTAAAATGCTACGGACAATCTTTAAACAAAGAAAATAAAATTAGTATTCTAGTCTAAAAAAATTACGTAGGGAATGGTTATATGAAAGTGATGCTTGTTGGGTAAGATTTTGCCCCTGCCTCCTGAAACTAAGAAATTTGTAGTTTTGGGAATGTTCAATGCACATTTCGAGCAGGGTCCATTTTAGCAAAAACATTTTGTATAGGGAAACTGCTATTAGGAACTTTCAGTTTGTATACATGTAATTTGTATAGCAGGTTTCAAATATTTCATAGCAGTTTTACCAAAGTTCATTTTCAAATTCCATTTTGACATTTATTAAGAGCTCGAATATGGTCTTCTACTCTTCTACTGAGAAATGCTATATTCACTTATCAAGGATATCGGGCTAAAAGAACCTATCTAAAATGGTTACAATGTATAACTTATAAGCAACCTGGTCTCCTTATTAAACTGCACTATACATGCAGTTTACAATTTGTATTAATCAGTAAGTATAGTGCAGTGTAAGTTCCAGATAAGATTTATTCCGTTAGCTCCCTCAACGGAATAAAGCGCAATAACACTGACAAAATAGTTTAAAATGTAGGATATCCGATAGTTATTGTTTAAAATTGAGCCATCCTTCTTTTTACCAGCACAACCACCAACCCCCTGAGTGTTTTGACATATAATTGTTTATCAATATGATTTCAACGGTGACAAAATATAAAAATCCTACATTCTTAAACAATAAATATGGGATATCCTACATTCTTAAACAATAAATATGGGATATCCTACATTCTTAAACAATAAATATGGGATATCCCACATTCTTAAACAATAAATATGGGATATCCTACATTCTTAAACAATAAATATGGGATATCCTACATTCTTAAACAATAAATATGGGATATCCTACATTCTTAAAATATGGAGGGGTCTATCTTAATTTCAAACACTACCACGGAGTGACGTCACATGCCGTTGACCACAAACCAAAAAGGTAAATAGAGGCCTCTACGCGATCCCTTGGCAATGGGCGAGTAACGCGTAAAACTGGTATGTAGTTAAATCGTCTGGTTTGTTGTCAACGGCAAAAGGCACGAAGTACCCGGATGACCGGGGTGACCTATAGCACCAGAAGTGTATAACATATGGCAGCTATTACAAAGTGTCAGAACAAAAAGCCCATATCTGCAATAGCTACCCTGAGTTGCATTTAGTTTATACCAATTACTTAGAGAATAAAATATAGTTCTAAGCTGTTTTGCTATATACGATGGTCTTATAATGTATAGGCTGTACAATATTTGGAGGCGGCGACCATACATGACGACACAAATATTGTACAGCCTATACATTATACGACCATCATATATAGCAAGACAGCTAAGAACTATATTTTATTCTCATTCTTATTTAGCTTATTGGTTATTTTGATCTTTTATCATAAAATAACGCAGTTTGTTGGATTTATTTTAATCAACACAACAACAAATGTTCCCCTTTATAAAATCGGCGAATCCAGCAAGCTGTTTACCAGCTTCCTGCTTCTAATTAATCGCTTTCTTTATCACACGCCCACATGGCAACGCTGCGTTATACTCACAACGCATACGCCGGCGACTTTGTGCAGGGCATGCTAACGCGATGATCATACGCATTGAAGGTATTCTTATTCAAATGAATTAAATGCCCAAACCATAATATATAGTGCGTATCGGCTGAAAATCCTCCAAAAACCAATCAAATTGCCTGCTGACATCCATAGCCTTACCCACTATATAAGAATCAGCATATAAACAACCTATTATATAACAACTGCCAGCTATTAAAGATAGGGCCTTGTGTGGCATTAAAGGTAGATGACCTGATCACATTTTCATAACACAGATTTTTCTCAAACATATGGAAATTTTCATATCATATGAAAGATCATGTTTTTCTGATTAATCAGTGAAATAACATCAAATTACTGCGAAAAGTGGTAAACCACCAATATAGTTTGTGTACAACTTAATGGGCACATTTCACGGCATCTTGTGCGTTTAAAATAAGAACCATTAGAGTTATGCAACTCAAACTTTGGAATACAACTTTTTTGAGGATGACCTTTCATGTCGAATAGAAAACTTCAAGTTGAAAATCGGAACATCTACCTTTAAGCCCTTGTAATCATGTTTATTGACCCAGATTACAAATAATTTCAAATCAAAGACAACTTACCTTATACAGTTAGATAGAAGACAGTCCGTTCTGCATTTTCACAACAAGGCATTTCTGGTTGACACAGGTCACATGTCAGATCACATGATCAGGTTCCTTCCTGTGCACGGTTCAATTCCACTGCTGCTGTGTGTAAAATGCTGAGGACAAACTTAAATTAGAAGAACAATATTTTAAGAGTGTTTAGGCCAAACAAAGAAGAAGGTTTGTCTGAGAAACATTTTGCAAAAAAAGCTAAGGGCTGTGTGGTGTTTTTTGTTTTTTTAGAAAAAAAGCTATGAGGTATGCGATTTTTTGTTGTCGTTGCTAATCCAAGGTAACAAAGTCCTTTTATTTAAAAAAATTATAAAAAATCCACACAAAAAAATCAAAAAAAAAATTAAAGCCTCAGCGCGTCTGTAGCTCATTTCACATACCAATGCGGGGCCATTGCGGGCGGGCTTCTGACACAAACATTCTTCTTTGTTTGGCCTTAAGAAAGATAGTATAATTTATGTTGTGAATAGTGAGATCCAAGTAAAATATACTATAAATCTTAACAAACTGTATCTTTTTTGTACTCAATTATTAAGTCTAAGTCAACATTTTGATGACTACATTGCTCAATGCTGTTATTCTCAACTCCTGAAAACAAAAAACATAAGATAAACTCTGTGCAAGTTAAATGGAATTTCCCCTGGACAATTGTCATCTACAAAATTGGACAAATCAAAATGGTTTTCTTTCATGTACAAAGTATAAAACTATCATTATTTCACATGCATTTAAAAAGTATGACTTTTTATCAAATTCATTTGCTCAACTCTGTGTTTCTTGCAATGTTGCATGCAATTGTACCCTGCAAGGAAAAAATGAGTTACTGTAAAAGCCAATATTTTTGCGTAAAGATATTTTCGCCCATTTTGATATCATAGACATTTCGCGAATTGGGTTTTTTTGCGGGCGACCTTGCACTGCATGAATGTTGAAAACAATATTATTTTTCGTGTGTTGTAATTTTTCGCGGAAAAATAGTTTGCGTGAAAAGCCCGAAAATAAAACCTCCGCGAAAATTTCAGCTTTTACAGTACTTTACTTACTCTTTAAACTGGTACTGTCAGACTGAAGAGTATGGTCTAAATAGAGCCACAAGGTCCTAACTCTAGTAGCTGCCAGGTGTAACATTTAAGGCAGCCTCTATGCTGAGTAATTGATGAACTAAACATAACTCAGAGCAGCTATTGCAGATATGTCCTTTTGCACTATCCTCTTGTGACGTGAGAAGGCACTATCTGTAATAGCTGCCAGGTGTTACATTTAAGGCAGCCTCTATACTGAGCAATTGATATGAACTAAATGTAACTCAGAGCAGCTATTGTAGATATGATCCTTTTGCACTTTCCTATTGTGATGTGAGAAGGCACTATCTGTAATAGCTGCTGTGTGTTACATACTTCTGGTGCTATACGGTATAGGCCACAAAAAAACGTTCTACATATTTAAAAAATATTTCTATCATTTGGATTTACAAGAGATAATACTTGCAAATCCTCAAATCAACTGTAAAAGTGAAAATGCTACATTTATACCAAGTGCGAAAATACAAATGCGCGAATATATTCATTTTGTATATATATAAGTCTATATAAGGAAGGAAGCTCAAAATCGCAAAAATAAAAAACAAGCAAAATTGTTCAAAATGTTCAAAGCGCGAAAAATTACACGCGCGTATATTTCCACTTTTACAGTGCCACGAGCAGGAAACAAATTCCCATAAAAAATACTTTTGATGGGGATTTTTTTTGCACTCCTGTGAATAATTGGGGAACTAGTCTGAATAGTTTGTCACATGATGCAGTATCCATCAATCAAAGGACAATATCTTAATGTGTTTTAAAAAAAACGTAACACTTTCCATGCGGCAGGCGTCGGCAGACGACATTCAAAAGTTCACAAAATGTTTCAAAAATGTCAACATTATTGAATTTCATTACCATATTTCGAATCACCATGAGAAATGCAAGGAGTAACAGAAAAGATCCAACGAATCTTCAGAACTCACAACATAGGTTCGGCGGTCAAACCCCACACGAGTCTCCGCAATATGCTTGTACATGTGAAAGACAAACAGGACAATGACGATAAAGCAGGCGTGATCTACGAGATCCCTTGTCAAAATTGTGATAAAACCTACATAGGCGAAACAGGCCGACGTTTCGGTACGCGAAAAAAGGAACACAAAACAGAAACGGACAAAATGACAGGCCGTAAATTTACACGCACGGCAAGGATAGACTCACAAAATACGGAGATGAAGTCTTCGATCGCAGATCACGCTGCTACGGAAAACCATCTAATAAAATGGGACGACACAAACATTCTCGCGAGAGACAACACTAGAAACACCAGATGGATTAGAGAATCCATTTGGATCCGTCGCAAATCCCATCTGGACATGAAACAGCACCTCATGAACAGCGACGAGGGGGCCTACCAACTTAGTCACCTGTATGATCAATTGATCCAGAAAACGTCATCTAACACATCTCGTGACGTCATCAGAAAAACTACTTCTGGTAACACTGGATCAACGGTCGTCATACACCATTGAGAAAGACATCCGATCGGACGTCGAAACTGTCTGGAACAGTAAGTTCAATTTTGGAATTATTCTATGAATCTTCTAATTATGCCTAGTATTGGTTCAGTAATCCTTGAGATAGGCCTTGAAAGTTGGGAAAGGTTTCTGAAAAATTTGTTTTGTGGTGAAACAAAACTAGTCTGAATAGTTTGTCACATGATGCAGTATCCACCAATCAAAGGACAATATCTTTATGTGTTATAAAAAAACCTTAACACTTTCCATGCGACAGGCGTCTGCAGACGACATTCCAAAAGTTCACAAAATGTTTCAAAAATGTCAACATTATTGAATTTCATTACCATATTTCGAATCACCATGAGAAATGCATTGACATAAGTACAAACATGCCAAGTATTGGTTCAGTAATCCTTGAGATAGGCCTTGAAAGTTGGGAAAGGTTTCTGAAAAATTTGTTTTGTGGTGAAACAAAACTAGTCTGAATAGTTTGTCACATGATGCAGTATCCACCAATCAAAGGACAATATCTTTATGTGTTATAAAAAAACCTTAACACTTTCCATGCGGCAGGCGTCTGCAGACGACATTCCAAAAGTTCACAAAATGTTTCAAAAATGTCAACATTATTGAATTTCATTACCATATTTCGAATCACCATGAGAAATGCATTGACATAAGTACAAACATGCCAAGTATTGGTTCAGTAATCCTTGAGATAGGCCTTGAAAGTTGGGAAAGGTTTCTGAAAAATTTGTTTTGTGGTGAAACTACTAGCCATGTGGAAAGTGTTAACATCAGGGTGGTGATTGATAGAGCAAGCCATCAAAAGGTACACCTTGATGAGATTTTGACAATATCTGACAGGATATTAAAGGTATATGTGCCGATCACTTTAGATTCTTTTTCTTCACATCAACATATTTGATAAATTTATAGCAAAAGAAATCCCATATTTTTCTCATTATTTCTGTAAAATCTTAGGCACAAGATATGTGCCGTTATAGACGTTATAGGCCAAAATGCAGTGGAATTACTGCCAAAGGTGGTTAACCACCGGCTAGTTTGTGCACTTCTCAATGGGAACATTTCATGTATTGGGTATTGGCAGCAAGCACCCGTCACACATATCGTCGCTGTTCTGACATAACGACACATCACTTTACTTAATTCTGTTGTGATGTGTCGTTATGTCAGAACAGCGACGATATAATGCACAGTGAGCCTGTGTCCTTCTGTATTCATTAGCTCAGCAAGCTCTATAAAATATCCACACAAAAATTAACCATAGGAGCATCCGTAAAATCAACAGCGTTCACACAACTCAACATGATGCATACCTCCATACACGATTCAATTCAGTATAATTTATTTTTACAAAATACACAATGACATTTTTAAAAATGAACATAGAAAACAGCTTAAGATTTCAGGCAATTTAAACATGGGCCAAATTAAAAAACACTATGTTTCACCAGGAATGCAAGAATCTAATTAAAGGTAGATGACCCGATAACATTTTCGTAACACAGAATTATTTCAAACATACAGAGATTTTCATATCATATGAAAGCTCGTATTTTTCTCATCATCATACTGATATTTGACGGCCTAAATCGGTATAATTACGGAGAAATCGATGAAATAACGTCGAATTACCGCGAAAGGTGGTAACCACCAATATCGTTTGTGTACAACTCAATGGGTACATTTCACGGCATCTTTTGCGTCTAAAATAAGAACTATTAGAGTTATGCAACTCAAACTTTGGAATACAACTTTTTTAGGGATGACCTTTCATGTAGAATAGTAAACTTCAAGTTTAAAATCGGAACATCTACCTTTAAACTGGTGTGTACTATTATTATGAAAAATCTCTATCAATGATTAATAATGTAACGGGGGAAAAGAACCCTGTTCTACAGGCAAACAAACCTCTCAGGTAGGGTTGGTCAGTCAGGCTGGGTTTTTTATTTTGTTTTTTTTTCCTTCAAAATGTACATTATATTTTGGCGAAATTCTACAATTTTTTTATATCTTCAAAACAATTTAAAAACATTTTCAATGACAACAAAAAATAAATCGAAATTTAAGTAAAATAAAAAAGTCTAATTTTGAAGGGCAAACAATGAGTCAGTCAGGCCCATAGCTCAAGGTTTTTTTGTGTCACCTAAGGCCGCGCAAAGTTTATGTTTAGTTTCCCGCCACCGCCCACGCTTCAATTTTCATGCCCGCGTTTGAATTAATTATTGACATTTCGGGATAAAAAAAAAAAAGTTTTTGCAATCAAAACGTCCAAATTCATGCATTTTGTGTGATGAAGTGAAATGTTTATTCATTTTGACCAGAATAGCCTTTCTGTCGCTTACATTGACCCAATTTCATTCTTTGATAGGTGCAGCGATGTATAACAATACGTCTGACATCCACATTTTGTATAATAATGAAAGTCGTAAAAATAATGAATAATGAATAAAGAAAAAGTTGCCCCGCTAATTTTGAAAACAAATGTTACGGGAAACTAAAAATCAACTTGGCGGGGCCTAATGGATTGCCTACTTTAACAGAATAGTAGGACCTCCTTCTTACAAAATTTGGTATCCCTAAATAAAACTTGAGCACCCCCCCCCCCCCCCCCCCCCCACCCCCAGCATGACTTAAACTTGAGATACAGAGTGAAACAGATCTATGTTAATTCTTGTGTTCATAAAAAAATACTGACATATCAGTCTCTATAACTTCAATGTTTATCATACAGCCTGCCAGCAGGCTTGATTGGGTCATTTAACAGAATGCGCTTGTTTGGCGTTATCAAGACTCAAGCTAGGTTTTTCATATTGGAAGGGCGAGAAATAATAGTGACCCAACAAGACGGTAGGCTAATTCAAAATGTGTACTTTTACACTTATTTTGCCATGTTTAAGGTACATTTTGGCTCTAAACGAGCTCCTAAAAACTTTAATTTATATTGGGGGCACATGCCTTGAACCTTTCCAAATTAAGTATGAAAATATGCTATTTTTGTACCGTCATAATTCCATGATTCCACTGTAAAATGAACTGACAGTGCTAATCTCAACCGACAGACTAAAAATATCAGTGGGGTGATACCAATATGGCCCCACCAAAAATCTTCAATAAAACAAAATTGAAAAATGAAAAAAGGGTTGGTCTGGCCCATAGTATAGAGTGGGTATTTTTGGGTTGCCGGGAAATTGTTCTCACAGCTGGTACAATTTGTTTACCACACTGAGAAAGTGATGACTATTCAACTGCCAGGACTAGAGGGGCATTATTTGCCGATGGTGATCTTGAAAATGACACCATTTCTTTTACAAATTATCCCGCTAAGGGCAACTTTTCTCACAGTTTACACAATTTGTTTACCGCACTTATGATAGCTCGTTGTAGATTTCAACTGCAAGCTGACGTACATGGGGGAAGATTTGCCCCTGGTGATCTTGAAAATTGCTCATTTTTCAAACGTAATTATACCACTAAGGGCAATTTACCTCACAGTTGACACAATGTTGATACTGCATTGAGAAGGTGATGACTTAATGTCAGCCTGCTGCAGATTTCAACTGCCAGGACTAAAGTGTAGCATATTTGCCCCAAGTGTTCTTAAAAATTGCCCATTTTTCAAACAAATTGTTGCCGGGAAATTTTTCTAACAGTTGACACAATTTGTTTACCACACTGAAACGATGTTGACTAAAAGTCAGCCTGGTTGGGTGGAGATTTCAACTGCCAGGACCAAAGTGGGGCATATTTGCCCCTGGTGATGTTGAAAATGCCTCCATTTTTTACCACACTTAAACGATGATGACTAAATGTCAGCCTGGTTGCAGATTTCAACTGCCAGGACCAAAGTGGGGCATATTTGCCCCTGGTGATCTTGAAAATGCCCCCATTTTTTACCACACTGAGACGGCGATGACTAAATGTCAGCCTGGTTGTAGATTTCAACTGCCAGGTCTAAAGTGGGGCATACTTGCCCCTGGTGATCTTTAAAATGCCCCCATTTTTTACCACACTGAAACGATGATGACTAAATGTCAGCCTGGTTGTAGATTTCAACTGCCAGGACCAAAGTGGGGGCATACTTGCCACTGGTAATCTTGAAAATGATCCCATGTTTTTACCACACTGAGATGGTGATGACTAAATTTCAGCCTGTTGTAGTTTTCAACTGCCAGGACTAAAATGGGGCATACTTGCCACTGGTGATCTTGAAAATGATTTTTACCGTGCACTGAGATGGTGATGACTTATATCAGCCTGGTTGCAGATTTCAACTGCCAGGACTAAAGTGGGGGCATACTTGCCACTGGTGATCTTGAAAAATGTCAGCCTGGTTGCAGATTTCAACTGCCAGGACCAAAGTACGACATACTTGCCACTGGTGATCTTGAAAATGATCCCATGTTTTTACCACACTGAAATGACGATGACTAAATGTCAGTCTGGTCGCAGATTCCCACCGTCTGATTCTGAATCCTGCCAATGCTACGATGATGCACTTTGTGATGACGGTAAGTTTTTCCACGGGTCTAAAACCATTGAGTGCCTGTAATACTGCTCTATGCTGGCTCCACCTTGACGTCCACCTCGACCCTGGGATGATGATGAAATGAGTTAAGGCCAAAAAAAATTAAATACTTTGTCTCAGCGCCTTTTGGCTAAAAAGCTATGTGCTATGCGATTTATTTATGTGTTACCAAAATAAGCTATGGTCTATGCGCTCTATTTCTTTTTTATAAAAATAATAATATAGTCAATAGTTGTGCTTTTTTCTTTTTAATAAAAGTAATCAGATATGATCAATAATTGTATGCTTGTGTTCTCTTTATCTCTTAACTTCACAAAGTCAGTTGAATGCAGACGACGCTGGACATAGGCGTATTCACGAGTATTCAGGTTAAAATATGCGAACGAGGTTACCTGATCAAGTGAATGGGACGACCCCTTAACAACGGTTTAAATTCAAAAAATAGCATTTACAATTGGGATGATTAGCCATCCCGAACGGTTTTGGATTGGAAACATTTTCTTCTAACCTACAGTATGATGAATTTTATGGGGTCATATAATCAAAATCCATTGTTACATTGAAACCAACGGAAATTCAAAATTAACGGCCGTTCGTAGCCACCGTCGTCTGGTTGAATGTGTGTTCTAAGTCACAAGGTTGCCGAGTATCATCGAAACTGACAAGTTTTGTTTTTTAATCGGAAAAAGAAAATTGAAAAAAAAAAATTGAAACAATAAAATAAAATTGAAAAAATGGCTGCCTCGCGTAGCGCTACGTGCGAAATCCCATTTTAAAAGCAATGCGGGCAGGCCCTGAGACAAATATTAAAAATATTAAAAATAGTATTAAATGTTGTTGGCCTAATGTGAAGAGAAACCAATTAGTGGTTAGGAATTTGCGGTGTTGTGACCAAGTCACTAAACCTCAAGTCACAATTATAGGTCAATATTTAAAATGTGTATTTGTTGTTTCAAAAGAAGAATTAAGACAAATCAATGCACATGCCCTGATGTTGATGTGTGAATAATGGCATGGTCCTGCAGAGGCAGAGCTATTTTGAGCATATCAACATTTGCGCAAGTGCATTGATTTTTCTAATTTTTCAAGAAACAAAACATACGCATGTATTGACGTCATTTATATGACACTGTACAAATCAAAATTAACAATTTGAGCATAATTTTGATCAATATGTAATAACGACTAAAAACATGTTAACAAGTTTGCTAACACCCGCAGTAAAAATCAGCGAACCCGCAATGCCTAAATAGCGAATCAAAACAAAGCGTGTCAGAGTGTATCAGACATTTTCAATGCACTCTGTGGGTTTTAGTTTCTTGCTTTCTGATTGGTTCGACACTATTAAAGGTAGATGTTCCGATCACATTTTCATAGCACAGATTTTTCTCAAACATATGAAGATTTTCATATCATATGAAAGATCATATTTTTCTGATTAACATACTGAAATTTGACGGTCCAAATCAGTATGATTACAAAGAAATCTGTGAAATCACATCGAATTACTGCGAAAGGTGGTTAACCACCAATATAGTTTGTGTACAACTCAATGGGCACATTTCACGGCATCATGTGCATCTAAAATAAGAACCAAATAGAGTTACGCAACTCAAACTTTGGAATACAACTTTTTTTAAGGATGACCTTTTATGTAGAATAGAAAACTTCTTGTTGAAAATCGGAACATACCTTTAAGAGTGTATGACGTCAAGTTAAGTCACTGACTGAGATGACTCAAGTCAAGTCAGGGGTGTGCCACTGAGCTTGCAGATCGGGTCCACTTTTAAATTGAAGTTAGTCAGCATAGAATTGGTGGCGCTATACCGATAAGGCGTGATTGTCCCTGTGATTGTAGCAGACGATGGTAGACACGAACGGCCGTTAATTTTGAATTTCCATTGCTTTCAATGTAACAATGGATTTTGCCCGGGATTTTGATTATATGACCCCATAAAATTCATCACACGTTGGAACTAAATTATTTCATCCAAAAACCGATGGAGTTGGATAACCAACTTCAGTGTCAGTATCATTTTTTGACAGCAAGCTGTGTGTAAATCTACCGCGTGCACAACGCCACCAATTCTATGCTGACTAACACGCCGGTCACCGACGCATTCCAGACGATTATCATAATTTATTCAAATATGTAAAAGGTCCGTTTTCGCTACGTACATGTACGTTAGTATACGACTTTCCTATCCCAAAATTAATAGTATCCCTGGTCAAGTTGGGTCATCTCGAATGATCCTGTGACCATGAGAGCGAAGATTTGTCTCTCAGTGGATTTGTTTTTTAGGAAAGTCATTTTATAACAAATTTAGCAAAGTGTTCTTTATTAAAGTGTGGTTGGAATCCGAGAGAGCCCACAATACAAAATTGGCAGCCATACATGGGACAAAAAGTCAAATGGCTTCAATTAAGCTGACAAGCAAAATTTTGTTTAAATACATAATGTTAAAACAGTAAAAAATGTGCAAAAACCACACAAACACTTTCAGTTTCTATTAAGCTAAAATGGTAAAAAAACATTCCTGAAGCCATCTTGTGTCACAAATTTAGCTTATAAATCGAGCTTAAACCATTGACCAATTTTAACTAATTTCCCGGGACTAATTCGCACGAAGCAAGAACAAATTGGCAGTTTTAACACTAAATTGGTCCAGTATGACGTTAAAAACACATCACCTATAATTTTATCAGGGGGTGCCCCCCCCCCCCTCCCCCCATGAAATGTTATGTTATAGTCTGGGAGCCTGTCACATATGATTTTACCCCATAAAGTACAGAAGGTTTGACCCCCTAAAGTTGCTAAAGTCATCTAAGACATTACATTTTTTTTGGTCAGACTGACCCCCCCAGCTGGGTCTGGACTCCAGACCCCCCTGAAAAGACCCCAAGGACAGTTGAATTTACCCCATAAGGTACATGGTCAAAAGTTGTGTCAACTTATAGTACTATATCAGGACATTATAAAAAAATAAGTCTGACCAAATTTTTCGGCTGGAAAAGTGAGGTCAGACCCCCCACAAAGTTTGCAAAAAAATTGGTTGATTTTACCCCATAAGGTACATGGACCAAAGTTGTGTCAATTTATAGTACTATATCAGGACACTATAAAAAACTAAGTCTGACCAATTTTTTCCGCTGGAAAAGTGAGGTCAGACCCCCACAAAGTTTGTCAAAAAAAACGGTTGAATTTACCCCATAAGGTAAATGGACCAAACTTGTGTCAATTTATAGTACTATATCAGGACATTTTAAAAAACTAAGTCTGACCAAATTTTTCCGCTGGAAAAGTGAGGTCAGACCACCCCCCCCCCCCCCCCCCCCCCACCACCACACACACACAAAGTTTGTCAAAAAACGGTTGAATTTTCCCCCTTAAGATACATGGACCAAACTTGTGTCAATTTATATATAGTACTATATTAGGAATTTTAAAAAACTAAGTCTGACCATTTTTTTTTGGCTGGAAAAGTGAGGTTAGACCCCCCCCCCCCCCCCCCCCCCCACACACACACAAAGTTTGTCAAAAACGGTTGAATTTACCCCAAAAAGGTACATGGACCAAACTTGTGTCAATTTATAGTACTATGTCAGAACATTTAAAAAAACAAGTCTGACCAAATGTTTCCGTTGGTAAAGTGAGGTTAGACCCCCAGGGTGGGGTTACCCCTGTAAACGGTTGGTTTTACCCTATAAGGTACATGGACCAAATTTGCGTCATACTGTTGGAAAGATTACATGTAGGTCATACGGTTGGATTCCCCTTATCTTTATGGATCAAACTCCGATCCAAAAAAACATTGAATGTAACCACTTTTAACTGTGATATAGTCATTAAAGTGTTATATTTAACAATAGAGGCCCGTGATATAAACACAACAAAAAATGTAAAATGTTTTACCTTACGATGTTATGACGAAATTTTGAGAGAGGGACTTACTTTTGGTGTTGTGTTTAGTATAATGTAATCATAGCTGAACATTGTTCACAGAATGCATTACAAGCTAAAATTCCAATTTCGTTCATGCAATGTTGTATCACCTTTTTAAAGTTTTGTGTCAATTCAAATAACAAACAAAATGAACACAATGATTCCTGTAAATAACATATGGTTGACGTCTTAGTTTCTAATTGAATGATGAGTACAGGGTTTCTCGGTGTCCCAATCACGAAGGATATGGTAATACTACTGTTTAGTGTCTTAAAGTGACTTATGATTTTACAGATATCATTTTCAACAATGTGTGATCATTTGGTTATTATTGCAATTCGTTATTGCTTTAACCAACAATGTTGTTCTGTTTTCTTTTCGGTCTTCTTCATAACGATCCATACTATTAAAGACAAAGGCCCTTATCATGTATTATACAGAGTTCATCCATTATTTAAATGTCTTCTCCTTATGATGCTATAGAAGCTGATGAACTTGTTTACTCCTCATCATCACTGCCTTCACTGCTTTCATCTTCGCTGTTACTATCACCATTTTAGCTATTACCATCGCCATCTTCACCGTCGTCATCGGCCTCCTCGTCAACATGCGCTGTAAAACACAAAGAAGTAATAAGATAAGATTTAATTAATACACCCTTAATCTAATATTTACCATCCAACTACAGTTTTGAATAAAATACACTGTGACAATTAGCTGTCAAAAGGTAAAGCCATATAATAAGTCTTGTTTCGAGAAATGAAGAATGAAAATTGTTATATCCAAACAGGATGCAACATTGGATTAGATCAGACTAGTGGCCAGATATACCTCAGAATATACTTGTATTTTGTATGATATTGATAATCACGAGTCGCGACTTGCATAATCTAAATGTGATCAATAAAAGTGCACGTTATTCAATCTGAAGATTTAAATAGACAACATTGACATAAAAGAGTTCGGCAAATTAAATAAACATGCATAGTATTACTTACCTTCTACATGATCTTTATGGTTGGGTCAGGTTCTGTGGGGACAACATCTAATGATGTTGGTGCAGAATCACCTTCGAACCACGCCAGTCGATAGCTACCACTCTCTTCTGTCCACCCACATTCTAGTGGTGATAGTGACGTTTGGTTGGAACTTGTTGCAGTTATCCACCGTCTGGCAATAAGGTGAGTGCGACGTATCTTCTGTAGAAGTGATCGTGAGCATGGAGGAAGAGCACTGCCATCAAACTTCGGGACACATGAAATTCTTAGGTCTCCTTTCTTTGGTTTATATTTATCCAAAAAAACACCGCACTTCATCCACAGATATGCAGATGACATCTTCTTCTTCATGTACATCTCGAACACAAACTTTTCAAGTGATGCAATGGTGGTTCCACTGACTATTTCCTCATGTCCTAGCTGGCTTAAAGCTGATTATGCCTCTGTGTTTTTCTGAAGTAGCTTCAGCGGTCTCACTTTTCCCTTTCCGGTGAAAGAACCGGCATGACCGGTATAGTCACAACCTGTAAAGGCGTGATATGCAGGCCCCTGATGCAGACAAGGCTTTGCACAATGAATCACCAAGTGCTGCATGCATCTGATTGATGCTGATGTATCGCTGCATATTGTTGGATTGTAAACCCAGCTTCTGTCTAGATCTTCAACGATGGATCGAAAAAGGAAAAGCATCCTGTAAACTAATAACAATAAGGCAATTGGTGTCGGATGTGCAGATGACAACGTTGTTTGGGGCTGGTACGTTTGTGAGATGAAAAAACATCCAACTATCGGCTTCTTCATGTTCATGGTCACTGCACAGTCGAATTTCTACCCTTCTGACTACTCTTCCGTTTTCAACTTTGTAGCAGTAGCATAAATCTCCTGAATTTGCAAAGAGAGTTTTCTGCTGCAACACACATGCCAAAGTATCATTCTCCCATGCAACTGTCGACTAGGAACTCAATTAATGACTCCTTAAAACTGGCATTTTCGGAGGAGTTGAATCCAGTTACTTATACGTTTCTGTGATGGTCCAGTAATGTGGTTTGCAACAGAAGACGAAGCTCTTGCATCTCTCTCTCGCAGTCCTTGATTGAAGGCGACAGCCACTTGTCAGCAACAAAGTGAATAGTGTCACCATCAGATATAAGCATCCTCCTGAGAGAAGAAAGCGAGACACAGCACCAAAACTGAATAGAATAGCAGAGTTCAACTGCAGATGTAGGAAGAATGAAGCATCAATGATGGTTGTATTGATTGATGCTGAGGGGTTGTTTTAACTTGAGACTCCAATCCAAGTACTTAATAATAGCTTTGGGTGCTTTCTGCATTGTACCATCTAGATGACTAAGTGACAGTGGAACTGGTGTTGGTGTTAGTGGGTATTTGAGCACTTCCTTTTGTTGGACAGTGATATAGAATGCTTCCAAACAGATCACGAACCAGACAGGCTGCCACCACTTTGCCATCTGATCCCTTGAACTTACATTTTCCTCAATCTGATGCAAATGTATGCACTTTCTATCGTTGTAACCTCTTCTCAAAGCGGCTGATGAAGAACCTTCTTCTTGCTTCTCTAATCCACACTGCTGTTTTTCCTAGATGCAGACTGTTACCCAAATGTGCAGCCCTGTCACCCATCTGATTTTATACGGAAAACCATACAGGACATCCTGTCCAATAAGTTTTTCAATACATACTACATGATGAATTTCATTGAAAGTGTCTTTAATAACTTTCCTAACTTCAAAGATGTTTAACATATACATTAGTTATTTCCAGTATACGGTATATCAGTTTACAAGTTCATAGCAAGATATCGTTCATTATGTTAAGTTTTGTCATTTTAAGGGATGAGATCAATTCTAACATTCTTTGGGGTGGAGTTTTCTTTTTTTGGGTGTCTGACCTTACCTCTTCAACAGGAAAATTTGGTCAGACTTAGTTTTTTATAATGTCCTGACATAGTGTTATAATTATACGCAAGTTTGGTCCATGTACCTTTAAGGGGTAAAATCAACCGTTTAGAGGGGGCCCATTGTGAGGGGGGGGGGTCTGACCTCACTTTTCCAGCGATTTTTTGTGTGTCAGACTTAGTGTTTTATAGTGTCATGATATAGTACTATAAATTGACACAAGTTTGGTCCATGTACCTTATGGGGTAAAATCAACCGTTAGGAGGGGGGGGGGGGTCCATTGTGGGGGGTCTGACTTCACTTTTCCAGCGGAAAAATTTGGTCAGACTTAGTTTTTTACAGTGTCCTGATATAGTACTATAAATTGACACAAGTTTGGTCCATGTACCTTATGGGGTAAAATCAACCGATTTGTTTGCAAACTTTGTGGGGGGTCTGACCTCACTTTTCCAGCGGAAAAATTTGGTCAGACTTAGTTTTTTAAAGTGTCCTGATATAGTACTATAAATTGACACAACTTTTGTCCATGTACCTTATGGGGTAAAATCAACCAATTTGTTTGCAAACTTTGTGGGGGGTCTGACCTCACTTTTCCAGCCGAAAAATTTGGTCAGACTTATTTTTTTATAATGTCCTGATATAGTACTATAAGTTGACACAACTTTTGTCCATGTACCTTATGGGGTAAATTCAACTGTCCTTGGGGTCTTTTCAGGGGGGTCTGGAGTCCAGACCCAGCTGGGGGGGTCAGTCTGACCAAAAAAAATGTGATGTCTTAGATGACCTTAACAACTTTAGGGGGTCAAACCTTCTGTACTTTATGGGGTAAAATCTTATGTGACAGGCTCTCAGCCTATTAGATGTGTACATCCCCCCTGGCCCCCACTTCCGCCGCCTACAATGCACAGTACTTACCGAATACGGTGTGTGATTCCTATTTGGTGTACCAGACTGTGGTGTCCTATATCCCCTTCCGCCCCCGCTTCCTCCTCTACCCCGTCCCCCTCCACCACGTCCGCCCCCTCCTGATCCTCCTCCTCCCCAGTAGGGTTGTCTTTGCCCTGATCCGGGACTGAACGATGACTGTTGATAGTTGGATGCAGGGGAGTTATACCTCGATTGGTTTCCCTGGTAGTGTCCCCTTGGTGACGGACTGTGGTGGTGCTGCTGCTGCATTGGACTGGGACCTCTGGAAGTGCAATAAATAAAGATGACAGGATATTGTTAAGTGGAAATGTTCATGATACATAGCATTTTTGCTCTAAAAATCAGCTGCCGCAAAAATAATAACACACAAATGTATTTCTTTTGCATGTGATGAAGCTATACATTGTGAATTTGTTAATGTACATGTATAGTGTTACCAAAATCATAATCAGGAAACTGTGCTAAAAACCTCAAATTTGTAAGTGTTATTTATCACTACTTATGGTTTATGGATCTTAAGTTATAAATTACCATAGCTATGGTGTGGGTCATGGGGTATTTATGAGAATTATTTCAGGTCAAATATGGGTCATCTAAGGTCATGTTTTATACTTTTGGACTTTGTAAAAAAAAGTATGGTCGTCCAACGGATTGAATTTTAGGTTTCCGACGGCAGTTTTGGGCGTCAGGACGCCCGGATTACCACTTAATTTGGATGCTGATTTTCATCAATATTAATTGATATTATGATATCTACCGTTTTTATAGACGTTTTAAATAACTTATAGGCCAAAATGCAGTGAATTACCGCCAAAGGTGGTGAATACCGTCAAAGGTGGTTAACCACCCGGATAGTTGATGTAGTTACTCAAATCAAATGGGCAAATTTCATCCCATGGGCATGGCACCTGTACTTAGATAGGGATGTTCATATCACTGACTAGGGCGCCCTTTGTTTGAAAATTTGGTAGCAAAAATATGTGGAAAACTCCATGTTTACCTCTTTTAAATCCAGCGGAGTAGTAAAATTTGCATGACTTTACCAGTTTTTAGCAATATAAGGCGAACTACTTTTGGTTATAACTTTGTGATTATTCAGGCCTGCAGACATGGTTTGAACCATCATTTTTATAGAAAAGTACTTTGTTACATGTATTCCATTTTCAAAGAGATACTTTTATTTTCAAAATTTTATGATCATGTCTAGCCAGTTATAACCAAAAGTAGTTTGCCTGATATTGCTAAAAACTGGTCAAGTCATGCAAATAACGAAAAATCATGTAAATCAAAAACCGCTTTTTGGAAAAAATTCAAACTTTGCGTATTATCTTTTCTTATCAATATACACATCCTCTGTTATTTTGAAGCAAATCATTGCCGGTCACCGTAGCCGAGTTAGCCACCTTAAATAGGCTATACTTTCATGTTGTCCAGTTGCTTGTGTGTGGTAATAATAATATTTAGACATCAAAGAATACACATCCCAGGTTTCTTCGTACTTCTCCGCTGGATTTAAAAGAGGTAAACAATAAACATGGAGTTTTCCACATATTTTTGCTACCAAATTTTCAAAAAATGTCGCCCTCTATAGTCAATGATACTGAACATCCCTACCTACATGTATAGGGTAGGCTTCACTTTTTACTAAAATAAGAAGGAACCATTGCATTGGAGTTATGCAACTTGACTATTTTAACCCTAACTCTACCCCCCATTTTTTACAGATTTTTTTCTTCATCATGGAAAATCGACCAAAATATCCCTGGGATTTGATCCAGGGACCTCTACTAGCACAGCAGCAGAGGCGAACAATTGCCCACTACACCAAGGCTAGTTTGTGCAGTATTGCGCAAACTATATGGGCTTGGTCCATTTTTTCATCGAAAAAAACTTCCACGCCGGGTGGTACCAAAACGTGCCCAGTCATGGTATTTTGGGGTATTAAATATGGTAGGGTTAAGGGGGCTGTCAAGTGTCGTTGTATGAATTTGTCAAGCACTGTAACTTTCAACTATTTATGTGTTGTAGCCATAAAAGTATGGGATAAAATACCTCAAAATTCACATTTTTAGCACTTTTTGGTCAATAATTTCAAAACTAAAAATTTTAAAGGGCAAAAAAAAAAATGGCTTCCTAGATAATTGAATTAAGATGCTTTCTGTAAAATCATAGAATTTTTTACCTACAAATTATTTTGTTAGGTTGTTTGTAAAATTTAGGCAAATTTTTGGTCAATAATTTCAAAAACTAAAAATTTAAAGGCAAACAAAAAAAACGGTTCCTAGATAATTGAATTAAGATGCTTTCTGTAAAATCATAGAATTTTTTACCTAAAAATTATTTTGTTAGGTTGTTAATAAAATTTAGGCAAAAAAGAGGCATTTTTGGGCAAAAATATAAAAATCACGATTTTTGATACGAAAAATGGATTCCCCGACTCATTTCATTCAAAAAAGTGTATACTTTTATGTACAACACATAAATAGTTTGAAAGTTACAGTGCTTGACAAATTCATACAACGACACTTGACAGCCCCTTAAATGCAGACGTCAGTATAATGACGCACCTATTGACCCCCGGGAAAGGTGCGTCATGGGTGAGTCATATACCGCCATACCGATGACGCATGGTACCTGTCAAGGAAGCAAAAGGTCAGTCACAACATTGACCCATACATGTATGTGCGTCATGGTCAGTCAATGTGCCATGAGTGTGTCGGCAAGGTGTGTCAAAGGTGAGTCAGTTGCCCGGTCACGCAAAAGATGTACCGTTTCTCGTCTGTCGTACAATGCAATTTTTTAAAAGGCCGAGAATGATGTTGAACTGAAATCTAAGCTTCGGGATTTCAAAGCTCCTTTGTATTACAAATTTATTCATCGTCACATGATTTTTTTATCAATGAATTATGTTGAATATTCATGATTGTTGTCGTCATCGAAAGAAACGGGAACCATCGGGGTTCGTAATTATGGAAATCTTTCGATGGCCACGTGTATTTTCAATACGATTTACATTTGTGTGACCGCTCACTGCCTTTAGCCATTGAAAGTTATTGTAAAGCCCCTTGTAATACAATGCAATGCAAATATGAATGCTATTGCTGACGATCGTTTGATGACATAGAAACAAATGATATTAATTGAATGCGATGTCAATCTATATGAATGCGGTATCATACGCATGATACACGAACTGACAAACGAAATTTATGTGCGTCACTGAGTCAGTCATTTCCGTCACAAGTTTATATCATATGTGTGTCAATGTTGTTAAATGGCGAGTCACTTTTAATGACTGAGGGTGCGTCATGGTACATAAAATTAAACGAGTACATTTTGTTTTCCAGTGTAAAATGCACTGTCAATATAATGACGCGCACCTATTGACCCCCGGCGGCGTCCTTTAAACTTTTAAAAGGACGCCGCACATAGGCACAATGACGCACCATTCCCGGGGGTAAATAGGTGCGTCATTATATTGACAGCTGCATTTAGGGTTATGGAAGGAAGGACGACCCATCGTCCTGTCGACATGTCATGTACATTGTAGCCTACAATAATTAAGGTTTATCGCGAATCAGAAAAAAATCATTGAATATCCTTTTCTGTTGCATTGATGTGAATGAAAAGTGCCGCAAAAGGGACAAAATATGTCCCCTTTTCTATCTCACAGCACACAATGCATCAGAAAAGGATTATCAATGGATTTTTTTTTCCGATTGGCGATAAGGCTTATGGCCTATAGGAAGGGGCGGACATACGGGAACTTTTACTTTTTGAGTTACTTTTTAGCAAATTTGCCTTGGCAACCAGTGTTTCAGAAACAAAACATTCCATGCACGCACTCAACGCTGAGTGTTACGACGCACTTGATCCGCAGTAGGCGCAATGTCATGTGCGGTTGCCTTGCTTAATCTATTGATCTGCGCAAGTTTGTTTTTGTTTTTGTTTTCACCGGCGTTTGATTTGTTTTCAGACCGAATCAC
>CM069447.1:16125490-16227808 GCA_035610835.1 Ophiura sarsii
ATTTTTGCACGTCTAATTTCACTCTAAAACCATGATTTTGAGGTAATTAGGAATCGTATCGCTCTGTAACTTGGAATGTATGTATGATTTATGATCGGAAATGTAAATCTGCAAGAAAATCTACTTTCTAAAAAAAATAATGAATAGAGGGCGCTCTCTGGAAAAGATCACATAATATGCCTTTAAATCATTAACTTAAATTGAAGTATATTCAAATAACATAAACAAAGAGGGAAAATAATTTGAAAATACAAATTAAATTAAATAAAGAATTGATTTAAATTAAGAATTGATTTAAATCAAGAATTGATTCAAATTACGAATTGATTTAAATAAAGAATTGGTTTAAATTGATTTGAATTAAATTAAATTAAATTGAATTAAATTAAATTGAATTGAATTAAATTAAATTAAATTAATTGAATTAAATCAAATTAAATTGAATAAAATAAAATAAAAGTAACAATGATAGAAATAATAGAAAATAAATTGAATTAAAAATATTGAAATATCAACAAATCAAATTAATTGAATTTAAATTAATAGTGAATTAAATCAATTGAATTGAATTTATACAAATCAAATATTTATAACATAAACAAAGTCACGTGTTCGATCCACTCATCACACCTTTGCATCCTGGAACGAGATTACCAATTCTCGCGGGAAACAGCAGAAGTGGATCAAACCATTACTGAAGAAGTCAACCGAACTGGTTGACGAAACCTGAGACTAGTATACCTGATATATATATTCAGGTATACTAGTCTCAGGACGAAACCGTCTAATTGTGAGTACAATTTCTGGATTTGTTCAACAAAATATCAACTTTAATAAACAAAGAGGAAAAATAATTTGAAAATTCAAAACATTTAAAGCTTTAAAATTTAAAATTAACATTAATATTATTGATCATTAATTATTGATTTTTAATTAATCATTAATTAATCATAATTCATTTAGAGAATAAAGGTATTGTTTTTAGACCGTACCCGTGTTATATTTAGAGAATAAGTTGTTTTTAGACCGTACCCGTGTTATATTGTCTGACATAAATGCGGACGATAGTATTATTTTAAGTAGAACAACGACGCCGCAGGCGGAGTTGTTCTACGCAAAAAATAATACTATCGAACGCATTATGTCAGACAATATAACACGGGTACGGTCTAAAAACAATACCTTTATTCTCATTCTTAAACAATCATACTTTAGACATTTATCAAAGAAATAAGTACATTTTATTGTCCACATTTGACAACTTTTACCCCTGCTAGGATCGAATAGCCCACAAACATTCCATCCAATCACATGCGATGAGTAAACCATGCGTAAGCGTCGCAGCGCCGGCATAAACGCAGGAAAAGCGCTAAAGACGCACTGCAGAAGTGCGCGTTATGGAGCAAACCACGCATTGTGAAGGTCGAGCGCGCTGTTAAAACGTAAGCCCACCTCCCCGTGTTCTATTGTCTCATAGAGATGTCGCCGATTTCTCTGAGAACCAATGAGATTGCTTAAACTTTCTTAGCTGTTTAAGAATATTTATTTGATTTTGATTAATGTGTCTTCCGGCACCTTGCGGGGCGCTATATAAACATGCTCCGCTCAGGGCGGTTACGCATAAGGGGGTCCCCTGAATCATTGGGCATCTCTGGTTACTGGACTAAAAGTATATTCTTCGTATCATAATTTTGTTCGTCGCTTTTAAGAACGACCCCATCATATATTCAAACATCTTTGTTTAAACATATTCAATGAAAATGCTAATTGTTATTGAACCGATTGGACAGGAAATAACGGTTTAGGCCTACTGCACATGATGTTCCAACCCAATCATGTACATTTATCTTTGATACTGGACTAAAGTATATAAAAGTGGACAAAAAGAAGCCGATTATAATAAATGCTTGCCTTTAAATAGTATTATCGTCTGTTCAATGAATGAGGTGTTACATTGAAAGCAACTGACTAAACGTAAGGGCTCAGCAGACTCCACAACGCTCCAACGCTGAGCGTTGACCACCGTTGACCAATCAGGCCGCGTCATTGTGTTGTGGTTGAGCTACTACGCATGTGTTTAAAAACAATTCCGAACTCATTTTGAGGGGTTTAATCACGATTTCTATTCGTAGGTTGGACATTCTTGTGTGCCCTAATTGTGCCATCTATTTGCCACTATACTTCACCAGGGAGGTGTATTAGTATTAACATCTCTCTGCTTCAACCCTTTGATTATACATTTCTATCTAAAAGGGGCACGGAGAGATTGGCGATAAAAATGAAATTTAAAAAAGAAAAGAAAAAAGTTTCAATAGATAAGGGGGCTGGCATTTTCTTCGGAAGGGGGGGGGGGGGGGGGGGGGTCCCAAATATACTGGGGGGGTCATAGTTTTTTTGACATGAAAACAGGGGGGGTCATAAAATTATTTCATTGAAAATGGGGGGGGGGTCACAAATTTATCAAAGCATGCTTTCTGAAATGTGTGTTGGGGGGGGGGTCACAAAATAATGGACTGTATTGGTAGGGGGGGGGGTCATAAAAATATGCAGCTCTTGGATAGGGGGGGTCATGAAAAAATTGTCTGGGTCTATCCACATTTTTGGGACCCCCCCCCCCCCCCCTTCCGAAGAAAATGCCAGCCCCCTAAAGGCATAATAGAACCCAGAAACGTAATATTTCATGGGAAAAGGATTGAAGTGAATGATGGCGCTAAATAGACATTCTAGTGAAGCCATATGTGCCGAATTTTGCAGTTAATTTCGATGTGATCTACATCGAAATTAACAAATTGCGAAATATTACATGATATACTGCGAATTATGGTAAACGGTTTCAGATGGTATATGACTAAGTATTTTACTTTGGTGCAAAGAAACTGATTTTCAGGAAAATTAAGGGCACTACGTGTAGGGGGAAGTGTGTGGGGGGGGGGGGGGGTACTCACGTATGTAAGGCATACGGGGACGTGCCGCTCCAGTGGGTCGTTTTTTCATGAGACATCCTTAGCCATGGGTAGGCTTTTCAACTGAAAAATCCTTAGACATGGGTCCTGTTATTGACACTAGCCCTCTATAGCAATGGGTCAGATTTGAGCACATCGTTGACGACGTTTTTTTCGGGCGTTTTTCAATATACACCTGAATTCAATTCGATAAATTCAACCCCCGGATTCAACCCCGGAATCGTAATTCAACCCATTTAACCATGAGATTAACTCCGATCCCGTCTATTTTCATGTACCGTATAGCCCCTCTAATTCAACATCGTTCCGAATCATACCCGAGGGCATCTCCCGAAAATAAAAATACCCAAATGAAATCATCAGCGACCGCCTGTGGCATTAGCGTATATAAAGTTCATATAAGAGACTAAACTTCGCTGTTAGTCTCTCCCTTGGCTTTATTTCGCCAATCTCGGGTTATAAACCCTTAGACATGGGTCTACATTTTTAAAGAAAAATCCTTAGACATGGGTACCCTTTCCGGCAAAATTACCCTTGGAAGTGGGTATGGGTTTTGAGGCTGGGGGGGGGGGGGGGGGGGGGGGGCCTGCACACCCCCGTCCAAAATAAATCCAAGTACCCCCGGGATTGGTAAATGGAATTAGTTTTGCCAAATTTGTTTACAATGTACCGTGATGTACCGAAATCCACAGTTTCTAATACGCCGCGCTGCGGCGCTAGCAAAATGGACGATGACCCAACTACTTAACGCGTATAACCGGTAAAATACGTTGTACATTGATCAGATGACGTCAGTTTCGGAATATTTTAAACTGCTTGGAAAGCACAATACAGGGTGGAACAAAAATGCAAAACATTTGTGGACGATAGTAAAGGTTTATCTGCCTCAAAACATGCTCAAAACGGCTCTGGATTTGTCCGTTTATTTGATGTTTTTAGGTGGGTGGGGGTCAACATGATTTTTGAAAAAAGTTTCTTGAAAAAGGTTAATTTCAGACCCGGGTAATGCAGCCATCTAAAAAAGGCCCTTTGTGTATGAGGTCACATCTACAATCAAGGAAAATAATAGTTGGCACACTTGACGCAACTCATTACAACTATCCCTGTGCTCGCAATTGAGATCACACTTGGGACATAGCACTGTTTAATAGAAAGCAAAAGTCTCCCCCTTTCTTATATCCTTCCCCATCCCCCATCAATCAATGTTGGGGGAACTGCCAAGGCTTCTGGTAATATGACTCGGATCAACATTGCCTCCGGGGAGATTGGCGGGTTTTTTCCGTAATTAGGACAAAGTGTGCCAACCTTTTTTTCCTTGATTGTAGAGTGAAGTGCAAAAAAGGGCTATCTGCATTTCGGCTATTTTGAGAAAAAGCGAATTAAAGATTTGTACCCATCATTGCAATCAGACGATCAATTTGAGATATAATTTTTCAAAATCGGAGTAAGTTTAAATTTTGACCCCATATGCAAAGGTCAACGACCTTTTTACGTTTGACCCCATAATTCGCTATCCAAACATCGGAAGTAGGGCAAACTATACTATTTCGGAATCCTTGTGCTCAGACGAACAATTTAGTAGGCTTCTTAGCTTAATTAAAGCCATTTGAATTTTCGGACCCCTGTATGGCGGTCATTTTGGAATTTGCGCTATTAGAGAACATTCCCGTCACTTTTGAGAAATGCATGGGAGCTCATTTTCTTTTAAAATGGTTCTAGTTGACAAATTCACAAAGAAACTAAGGTAGGAAGAAAATTTGACAAAATATATTTTGAGTTATCTTTGCAGAACCTAAAATGGGTAAAAAACCCGTGTTTTTTATAATTTTCTCCAAAATGGTCAATTTCATGATCATCGTTGGATTCATTGAACCCTTTTATGCAAAAAAAATAATATATAATATACTTTTATATAGATTAAATGAATAATGAAGAAGTTACGGCAGTTTTACGGAGGCTATACCTGAGGGTTAACAGCCCCCTTAATGTGGGTATGCTATCTACTATACTGATAGCAATGACTTAATGTTAGTATACTATCTACTACTGATAGCAATGACTTAATGTTAGTATACTATCTAACTACTGATAGCAATGATTAAATGTGGGTGTGCTATTTACTTCTGATAGCAATGTATTGATGTTAGTATGCTATCTACTTCTGATACCAATGACCTAATGTAGTATGCTATCTACTACTGATAGCAATGTCTTAATGTTAGTATGCTATCTACTACTGATAGCAATGTCTTAATGTTAGTATGCTATCTACTACTGATAGCAATGAGTTTATGTTAGTATGCTATCTACTACTGATAGCAATGACTTAATGCTAGTATGCTATCTACTAATGATAGCAATGTTAGTATGCTATCTACTACTTATAGCAATGTCTTAATGTTAGTATGCTATCTACTACGAATGAGTTAATGTTAGTATGCTATCTACTACTGATAGCAATGACTTAATGCTAGTATGCTATCTACTAATGATAGCAATGTCTTAATGTTAGTATGCTATCTACTACTGATAGTATGACTTAATGTTAGTATGCTATCTACTACTGATAGCAATGACTTAATGTTAGTATGCTATCTACTACTGATAGCAATGTCTTAATGTTAGTATGCTATCTACTACTGATAGCAATGTCTTAATGTTAGTATGCTATCTACTACTGATAGCAATGTCTTAATGTTAGTATGCTATCTACTTCTGATACCAATGACCTAATGTAGTATGCTATCTACTACTGATAGTAATGTCTTAATGTTAGTATGATATCTACTACTGATAGCAATGTCTTAATGTTAGTATGATATCTACTACTGATAGCAATGTCTTAATGTTAGTATGCTATCTACTACTGATAGCAATGTCTTAATGTTAGTATGCTATCTACTTCTGATAGCAATGACTTAATATGAGTATACAATCTACTACTGATAGCAATGATTTAATGTGGGTATGCTATCTACTACCGATAACAATGACTAAAATATGAGCATGATATCTACTACCGTTAGCAAAGACTTAATGTTAGTATGCTATCTACTACTGATAGCAATGACTTAATGCTAGTATGCTATATATTACTGATAGCAATGACTTAATGTTAGTATGATATCTACTTCTGATAGCAATGACTTAATGTTAGTATGATATCTACTACTGATAGTGATAGCAATGAATTAATGTTAGTATGCTATCTACTACCGATAGCAATGAATTAATGTTAGTATGATATCTACTTCTGATAGTAATATCTGATAGCGGTGTCTGAGGGGGATGTGCCCCCCTCAGAAGTATAAATGTTTTCAATTTTCGAACTCATTCGGTGCGATCTGGTGTATACTTTTGACCAACATTTTATCGAAAAGCCACCATTTCATTTCCGAGCGAGCGAGCGAGCGAGCGAGCGAGCGAGCGAGCGAGCGAGCGAGCGAGCGAGCGAGCGAGCGAGCGAGCGAGCAAGCAAGCAAGCAAGCAAGCAAGCAAGCAAGCAAGCAAGCAAGCAAGCAAGCAAGCAAGCAAGCAAGCAAGCAAGCAAGCAAGCAAGCAAGCAAGCAAGCAAGCAAGCAAGCAAGCAAGCAAGCAAGCAAGCAAGCAAGCAAGCAAGCAAGCAAGCAAGCAAGCAAGCAAGCAAGCAAGCAAGCAAGCAAGCAAGCAAGCAAGCAAGCAAGCAAGCAAGCAAGCAAGCAAGCAAGCAAGCAAGCAAGCAAGCAAGCAAGCAAGCAAGCAAGCAAGCAAGCAAGCAAGCAAGCAAGCAAGCAAGCAAGCAAGCAAGCAAGCAAGCAAGCAAGCAAGCAAGCAAGCAAGCAAGCAAGCAAGCAAGCAAGCAAGCAAGCAAGCAAGCAAGCAAGCAAGCAAGCAAGCAAGCAAGCAAGCAAGCAAGCAAGCAAGCAAGCAAGCAAGCAAGCAAGCAAGCAAGCAAGCAAGCAAGCAAGCAAGCAAGCAAGCAAGCAAGCAAGCAAGCAAGCAAGCAAGCAAGCAAGCAAGCAAGCAAGCAAGCAAGCAAGCAAGCAAGCAAGCAAGCAAGCAAGCAAGCAAGCAAGCAAGCAAGCAAGCAAGCAAGCAAGCAAGCAAGCAAGCAAGCAAGCAAGCATGTTTGTGCCTTGAGCGCCTTGTCTCTATTAGATGAGAATCACGCGGTGGGCGAACCTGCCCATAGGGTGTACACTCCCCGCTCTCCCCTACCCCATCCTATAGGCTACAACACGTTACAAAAAGGCGTGGGGGTCTGTCTAATATATCTTGCCATGGCGACATCAACTAAGTTCGACTTGCAAAAATAATCTCTCCGTGACGACAAACACATAATATCTACATGTGAGGTCGACACAATTTGAATAACGTCATTTTGTGAAGTTGACCATGAGTTGACTAATGATAAGAAAATGAGCTGCTAAGAAAATGAGGACATTAGGGCATTTTGTGAAGTTGACTTGCCAACTTAGTCTATCTCGCTAAGACGACTTAGCAATCTTATTACTAGTATGTCCGCATGATTAAAATGTTCCGTACAATACATACAGGCGATCATCCCCGCTTTTGATAATTTCTGTCTTACAATCGCTAATATCAATTTGAAATACTTTAAGCGACTGCTATATTCATAACAAGAGACTAAAAAGTTTGGAGAACTATGCAAATGTCGTATCAAACGGGAGGAGCCAGCGGCAACCTTCTGACCAATCGCATCGGCACTACTGGTTTGATTGAAGCATACAGGCTGTTAATAGTGCCTCGATTGGGAAATCCCGACTGCGTCTATTTTTAGTAACGTTACATTAGTTTCCGGGTTCCTCTGGCGGTCGTTCATATCGGTCGTGGACTCTGGCCTGCAATGATGCACAGCCAGTCTGACAGTGTGACCCGGTTTGACAACGGCCGCAAAGACAGGGAACTTGATCATGGACCTACAACATGTACAAGGAAGTATTACAAATGAAACCCCGTTCATTTATGGCGGTATATAAAATATACAGGAAAGGCGCAGAACAGACCCAGTTCGTTATCTGCTGAATTTAGAATAAAACGGAAGGACAGGCATTGCTTTGCAGAAAGGAAAATTATATGTCTACTTCTACTCTTGCCTAGATAAGCTTATTATCGCCATGCCGCTGAAACTGAACATGAACCTGTCGTCATGCCTGTTTCCCTGTAACAGTAGCAGCGGCCGTGGCAGAAAAGACTGCTACATAATGACTAGTATTTTACACGATAAAGGAATACTGAATAGGCCTATTTCACTTGCTGTTTGTGCTATTTTGTTGCTGTTATCTACTACTATGGTGAGTTCTGACAGTCCACATATTTTATTGATTCACTGGTGCATTGCTTGTAACTTTCTAGCAACTCTCATTCTAGTCTTTGTCAAAGACACCCTGCAAAATTAAGGGAAAATTACTGTCGAGCAAATAGCACTTCTACTGTGTAAGCAGCATGTGTCGATCTAACACCGTAGTCATCGTAACACACGATTAGCTCCGCCTAATTCTATTGACGGCAACGTTTAAAGATTGATATCGATGACGTCATCCGATAAGCGCAATTTTTCCATGATAAATCTTCCATAAACAATACAAAAATAACACCATTTTGTGGAAAGGCGTTGTTTTAGACTATTTTTACAGATGGTGCTCACACTTTATTTAAGGTGCTCGCACCCCACAACGCCTTGATAAAAGGCTCGTTCGAGCTAAACTGGAAGCCCTCTGAAACCTAGAGGATGAGGGTTTTTATGAACAGACCCAGGATGATCCCCTACTCTGTATAAGGTCTGCTTATACAGACTGTAACAAAAAAAGTTATACAATCGCAATTTTATTTTTAATTTAATGTTAAAATCATGCAATGTCAAAATCTTTTGAACTCTGTGTTAAAGGTAGATGACCCAATCATATTTTCGTAACACAGAATTATTTCAAACATACGGAGATTTTCATATCATATGAAAGCTCGGATTAGGACATGTTTTGGTCCAAAACGGCCCGAAAAAAACGCTTTACACAATGGGAAATGGGCCGTTTTTTCGTTTCCCCCCCCCCCCCCCTAGTTACGGGCCTGAAGGTGGCTAACTCGGCTACGGTGACCGGCAATGATTTGCTTCAAAATCGCACAGGATGTGTATATTGATAAGAAAAGATGATGTCAAGTTTGATTTTTTTTCCAAATAGCTGTTTTTGATTTACGGAATTTTTCGTTGTTTGAAAACTGACTTAATACAGGAGGCGTTGCCGAATTCCCAAATACTGTCTACAGAAATTCCAGAAGGTGAAAATTTAGGGCATTTTCAAAAAATAAAGAAAAACATAAGAAATTTCAAAAATAGATAGAGGAAAAAACTTATCTTTCCTGTGGTCTCAGTATAAAGAGTAGAGATATAATTGAATTGGTGTTACACAAGTTTTCCTGTAGTGGTGTAGCGAGTTAGCTACCTTAAGCAGGATACTTGAAAAACAGCAGTTGTTTGAAAGTTTTAACCAATGATTTGATGTCAAACTAGATCACATGTTTGAATTCTTAAAAGCCTAACCCCACTGAATCTCACTAAATCTCACTGCCATAAACTATCTCCAGGCACGTGCTGCTGCATTGCCGCGATGACGTCACCTACCGCAGGCATATGTGGCCACGGAGTTTGTGGCCGCATAGCCGCTAGGGAGTTAGCTC
The DNA here is from genome assembly GCA_035610835.1 of Ophiura sarsii. Taxonomy (NCBI): domain Eukaryota; kingdom Metazoa; phylum Echinodermata; class Ophiuroidea; order Amphilepidida; family Ophiuridae; genus Ophiura; species Ophiura sarsii. Next base: position 16,135,129 of record CM069447.1, read on the forward strand.
AGTTGGTAGAGGGACAGACTTGGGTGCGGATGGTCCAGCGATCGAATCCCGGGGTGCTGGGTGATTTTTCGGGTTAAAAAAATAGCACTTTCCCCCCCCCCCCTCCCCCCGATACGCACAAAAAAACTAGCTTTACTGGTTAGGGTTAAGCCAGTGGCGTACCGACCGGGGGGGGGGGGGGGGGGCAAGTCCCCCCCCCCCCTCCGGCTCCAAATACCGGGACGCTAAATTCGCAATACCGGGACGCTAAAAATTCGCATAAGAATAAAAAATATAGGGCCTAGGCCGAAAACACTGAGGATTGGGCATTATTTGTTGACTGTTGTGCTTTTTGGACTGCGAAATTGTGTGACCATGCGAATTTTTTTGTTTTTTTGACCCCCCCACTTACGTGAAATTCACGAGGTGACTGACTGGGAAAAAAATTGGGGCAACCTTTTACGAAAATGTACGCCACTGTCGGGACGACATATATACTTGCCCCCCCTGTCTCACATGCCGCGGTACGCGCCTGGGTTAAGCCTTATAGAGAAATGATCGGCACAAAGGGTATGGTATATCATCCTTACTTGTGTGTGATCCAGTTACCAGGGAACTTCACATTAATATTTTATTTTCATGATTTTCCATTTTAATTTCATCAATTTAAATTTGACAGGTTCAAGCCCAGTGTGGAGACGGACAATATAAAGACAAAAAGTGTACAGGTTCACCGAGCTTTTCCACCCAACCTGCCACAACTGCAACAGAAGTTAATTCTACTACCACAACTGATCTTACCACTATTGACACTACTATTTCAGAGAGAACTGCTAGTGTTAGTCCTGCCTCGGTGGGCTCTCAGTGTTGCGGAAACTGCCACACAACATGTAAAACATGCATGGGTGAAGGGACGAACGATTGTCTCTTGTGCGGGACTGACGAAGCGATGAAGCCCAATATTACCTATTGTGAAAATCTGTTTGACCAATGTCCTAACACCATGTGTCATGATGCATGCGGTAAAACAGCTGATGTATGTGAATGCATGATAACAAAAACTGCGTGTCAGAACTGCAGTTTGGACATGATGCATGGGTCGTGTTATACGAATAAGGATGCATGTCCATATAATACGGAGTCGTATCAAGACGGAAATGTAACGTATTGTTTCGAATGCGCAGATCCGTTATTTGGCAAGTATTGCACGGAAAGGTATATACTGTTTATTGTTTTGATACCTGTGGCTGCGTTTGTGCTAGTGATGATATTGATTGTTGCATGCATGTGCTATGTCTATCGAGGCTGTTGTCACAGCGCAGAGGGTAACCAAGAAGTTCCGGTAAGTTTTTTTTCATTACAAAATTGGTGGGAGTAGATATTTTAAGCTTTTGTTTGGTTCGGCATAAGAAAAAGAAAAGGGAAAAAAACACTCAAAAAGAAGAAAAATATTTTCCTTTTTTCAACCAGTGGCCACAATGATGAGAATCATGTGGTGGGCGAACGCTTTATCTCCCTTATTGTTTTGTAGTGTGTGTCATTTTAACATTAAAGGGGCATTGAGAGATGCATCGATACTAAATTAGCAAATAACGTAAAGATAATCATCAACATAGCCCAAATCCAAAATGTCATACAATTCCAACATCGCCTTCAGTGCCAACTAAGCAAATAACCGTAACGGCACTTCCGGGTTAAGATTTGCCGCGAAAGTCCGTGAGTAAACGATAGCATAATTTCCGAATTCAGCGCCTAGTTTTGATATGATCATATCGAAACTAAGAAAATCATGAAATTTTATATGATAACGGTGAATAATGGTAAACTGTTTCAGATGTTATTTAGTATATGCCTAAGTATTACTTTGACGCAAAAAACCCCTGATTTCCAGGATAATTGAGGGCACACTCCCATACGTATAGATACGTAGAGAGATCTCTCAATGCCCATTTAAAGGGGAATAAAAAGGCTGGCCAAAGGGCCTAACCAGAGAGGTGGGTCCTCCTGTAATACATTGATTTGTTATACCACCTCGCTCATCTTCTAAAGATCCTGCTGATTGGTCAGACAGATGGATACATCATTTGTTGCACCAATCGTAGACGTTGTTAGAATAATTGTATCCCTGATATAGATTGGAATGATTTTTTTTTTTAAGAAGCAGTATTTTGATTGGTTATTCAAATTGGTATACCTCGTAATTAAAGGTAGATGACCCGATCACATTTTCATAACACAGATTTTTCTCAAACATATGGCAATTTTCATATCATATGAAAGATCATATTTTTCTGATTAACATACTGAAATTTGACGGTCCAAATCAGTATGATTACGAAGAAATCGGTGAAATAACATCGAATTACCACGAAAGGTTTAACCACCAATATAGTTTGTGTACAACTCAATGGGCACATATCACGGCATCTTGTGCGTCTAAAATAAGAACCACTGGAGTTATGCAACTCAAACTTTGGACTACAACTCTTTTAAGGATGATCTTTCATGTAGAATAGAAAACTTCAAGTTGAAAATCGGAACATCTACCTTTAACCAATCATAAGCACTGTGTTAGATATATAAGCACTGTTAGATAGGCAGGTAGTGCTCAGGGGGGTTAAGAATGTTTATATGCCCCTGAACCTATTAGGGACGCACCATTAGATTTTCAGGTGGGGGTAGGAAGTTTTTTGGAGAAAAAAAAATGCCCCCTCTATGCAGGCCAACAAAAAAAAATCCCACCCTGATGAGTAAAAAAAACCCCAACAAATCCACCCCACCCAACTCAATATGAATGAATACATTAAAAACAAAAATTTGACACCTTCTGCAGTGCAAAAAACAAATCCCCCCTTACGGCGGCCAAAAAAAACCACAAAAAAAACCGAACCCAACTTCCTACCCCCCTGAAAATCCGTATGCCCATGTATGATAAAATAATGAACTTTTTTTTAATTTAATTTTTTTAGAAAAAGGATTATCCTAAACCAAAACCACACAGCAGGGATCATCTTGGCTCAGATATTCCAATGAATAGAAATGAAGCTGGTGATGATTTTAACAATATGCGTGAAGATTTCAACAATGCGGGTGAAGATTTCGACAATACGGAGACGAATCAAGTAGATTATGTAAGTAATTTCAAATAAAAATTGGACCCAAACATTTACCCATTTTCGGGGGAAATGGACCCATATGTTTACCGGAAACCCATAATTTTCCTATATATTTGACAGCTTTTGCTAATATTTCGGTGAAAAACAGCAACATTTAATATGTTAGACCCATACATTTACTAAAAATGGCTTTGAAAAGGGGTCATCCATTATCCAGAGGAAAAATGAGACCCTATTTGGCAGCACATCCCCGTAACCTCATATCCACTAAGTAGGTCCCCCCCCCCCCTCGGTTTCGGACCTGCTGAGAAAACCTATCATGTGAGCACCCAAAGGCCGTTGGATAAAGTATGAATGTTTTTTCACACTTTGTATGAGGACAACAAAAAAAGAGTTGACTTGCCCTTTCCAACCGACCTGAATTTTCGGAAATCTAGGGTCGCTATTTTTTTAATTTTTTTTCAAAAAAAAAAGAAAAAAAGATTTTCAAAAAAAAAAAGAAAAAAAAATGAAAGAAGCACATAACAATAACAAAAGAAAAACGTGTTTTTGAGTAGAATCTGCTTGTTTAAAAATCAAAATCAAAAAAAAAAAAATCAAAAAAAAAATCATCTTTAAAACATGTTTTTGTGCAGTAAATTTTCAAACATTTTCAAAAAGAAAAGAAAAGTAAAAAGTAAATCCGACCGTCCGACCCTGACTTTGACCCTGAAAGGGCAAGTCAACTTCTTTTTTTTGTTGCCTGATGAACGTTTAAACGTTGATGAATTTATTCAGGCCCACATAAATTTGTGCAGGCCCCCAATGATTTAAGACCACAGGTCCAGATTGTCTGTAAAATATTCGCTTATTTGTTGAATGAAACACTGAGCATGCACAATAATTCCATATTTTTAGGCCCATCAAGCAGAACGAGTCGGAAGTAGAAAATATCACATTTTTGTATTGGTGAATTAAAATGCTACATTTTGCAGAAAACCCCATTATAAGTAAACACTTATTTTCAATGATATCAGCGAATGAAAGGGCTTCAAAACGAACAAAAACAAAAGCATTTCTATGTAGGATCCTTTGTTTTTTAACTTATAGATCCTTTGTTATCACAAAATCAATGTTTGTGACTTCCGAATCATTAGGTCGTCCGTTAGAAAGAGACTTTAGGCCTAAAAAAAAAGTTTGATTGGCGTAACCCGACCGACCCTATTTTTACCGCCGACCCTAAACATTTTTTCATTTTTTCATTTTTTTTTTTCATTTTTTTTCATTTTCATTTTTTCATTTTTAATTTTTTGTGTGAGAAAAAGAAAAAAACCCAGTGAAAATATGTATTTGTGCCATTTGTTTATGTCTGTATGGTATATTTGTGCTGGTATGTAAGATTTTTAAAAAAAATCAAAAAAAATCTGACCTACCTACCCTATTTTTTCTTCTATGTTACGCCAATCAAACCTTCTTTTTTTTAGGCCTTATGGCAGCATCCTTCGTCAGTCTATTGTGTCTGTGTAGTCTGTGTTGTCTGTCTGTGTTGTCTGTCAACAATTTGGTGTACACTTTTAGTTTTGTCCATTTCTTTTCCATACAATGACCAATTGCAACCATTATTATGCAGTTTGAATCTTCCGTCCCATACTTGCAATGCATTAGTAAAGACCTATTATTCTGCACATTGTGTCACTGGAGCAATATTGGTTGACCAATATCCTTCCAACTTGGTCAGTTTATTACCTGCCTTTTTAACACATTTAAAGCTTACGTACGAATCCACTAAAAGCGTGTGCCAATACGCGGATGTGTAGCTTGCAGAAAATGTAGTCGAGACTAATTTTTGAAATATTTTGAAACTATTTTTTTTTTTTTTTTTTTTAAATTACAAATTTTTGAGAATTTTTTTGAATTTTTAAAAAAAAAGAGAGAATTTTTAGGGAACAAAAAATGTTTGTATTTAAAAAATAAAAAAAATAATTGATGCTTTTACAATATATTGGTGATTTCATTTTTAGATTTTTTTTGTGATTTTTTTTGTTAAGTCAGATTCTCACTGCAATAATGATTAAATTGGATGGATTTTTTTGCATGATACTCAAATATATTGGTCTCGCTATGAGTTTTAAAATATTGTGCTTGACTGCGTCTCGATTAAAATTGGATTAGTATTCTTGTTTATTGATAATATTTGGTATAACATTTGATCTGCCGTGCCCAATATTTTAAAACTCATAGCAAGACCAATACATATTGGGCGTAATGCATCCAATGTTATTATTATTATGCAACTATGAAAGTTCACATTTCTGAGAGAGAGAGAGAGAGAGAGTGGCGGAGAGAAGTAAAACTTTTTAATATTTGCAAAACAACCACACCCTGAAAAGAACTCGAAACCAGGATCTTTAGACAAAACTTTCAGTGGTGTATGAGGCCAAAAAAAGAAGAAGGTTTGTCTCAAATGACCCGCTCGCATTCCCGAAACCGCCCGCGTTCGATTTTTTTTGTAGTGGTTTTTTTCTTTCTTTTTTGTTTCCATTTTTTTTCTTTCTTCAATTTTCTCTGAAAAATCTTGCAAAATCCAACTTTTTGGATAAACAAATGACGATCCGGTCTAAATTGAAGACAAACTTTTCTTTTTTTTTGCCTGATAAAACTGCAACTGTATACTTGTTTTTATTTCAGACGGAATCTGATGATGTGTATGGTAACGTGGACAATCGCAATAACCAACTCATGCAAAATGCACCGGAACAGGAACACAATGCATCACTCCGTCGGGATCACGCCCCTTACCAAATTGACAACGCAGACGGGCCGCAAGAAATCTATGAAAATCACGAACTTGGACCTCCGTTGGATGATACGCAAGACGAGTTTTACGGTAACCAAGCGAGAATGCCAGCTGCTGGCATGATGAGAGGCAATACGTATCTTCCTATGTCTGGTAATCTGCACAGAGACGGCCCTCTAGAGGTTGAGGAACCCGAAGAGCAAGAGATCTACGAGAATCAAGCACCTGTGTCGAGAAATAAATCAACGCCGGTGAGACGACCGCCGGAAATTCCGCAGAAAAAGAAAACCGCTGCGACTTTTCCAGCCGGCATTGAGCCTGACTTTGGACAAACAAATGAGGGGTTTCAAGATGATTATCCCGACTTAAGTAAATTGAACAGACGTTCGGAGGACGAACATTGCAACGATGGCCCTCGTTTGCCGCCTTCCCCGAATAAGTCACCATTGCGCCATCCTCCTGCACCTCCGACCAAAAAGAAAAGGCCCTCGTGGGAAGCAAAGCACTCAGATGCAGGGGGTGGTATACACCTGAGTGAATTGCAACAAAAGTTGCAATCGCAATTTAAAAATGCGAGTCCTGATGGACCCCAATCACCGAACGATTTACCAACGGGGCCACCGCCGCTGCCCCCTCAACAAACACCGGATGATATACCGCTGGGGCCTCCGCCCCTGCCGCCCCCTCAAACACCGAACGATTTACCATCGGGACCACCGCCGCTGCCTCCTCCTAGTTCAAAAAAGAAACCGGGTGTAGGAGTAGGAATGACAGAATTGCAAAGACAATTAGAATCACAGCTTTTAAAACAGTCCAATAGTGGAGTCGGAACTGCGAGTCGTCCGGGACCACCGCCAGTATCACCCAAAGCAGTTCCTCCCGTATCACCCAGATCAGTTCCTCCTGTGCCACACAAACCGAGTCCGCCAAGGTCACCACATAAACAAGGTATGTGAATCATTTTTAAGATATAAAGACAATGGGCCGTATTTTCGTACTAAACATGGTTTTAAAACCGTGTCTAGCTAAACTTGTGTCTAACTAAAACTCGTACAATTTTCATTTCATTTCCTTCGGAGGGGCATCAGGAGGGGCAAGCCTTTTGGCAGGGGGAAATTCTCCCACTCTAGTTACTTATGCCCCCGTGGACCAGTGGCGTACCCAGGGGGGGAGTCCAGGGGGCTGGTGCCCCCTTGAAATAACCCCGTCGGTAAACACAACCCTCCGTCTGTAGATTTGCGATTTTGACCATGCAATTTTTTTCTGCCGGTTATTTGAACAACGGCATCGCTACCCCACCCCCACCCCCCCCCCCCCCCCCCCCCCCCCCACTTTCAAGATTTCAGCTGCTAACAGGGAAAAAATTGTGCAAGTTTTATGATTTTTTTTGGAGTCTGTACATTTTGTTGTCGGTACATCATTCCATTTCGTCGGTACAACTATGGTAGTGCCCTCCCCCAAGTTTCCAAAAGCTGGGTACGCCACTGCCGTGGACATAATTATTTAATACACACGTTCTAATGGAGACTTTGAGTTTTGAGGGGGTTGGGGGGGCGGTTGCAGTTACCAAGCACATATCCTGTATTTGTCCCATATTGATCACTGCGCGGGCTAATTCATATTCTGTCCGCGTAATTTGGAAACGTCACAGATGCTAATCATGGCTTATCTTATCTTGATTCATCCAAATGTCTATCTAGCCTGTTTGGTCAAAACATAATTGGAAGTCACTATATAGGACAAGCGTGTGCAACCTGCGGCCCGCGGGCCACATGCGGCCCGCCAACGTCTAATCTGCGGCCCGCGAAGCAATCCTAACATTCGCATTGATGCGGCCCGTTTGAACTGGAACTCCCTAGTTTTACACAAATGGCGGATTGATTTAGTGGTGTGCTCCCTTATAATTAGTAGGGTGACGCGCTGCATTTAGTAAATATAACTCAAGGCGAGATTGCGTGATAAAATCCCTGGTTAAAATGGCGCTTGCAGCAGTAACAGCGAGTATAAAGAGGAAATTACACGAAGAGAAGCGGGTTTTCCATGAGCAATGGTTCCCCTCTCCCTATTACTCCTCCTCCGGACGTGTTTTGGAATGTTTGACAATCACTGCGGCCCGTGAATAGATCTCAAAATCACAATGCGGCCCGTGTGGTAGAAAAGGTTGCACATGCTTGATATAGGACATAAACAAAGTGTATGGCTTTCTTTTATTGAGGTCTTCATTTAAATATGCGCTATGTCAAGTATGATGATAAATGGCTGGATTCAAAGTATTTTCATATTATTGAAAGAAAAATATCACATTTCAAAGCAGTAAATATAAGTAGAGAAATGTATGAGCACCAATGGATTTCCCCTATCAAAACAACAAAATTGTAAAAACAACCTTGACTATATGACATTTTGATGACCCCATTCAATGAGAATCAAATTTTTCATTATCAAATGTATCTACATGGCTGAGTGCTTTAACACCTTCCCAGCGGCTATTGGTTTTACCATATAAAAAATAGATTTGTCAGAATCCTTTCCCAACTTTCATGGTCTACCTCAAGGATTACTGAACCAATACTAGGCATGTTTGTACTTATGTCAATGCATTTCTCATGGTGATTCCAAATATGGTAATGAAATTTAATAATTTTGACATTTTTGAAACATTTTGTGAACATTTAGAATGTCGTCTGCAGCCGCGCATGGAAAGCGTTAAGCCCATTAGGCCAACAAAAAGAAGAATTATTGTGTTGCCCTCAACGACTGACCCTAAAATCTCACCAATCGGGGACAATTTTTTGAAAATATTTATATTGTACCCAATTTGTCAAAATATTACTATTTTCTGCTTGAAATGAATAAGTTTGATTGAATATATTGCTTTTAAACTATTATGGGGGCACAGCACTAAATATACCACCCATTGGATTATGTGGTAAATAGAGCTAAAAGAGTCACGATTTTGGGTCCTTCTCTTTTTGGAATGTCTCGAATGCTTTATTCTAACAAACAAATATTAAAATTTCATAAAATCGTCAAGAACAGATACCCTTCAAATTAGATTTTACGATATGATCATTTAAACAGCGCCACCCCTATTTTCAGCCCGGACGCTCGCCTTCTGACCGCCTCCAAGCATGTGTGTTCATCCATGTGATACATTTTCGGTACAATCGAAAATCATTATTTTGCAATATCCTGAGCAATGCTACCCTCACGCCAAACTTATTCCCAAATGACCCCAATTTAGCACAACCTCGGTTTTTGTTTTTACCGTAACTTACTTAAAAAATGAGGAGTGATTTAGTACTGTGCGCCCTAATTATAACACACTAGAAACATTCAGGGGCGGAGCCAGAGATTGAGTTTACCGGGGGGCTGAAAAGAAGATGAACAATCTTTAATTTTGTGGTGTGGAATATCGAATGCGGTGCGCAGCACCGCCCTCCGAGCTGTGCTCGGACAGGGGGAGTCTGAGGGGGGATGTGCCCCCCTCGGAAGTAGAAAATTTTTCAATTTTCGAACTCATTTTGTGCGATCTGGTGTATACTTTTGACCAACAAATTATTGAAAAGCCACCTCTTCATTTCCAATATTTTTTTATATTTGTTATCAATGCAAGAAAGAAGTTGAGCATAACTGATATATTCTTGATTTAAAAATTCATGGTTTAAAAGCTCGAACAGGGGGGAGTCTGAGGGGGGATGTGCCCCCCTCAAAAGTAGAAAAAAATTCAATTTTTCAATTTTCGAACTCATTTGGTGCGATCTGGTGTATACTTTTGACCAAAATTTTTATTGAAAAGCCACTTGTTCATTTCCAATAAATATATTGGTTTTTTTTCAATACACGAAAGAAGTTGAGCATATCTGATATATATTCTTGATTTAAATATACATGGTTTAAAAGGTCGAACAGGGGGAGTCAGAGGGGGGATGTGCCCCCCTCGGAAGTAGAAAAAAAATCAATTTTTAAACTCATTTGGTGCGATCTGGTGTATACTTTTGACCAACATTTTATGAAAAGCAATCCCTTTCTTCCGTTTCTTCTCTTTTTTTCCCCTTCTTTTTTTCTTTCTTTACAAAAAAGTGGGGCGGCCATGGCCGCCCCGGTTGCGACGCGCCTATATAGGCCTACGTGTATATAACAACATACAACGTTATTTTATTCACCAATCAGTCACACAACCAAAGGCTCTTTCTCCCTTTCTCTCCCCCTTCCCCCTTTCCTCTCCCTCTCTCTTTTCCCTTTTTTTCTTTTTCTTTTTGGTCGATTTTTTACCGGGGGGCGCGCGCCCCCTCCGCCCCCCCTGGATCCGCGCCTGACATTAGTCAAATTGATCTTACCAATTTTGTCTGGTCATTAACCACGGTCTGTAGGTAATATTTGTGACCAGTCACATCAAAATGGACATGTAGTAGGCAAACACAGTTTTGAGATAGAGACCAATATATTTGGACTAAATATAAAGAAAATAATAGAAAAAAATATGCTTCTTCAAATCATATCATGTGATGTAACTTTTGTCAAAAAAAAAAAGGGGAAAAAAAGAATTAAGAAGGAAAATCGACCGACCGACCCGACTTCAAGATTTCTGGCACTTTGAGGGGCAACACAATTTTTTTTATTTGTGGCCTTATCAAAGCACATTCTATTTGCGCTTGGCAAGTCATAGTCCTGTGCCCTTTGTATTATCAGACACCGAGAAGGTACCTTGTTTCCTTGAGTTATTGACCTACAATAATGGTCCTGGGCATGTAGTACTTTGTCACATTGAGTTCTTAAAGGGGTACTTTTAAAGTGCTGTGTTGAAGGCTGCCCCCTCAATTAGGATAAAAAACGGGATTTCTACATTTTTACAATTGTATTACATACACAAACTTACAGCTGTTAAGGATTAAGAAAAATCAGCCGTCTTTGTGGAATAAAACATTGTTTTAAAATATTCCATCCCTGGCTCGGACAGCATTTTATGGTATACAGCGTTACGCTATTTTTCTTGTCGATTCAAATTACATACGATATTACATCAGGCAAATATTCCATCCCTGGCTTGGACAGCATTTTATGGTAAACAGCGTTACGCTATTTTTCTTTTCAACTCAAATTACATACGATATTACATCAGGCATTTTATTATCATCTGAAGTCATACTGTGGCTATCTTTATTGATGTACAAGTGTATGTCATTATTGTATTCAAAATCATGGTTTTTAGAGTAAAATAGAGTGAAAATAGATTGTTCGCTAGCGAACAATCTTTTTTTAACCCTTAAAACCCATGATTTTGAAGTAATTAGGAATCGTATCGCTCTGTAACTCAGAATATATTTATGATTTATGATCAGAAATGTAAATCTGCAAGAAAATGTACTTTCTAAAAAAACTCATGAATAGAGGCAGCCCCCTGGAAAAGATCACATAATAAGCCTTTAATCCACTTTTTCTTTCACACGGATGATTACAACATTATACCTGACTGATCCCCCGGGGGTAAAACCAATTTTATAGGCTAACAAATAGAGAGGTAAATGTTGTTTCCCCATGAACCTGCAGTATCGAGGTTGGAAATGTTAACAACATGTCCCTGGAGCGGTATTGTAGGTCAAAAACTCAATGATGCAAGCTACTATTATTTATTTTAGAACCATGGTAATAAGTAAACAAGGCACACATCAATACATACAACCTATTGTGATAATAGAAAACCAGTCCAAGTCCAATTATATTATTTATAACACAACTTCCTTGTACATGTATAGCATGCATTCTTGAAAGAAGTATGTCAAGGGAATATTTTAATGGATTTTATTATATTATATTTAAACCCACGTGTACTAAACTTTTTATTTCTGAAAATCTGTGCACAAATTTCTCAGATTATTTATTCTAGCAGAAAGGCTGTGTCATTAGCATTCATAAGAATTTTAGTTGGTTAAAATTGGTTGAGGAAAACACATTTTATGCCCAATTAGATACATTTTAAAAACCGAACAAGATTTGTGATATTTCTCTAATAAAGCCCTTTTGAATTTGACTATTGAATAACGGATCACACTCAATCCATTCCTCTCAAAATCAGGATTTTCAATGTTGACTGAAACCACCAGGACTTTTGATCGAAACTGTTAAAAAATTGCCCTCATGTTGAAAAGGATTTTGAACCCTGCAAGGAGTTATCAAAGCAATAGATCTTCAATGGTTATCTCTATTGAAATGTTGTGTGGAGCTGGTAGTATGACCGTTTCACCCACACCTGTATGACTAGCATGTTTGAAAAGCCCAGTAAATGGGTATTGATAGTCTATTGCAGCAATACATTATCTCATACTCTTGAAATATATTAATTTAATGCAAACATTCACTGATGAGATAGCTGCTGAATTGCTATTTATGAAGTTTAACGACACCTACTTCACTCAGTTTTTTATTACACATAAACTCGAACCCATGAGCGCCATTGGACAAAAGCGCCTGGGAACGAGAGTGATGTTTTATTTATGGATGTTGAGAATTTATTTCATGACAGGGCCGAACGGCTACATCGGCTTTTTGTGTTGAGCGACCTTGGTCCGAAACTCACATAGCTTCAAAAGAAAATACCCACTTGGCCATCCCTGTCTTGATTTATCTATGATACTTTCAAAGTCAGTTTCACGGATATTAATTTCGTGAATCCACATCCCTCTGGAAATTCAGGAAATTAAATCCCTTTTGAGATTAAGTGGTTTTACAATATTTGTCAAATTATTTATTTCTATAGATATCACAAATTAAGCCTATATAACCGTTGTCACTTATCGCCTAATCCAGGAAAGAGGTCTCACAAAGAATTACCCAAAATGATGTGATTTTTTTACTACCATGTCAACGCTACCACTTTTGTTTTGTTGTGTTGAAGTGATGACGGTTCTCCTTCATTCGTATATTTTGTACCATTTTTGATTTGCAATGTTTGTGTCGATGCGCCTGGAGCAACAGTTTTGTTGAATGTTGGCGCATTATAAGCTGTCATTATTATTATTATTATTATTATTACTGGTAAATTAATGACATGCATCTATTATATGAAACTGGGTCAAAGTTGAGTTTTTGTTTGATAAATTGAATGAATAATTTGGCAAAATTCCCTGAACAATAGATCTTTCAGGTTTGACATTCACATTGATCCAAAGTAGGGGAAGGAATTTTCAGACAATTTAATTGCTATCTATTGTGTATTTTTGGCAACTTTTTTGCCTTAAGGCAGTAAAAATAATTATAAAATAATAATACACAATTGATCTACTAGATCGACCCAGATTTTGTAAATTAAATATATATATATATTTTTTATTGGAATGTTTTACATTTTATTTATAAATTTGCAATTTTCTCACCCTCAAAGCAGGGGGAGGAAACACAAGTTTCAACTTCCAAAAAAGGGATTAAAAAGCACTGAAGAGCATCTGGGACCCCTGTACCTGGACCCTCCCCCAAAGTTCCAAAACCTTTTTGGCATTGTCCACTCTGAGATCTCACAAAAAGGCTGGTGATTCCACCTTTGCTGTCGGTGCTCCATGTATTTGGAATAACATGCCCATGGAGATCTGTGAAGCAGAGTCTGTGTCTTGTTTCATGCATATCTTGAAAACATATTTATTCCCATGTTGATTTTTGTTTTGTTGCTCACGCTTCTTTTTCTATGCTTTGATATGTATATATTTTGTTTATCATTGTAAAGCGCTGTGTTCTCTGTAGAGCGCTTAATAAATGTTTGTATAGATAGATAGATCTGTACCTGTGTGTATATAGATAGATGATTGCACAAAAGGAAACTCGGAGTAGCAACTACTGTTCCAAATGGTTTAACTCATATTTCGCTCTGCATCACATTGAGCACTCAGCAAGAAGATTGCTTCTTTACCAGTATAGATAGATAGATAGAATGTGACCTTTGTCAAAATATATGAACAATTCAGTCTTTAAAACACTCACCCCACAACCCAACCCCCTACACACTAAATGTGCACCGGGGGAAAATGATTGATGCATCTAAGTGTGTAATAAGTGAGAATGCGCAATCGTGACGTAATCAAGCGAAATGAGTCACATGTCGGCAGTTTTGACTTTTGATATTTGTCCATCATAAAAGCAGGTGAAAAATGCTACAGTATGGTCCAAACCCCACTAAAATTGAACTTCTAGATTTTAAGTTACAAACAGTTTACCAACTGAGAAAACAAGGTATAAGACATATGAATTTGTCACTTTTTACCTGTAAGTCAAAATCGTGATCGTGTCACAATTTCATATTGACCATGCACCCCCATATTTGGCATAAATATTATGTGCGTGTCAACCGACCAAGGATTCGAAGGCTGACTATTTTTAGTAACATTAGTAAGGAAATGGATACCAAAACATTAACCTTAATCATGACAATCTGTATGGTCCAGCTGCTCTTCAATTGGTTATTAATGTGACACATCCAATGAACAAGTATAAAGGGTGAATTTCAATGACTGCACATTATAGATTGCACCAAGGCTCAAGATAAGCGGGCGCTGGGCGATATTTACCACTCGATCCTCCTGCCATAGCGCCCGGTAATGCTGAAAAATAAACAACCGAGCGCTGATATTTTGTCCAAACCAGCGCCCGTTGATGATCGGAAAGCTTAACCAAAACCATGAATTTCGATTTGACAATACGATTTAATAAAAAGTTAGCTCCCGGTACACTGAAAGTAGCTCCTGGCTCTCAATAAATCCCATGATCCGGGCGCCACTTTGGAAAAAAAGTAGCTCCAGGTAAAAAAATGGTTATCTTGAGCCTTGGATTGCACACCACCAAATAGTAATTTGGTACTACCAATAGGGCCTAGGGGAGATTGGGGCAAGTACATACACCCTCGGGGCACTGGTTGGCTCAACATGTGATTCTCATCATTGGGTCCACTGGTTGAATTTGGCAAACACGCAATATATTCCGCTGTTTGTTACGAGCTTTCCACAGTAACATGTCAGATCTCAGTATAATGTTTGTCACAAGATTATCTATAAAGGCGACGAATCCCCCCCCCCCCCCCCCCCCATCCTGTTTTACGGGCGTACGGACCTGTCAAGTAGGGTCGGTCGGGCGATTTCTTTTTGTATTTTTTTTAAAACCTAAAATGACACCAAATTCGGCAAAAATCGGGACATTTTGTTTAATTTTGTTATAGATTTCATTGGCCTGTAAGGGAAACATACTCGTCAATTGTTTTAGGCAGAATACATTCTATATAGATCTTCAATATTAAAGGCATATTATGTGATCTTTTCCAGAGAGCGCCCTCTATTCATGATTTTTTTTAGAAAGGATTTAATTGCAGATTTACATTTCTGATCATAAATCGGACATACATTCCAAGTTACAGAGTGATACGATTCCTATTTACCTCAAAATCATGGTTTTAGAGTGAATTTAGACTAGAGTAAAATAAGTTGTCGGACAAAAATCGACAATCCGACAGTTTATTTTCACTCTAAAACCATGATTTTGAATTAATTAAGAATCGGTTCGCCCTGTAACTTGGAATGTATGTACGATTTATGATCAGAAATGTAAATCTGCAAGAAAATCTGCTTTCAATTTTTTTTTCGATGTTGAGGGCGTTTCCTGGAAAGATCACATAATATACCTTTACAACAGTGATTTGAATTATCAGTCTAAAGTTCGGAAACATTAACACGAATTTGACCTTTTAACCACACAAAGCAATAGAGACCTGTTATTGTCGGTGGTGTGGAATCATAAGAATGATATTATTTTAATGGTTTATCTTGATTGTGATATTACGTGCAAATGTTCAATTTACCTAGGATCAAAGTTTTGATTGCTTTGTGATTTTGGTATGTGTACATGTAGCTTTATTATGACAAGCAGAAATTTAGCAAAGTGGAAAATTGCGATACACAACAAAGACCGTGCATTATCCCTCTCTGCTTTGAATGGACCATTTGGCTTTTATTTAACTTTTGCTATTCATAAAAACCCAATTCAAGGATTTTGCACACAATTTCATTAACACCATTACAACTTTTTTGAAAACAAAAATTATCTGATAATCTTTAAGAAAAACACACCTCAAATGTGCCAAATTCTGGTTGGTTTTTCTTGTATATAGTGCAGCAGGTTTTTCTTGTATTTTTGTTCTTATTTTAATGCAATTCTATGGGGATTCCAAATATGGTGATGACAATCCATATTTGACCATTTTTTAAACATTTTGTGAAATAATTATTGGAAATGTCGTCTGCAGACAACTGCTGCGTGGAAAGTGTGTTACTCAAGGTTTTAGTACCTTGGTCAGAGGTTTTTAGTAACTTGGTCAGAGGTTTTAGTTACTTGGTCAGAGGTTTTAGTTACTTGGTCAGAGGTTTTAGTAAATTTGGTCAGTACCAACCAATTGTAACTGCTGGTAAAATATGGATTCTGTAGTGAGGCATTCTCGCTGGGTCTTGAAATAACATTTCAAACAATCACATGATGCATTTCTGGTATGTTTTACTAGGAACATTTCCTCTATCGTTTGTTTAGGGTTTCAATTGCTTGATTGTTTTATCAATCATTTGAATTCCTGGTGGGGGGGGGGGGGGGGCACTCATGTATGAAAGTTGTAATCATCCGTGTGAATCCACTGTTAGCAGATGTCTCCCCTAAAAACAAACACAAGTGAGATGATTTTGACTTCAGACCATTTTATTGTTGAAATTGCCAATTTAATCACACTTAGCGAGCAAATTTGTTACACAAGGCTTAGGCCAAGAAAAATAATAAGTTGGTGTTGCGGCTGTTGCCCTCAGCGACCGACCCTAAAATCGTAAAAACTAGGGTCGCATTTCTTTTTTTTTTAGATTTAAATTTTATTAAAAGTGTCTAAATGTTCCTATTTCTTGCTTGAAGTTGAAATGAAAAAGTAAGCTTAAATAAAAAAAAATTAGACTATTGTCACACTCGAAACATATGGGCCTATATCAATTTTGTCTTGACATAAACCATATATTTTTCAGCCAAAAAAAAAAAAAAAAATTGGAAAAAAAAGGATTTCCGACCGACCGACCCGATTTTAAATTTAGGGCAACACAATTTATTATTTTTCTTGGCTTTATTTGCACGCTTTGTGTACCTTTTTTGAACATATTTTAACATTATACAACAAAACTTGTCATCTCTAAATGTGTGGTTTCTGCTGCCACTGATGCCTGGGGTACTAACTAGTACTGTACCCCCCCCTCCCCCGAGCACTGATGCTGATTGTATGAGTAAATGATGGACTTTTGTAATATTATGTATTAATGAGTTGCTAGTTGCTCCCGGGGGGGGGGGGGGGGGCAGTCAAACATAATAGTGTACACATGCGTGACAAAAAAAACGCGTAAAAAGGGGTGTTTTTTCAGTGTTGGACGCGTCACGCGAGTGACGCGTTAAGGGTATCAAAAACGCTGATTTTCAAGAAAAAGGGTGGCTTAAAATACCGGTCGAACGTGTTTAGGGTAACTTGTTTTGTTCCCCGTTCCCAGAAGAATGTTATCCCCGTTTTTGAGATTTCTTTTGAGCGTCTCATTTCCAATTTGAGAATGCATGTGTGTCACTCGTTTCTAGCGTCATAATCGCCATAGCAAACCGAGATAGCAAAGACCGTCCCCAAGACTGTCGTTTTGTAGCGTTCACAATATGCGCTAGAGACGGGAGAATCCTGACGAACTGCAACGGGCTGACATTTCAGCTGATAATTTTGACAGCGGTAGAATTCTGACCCGGGAATTCTGTTTAGGGGTCATATTCTGGCAAGAACTTGTTTAGGGGTCAAAATTTGCAAGGAAAGCGCGCTAAAAACTTGTTTAGGGGGTAATTTTGCTTGCAGAGTAAAACTTGTTTAGGGGGTGTCTGGAAAAAATTTGGTCACGCGTGTGTACACTATTATGTTTGACTGGCCCCCCCGGGTAGTTGCTAGCTGGTAAACATTCTGAAAATGGTCTATAGTTTGATCAGATCCAAATTGGTGAAGCCTCCTTACTGCAGCGAATGAATACAGAAGGATGCAGGCGCGCATGACAGCAACAGCGCACTGTGCATCAAATGCGTGTGTCCAAAACCGTGTGCATGTGGCCCTAATCGCCCGTGTACGCTTGGATAACTTTTGCGCGCGAAGAGATCAAAACAAATATTTCTCACCAATTTGGAACTGATTAAACAATAGAAACATACTGAATTAGTATGTGGATATTGCGCAATAATAAAAGCCCAGCTCAGCCCTTGTATGGCAAAAGGATGTATCTTATATGTACTTTCCTAATGATTTACTTCCTTTTAACATGGATTGTGTTAACTTGGTTCAATAATCCTCAACTTGTAAAGACAATAAAAGTAATTTACTGCCTTTTACCACTACATGATTGATGGAGAAAAAAGCTTGATCATGTTAAAAGGAAGTATACTATTAGAAAACTACATATAAGATACATTCTTTTACCATAAAAGGGCTGAGCTATAGATTTTTATTAACAAAGTCATTTATTTTTTAAATCCCTCAATATTAGGTTTTTCCCTTCTGGCAATGAATTATTCTATATGAAAGCATTACCAAAAAACACCACAAAACCCCAGTTTTTGAGAAAAATAAGTGGGTATGGGGTGGGGTGGGCTTCTCTGTACCAAATAATGGAGTGTGTCTTTAAATACAAGATGTTATATTGATGGTTGTAGTGCACTGTAAGGTTGTGGAAGCTCTAGTTCCTGTAATATGGTCAGTCAGGAAGTTGAAATAGCTTCCTGTAGGTAGAGGTATATTTTCCATAGCTTTTTAAATAATTTCCACCAACAAAAATTTAGATTTTATTTTTTAGAGAATTTTAAAAAAAAATGGAGGGGGGGGGGAATTAGTGGGGCAAGTTTGACAGTGTGCCCCTCTTTCCACTTGTAATTTATGCCCTTCTGTGTAATTAAAGCTCATGAATTTACAATCTTCTTTATAGTGTTTTAATCCTATAATAACTGAGGATTAAATTAGAAAGAATATCAATTTGGACAGTGGCACAAGATAACTTTTCTGTTTCAAGACACAGGAAGCATAGACAATGATCAGATTCAGATTTCAAATGATTGCTTCCCCCTCAATTGGAAGATATTTAATACCTATACAGAAATGGGACACCAGCCAACATAATGTGAATCTAGTACTAATAGTATGTAGGTATATTGAGCAATAAAGATCCCATCAGTGACCAAGGGAAATGGTAAATCCTGGAGTTGAAGGGTATATACACCACCAATGCACGTCCTGTAAAAGTTGATCACAGCAATAGTTCCTTCTTTCGGTACAAATTGAGAGGTTTTGATAGACTATTTTCAATTCTATCAATTAATTTTGGGTATTACACATTATTATGAGTTGTGCAAATTGCTGAACTGTTGAACTCAATATTTTTGCGGCTGCCGGTTTAGAGGACACGTCAGCCCTCCCCCGCTCTCAAGTTTCTGACTCGTCGGCACCCACCCCCTCCACCTGCCCTCAAATTTCTGACTGGACGGCAAAAGTTGATGACAGCCTGGTTGTTTGCCCGTAGAACAGGTTTTCCCCCCTGTTGCCCAAGTTGAAGATTCAAAAACAATACCAATATTGATTATAGATTGTGATAATAAAATGTATATGTGATGCGATCTGTGAAAACCCGCCACATGGTGGCAATTTTCATATTGGAGATATTTATATCATAAGAAATCTAAAACTGTGCTGATTACAGAACTGTTTCGATCATTTTTCTATGATCACTACAAAAAAAGTTATGAGTGAATGATGATTGTGATGTCATAAAAAGCTACAAATCAAGAAATCATGTAAACAGGCCAAAAAAGATACATACTTCAATAGGTTAATAATAAAAGTGACTTAAGTAAGTTTTTGAAGGTGAAATTTCATGAAAGATGATGACACAAAGTATTGGAATTTAATTTTCTTTAAAAAAATCTTTAAAAAACAAACAAAAAAAACAACAAATTTAAAATAAAAAAAATTAAAATTAAAATTTTACCCACACTCCCTAGTTCACATTTTGCGACATCCGACGGGTTTTCACAGATTGCATCACTTCACATATAAACAAATAGTTATTTTCTTTCTCCAATTGATGAATCATTTGGCCAATTATGGTGTTCTGATGCAGCTTTAGACAAAGGTAGTGAGTGGGTCCAAATTGATTGCAAACTCTGATTCAACTTGCATTGTACGTGTATGTGTTTATAAAGACAACATTGGATTATAGTTCGTTCGCAACCGAATTGGCAAATTTGGTCAGTATGCAACTGGATTTGGAGACGCCTTCATATTGAAAAGAACTATTAGCATACAAGATTGGGATTCCATTGTTCTTGCACAGATAATGATAAACCCTGAGGATGGGCACTCCAATATTGGGGTGGGGGGGGGGGGGGGTATATGTAAGATTGTTAAGACCCCCTTCAGCTTCAATCTCACATGACATCATTTAAAAATGTCAATTAAAGACCTTTTTGCTTTTGAAAATTGAATCGTTTGTCATCCAAAAAAATCAAAGTTTGCAAATTTCTTACATAAAGGAAATCCTTGCCATTAGTAGGAGCCCCAGAGCTCTAAATTCGGCTTTAAAATGGTTTGACCCCTGACCTCCGAACATACTCCAAAAGGAATACTTTTATGATAGATTCATATCTTGTCTACAAGAATAAAGTGTCCTGCTCTTATGATTCTCTTGCGAATTCATGTTATTGGCAATACCTGTATTCCCCTATATATTCACATAGACAAAATCACATAAAACAACTCGTGTTAGGGGTAGGGGTAGTATTATGGCCATAAAAACATGAAATAACTGTCAAAGTATGTATAACTATACATAATATCTATGGGACAGAACTGCTTCACAAGTTGAGATAGTTATTTATAGTTATAATATCAATGTTACAGGTAAAATAGCTAAATTGAGCATTGGAAAAAGTCACAAAAGGGTCAAAAATGCTTATTTTTGTAACTTTTTCAATTGTTCCATGACATTTTGGACCGATATCCATGACATTAAAATGAGAAAAGCTAATATAATGTGACAAGTAGTTCTTTCTTTAAATTTATAAACATAATTATATGTAGTTCTGACATTTCCTTTCAATGTTATAGTCAATATACTACTCAAACCCTTACGAGAGGTGCTATTACTTCATTTCTACTATGTGAATACACGGGGAATATGATTTTTTCCATAGCCTAATTTCGCAAGAGAATCGTAAGAGCAGTACCCTTACGAAAATGCCATGCTCGTTACAAGCTTGAAACATGCTCGTTACAAGCTTGAAACATGTTCGTTACAAGCTTGTTACAAGCTCGTTTTTGAAACAAACCGAGCTTGTTACAAGCTCGTTTTTGAAACAAACCGAGCTTGTTACAAGCTCGTTTTTGAAACAAACCGAGCTTGTTACAAGCTCGTTTTTGAAACAAACCGAGCTTGTTACAAGCTCGTTTTTGAAACAAACCGAGCTTGTTACAAGCTCGTTTTTGAAACAAACCGAGCTTGTTACAAGCTCGTATTTGAAACAAACCGAGCTTGTTACAAGCTCGTATTTGAAACAAAACGAGCTTGTAATAAGCTTATTTTTGGCGAGCTAAAACGAGCTCAAAAATTACAAGCTCGTATTTGAAACAAACCGAGCTTATTGCGAGCTACGAGCTCGTATTTGAAACAAACCGAGCTTGAAACAAGCTCATTTTTGGCGAGCTACAAAATACGAGCTCAGAAATGACAAGCTCGTATTTGAAACAAACCAAGCTTATTGCGAGCTACGAGCTCGTATTTGAAACAAACCGAGCTTGAAACAAGCTCATTTTTGGCGAGCTACAAAATACGAGCTCAGAAATGACAAGCTCGTATTTGAAACAAACCGAGCTTATTAAGAGCTACAAGCTCGTATTTGAAACAAACCGAGCTTGTAACAAGCTTATTTTTGGCGAGCTAAAACGAGCTCAGAAATTGGGAGCTCATATTTGAAAGCTCACAATCATACCTGTTACAAAAAAACAAGCACGTATCCGGGAGACAAATACGAGCACAAATCTGCGAGCTCGCGATGGATGTGCACATGTTAACGGGATTGCTAACCACAGCGCCGGACTTCACACGCATTTAATAGCACGTTCCCATCGCGCCGTAGCAGCGCGATAGATAATGCATTCAGCGTTCGATGCGATATCTCAGCTACAGTGTGTTGATCGTTATTTACCTCATGCCATAACAGAGCGACAATGCAATGTGTTGAAAGTACGGTTACGGCTGGCAAATGCAAATCCTGAACCTGCACCTATGGATGAGTTGTCCCGGGGATCCAGGGTGCAGGGAACCAGAATACCGGTGTTCATGTTTCCTTTCTCCAAGTTTGAAGTCAATCGGGCAACTTTTACGATTTGACCCCTGGATGACCTTTGACCTCAGATGACCTATGCAAATTAGACCGCCAAAAAGCAGCCACAATTTTTTTCCATGGCCTACCTATCGCTGAAAGTTTGAAGTCAATCCGTCCATCCGTTCAAAAGATACAGTATTCTGGAAAAAAGGCTAACCAAAAATGCTAACCAAAAGGCACACACGGACGGAAGTCACATACATTAAGCATGTTTTACTGCCGGCAGGCATTACTAGTGAGCTTTGCATACATACAAGAAGAAAAATAAACAGGGGTTCTGTACAACCAAGGAGTTATCATATAGTTAATATAATAACTCATTGGTACAGTTAAGCCCAAGAAGGCAGGGGCAAAGGTGCATGACTGATTGTGTAGCAAATCAGGAGCATACTATAGGCCCTAGCCTAGCTCCAGGCCTGACACTAGCCTAGCCCTAGGCTAGGCCTATGCAATATAAAAACCTTCTCAAACTGGTAAACTTCTCCATCTAGGGAGCAAATATTGGTACCATAATATACTGAACAGCCCTTGTAAAGGACTGACTAGGTAGCAAATCAAGAACATATCACCAGGCCTGATACTATGCAAGTGAAAACCTCTGTATAGCAAGGCATAGTCAGTGCAAGGGAGCAGAATTATGCAGTCAAAATACCCTAAGCAAGTAATGTAAGGGTGCAGAATTGTGCAGTTCAATTACCCTGACTGAGTACCAGAGTCTAGGCATGAAAACTGCTCTGATGCCTGAAGGTCCTGACATAACTACTAATATTAATAACCCAGTAACTAATACAAAACCTGAAATCAGAGAAAGGCTTCAGTTGCATGATGTACAAAGAGCAAAGAGAAAATTCCCACAGGCACAGCCATGAGAAAGTCTTGCAGGGCTGGTTGCTATGAATGACACTCAAAACAAAAGAGGGCGCTATTTATGAACAACCACCAGAAGGGGTCACACACAAAGCTATATATTCTGTTTAGGTACACCTCTTGGCTAGTATAATACAATCAGTTATTAACCTTCCCATTTGGTGAGAAATAAATTTGATACACATTAATTCTTTGAAATTGATTATAGTTACGTTGCATTGATTAAACTTACAAACTAAGTTTTGAAGTGCAAGATTTGCAAACTCAAAAATGTACGAGCTTGCATGCAGACTATTAATTTAATTCCAAGTCCGAAGTTTATGTGCTCGTAACAAGAAAGCGCGCAAAATGTGTGCAAGCTTGCAATATTACATGCTCGTAAAATGCGCATAAAATGATTACGAGCTCGTAATTGAGAATGTGCTCGTAATTTGTGCTTGTAACAAGAAAGGGCGCAAGATGTTTGCAGCTCACAAATATTACATGCTCGTAAAAAGCGCGTAAAATTATTAAGAGCTCGCAATTGAAAAAGGGGTCGTAAGAATCAAGCGCGCAAGATGCTTGTAAAAAATTGTAAGCTCGTAATTGACAATGTAAGCTCACACATGCACGCAACGTGCACATTTTCCAGCTTTTGATCGTAAATGTGATTACGAGCTTTTGCACATATGAGCTAGTACGAGTTCACATTGCTCCGAGTGAGCTCGTGTGAGCTTTCTACGAGCACATACGAGCTCGTAACATGCTCACCAAGCACGTTACAAGCTCGCTTTGTTGATTGCATTTTCGTAAGGGTACACTTTATTATTGTAGATAAGATATGTATCTGTCATTAAAATGTAAATTTAAGAGTATGTTCGGAGGTCAGGGGTCAACTCCTAAATTTGAGGCCTGGGGCTCCTATTACATGGAACTTTAGCGCTCAGATATGTAGCAATATTATTATACAGACAACATCTGTAGGTTAAAGTTTTTTAAAGTGCCGCGTTAAGACAAAATCGGCTTTAGAAAAGAAAGAAAAAAATGACCTCGCCATATTGATCGAAGCTATGACAAAACAGTTACGAGATTTCCACATAACCAGTTTATTTTTCTTATTAAGAACGCTGCATGAGTGCTCTTGTAATAAGGCAACAAAAAAAAGAAGATGGTTGGTTGCCCTCCGTGACCGACCAAAAAATCGCGAATTTCGCCGGTCGCTTTTTTATTTTTATTTTTATTAAATATTTTTCTCAACACTTTTTTCTCATTCTCACATGCTTTTTCACAGTTAAAATATAAACACCACATGTCAGAGGCGATAAACAGCATTGAAATTTGTATTTAAAAATAGTCATATTAAAAACACAATCACGCCCCCATAAAAAATTTAAAAAAACGCTCCCTAAAAAAATATATAAAAACAAGGTATTTACAAAAATCTGGTCAACGTCCTAAAATGAAATTAACAGACGACAAAGGAAATATGAAAAAGAAGATTTAGACAGTGTATGATGTATTTTAACAAAAACACTTTGTGATTATAATTTTCAGATGTTCTCGGGTAAACTTACGTTACGCAGCAGAATCAAGGTTTATTTAACACATTATTTTGCATCTCAGCTAACATTGCCAGCTTCGGAAAATACTAGCAGCTTCCAAGAAATATCCAACCATCCCATAGTAATCACGACTTTCCACCACATTGTTATCCCATAATAATCACCCTTGGGCCCCGGTAGTTACATTTGATACATAACTCTCTATTCAAAACTAAGCACCAGCGAAATAACGAAGCAAAATATTGCGCAATAAATATCCCATAATAATCGCAGACATGCTGGGCATATGCGCATTATAAAATGTTTTGATGTTGATTAAGTGAGAGAAGTCCAGGGTTTTATTTTAATTATCATTTAATTCGCAGAAGAAAAAAACGATTTGTACACTTTAAACCGCCATTAATGTGAAACTAAATGAATAATATAATTGATGACAAATTTTATAGAAAAACAAGAAAAGTACACGCCCCAGACCGGGCTCGAACTCCCGTAAATGTTTCAAAAAGGACGTGAAACCAACGCCTTAACCACTCGGCCACTTAGTACATACAGAATTTGAAAGTGACAAATTATTTATACTAAACAGAATATAAACACGACGAATGTCGCAGATTTTGCAAAACTCTATCATTTGTTTTATATTATTTAAACCATTTCTCCACAATTGTAACAACATATGTGTTCATATTTTCATATCCAGATATAATATACATTTTAAAGACATCTGGGTACAAATACTGATTCAAGATACATGAAAGCAATTCATAGACTCTACCACAAAGCCTGAATCTGAATTCAAATGTCAACGTCCTTTGGGACGTTGACAAAAATGCCCATAAAAAGGGGAAAAAAAGAAAAAAGGATCGACCTACTGACCCTCCAAAATGTTGCCCTGAGGGCAACCATTTTTTTTTGGCTTAAAGACAAGCCTTTTTAATTGTATACATTTGTACCATTTTTGCCTATTTGGTACCAAACAAACAATAACAATTTCACTTTCTGTCCTATATTGCATTATTATGGGAACAGGAAATAGACAACAGTGTACAAATGTTGTGAAAAGATATACACTCGGCCTTGGGGTTTATTTACGCTTGTGCAATATGTACCTTATATAGGGAAGTCTCAAGCTGTTATTATAACAATGAATACTTAGAAATACTGTGATTCCTTGCATTAGGAATACAGTTTAGAGAAAAGTTGTTTCTCTTTTAGACGAAAAAAAACCCCACCCTGTTCTACGGGCTAACAAACCTCTGAGGTAGGGTCAGTCGGTTGGTAGTTCCACCCTCAAAAGTTTCTGGGAACGTGATACCGAGTCAGACATTTTGAGAGGAGGAGGAGGGGGGTGGTTGCCGTCGTCACAAATGTGTTGAGAGGGATGACAGGGGTGAAGTGCTGTCCTCCAAAACGGCGGCACACAGACAAATATTGAGCTCGTTGACCACCAATTTATCGGGAAATTATTTGGGTTAAATTTTAATCAATTTCTAAATTATTTCACAAATTTTAAACAGTTTTGAATAATTTCTAAAATATAAAATAGGTTGGTTGGGCCCCTAGAATTGGAAATCTTTTTCTCGTCAGCTTATGGTTAGATTTTTCATGTAAATAAACTAATTTAGAAGATGTTAGGCACGTTCAGACCTAGCTGTTTAACTGGAGCTAAAGGTCGAGTTAAGGTCGAGTTGAGTTTAAGTCGTAATTATGGTCGAGTTAGCTAGTGCCCGTGTGGACAGCAGTTGTGTTAACTTAACATTACATTATCACGACCAATTTACCTCTGGAAAAAGTAAGAGGTAAAGTCTTCACTCGACCGGTCGAGTCGAGTCAACTGTCCATATGGATGCGTCGTTTTTGTTACATGTACGTCCTTGTTCGATATACAACTAAATTTATAAATGAAGTAAGGCAAGTTGTTCCTCAACATGTCTGTGATGAGAAGGCAATTGCTCTCGTCTTGCTACATTCCCTTATTTGAAGGCACTGTAATGATTGAAATTAACTGTTGCTTTCTAATCTTACTATAAATCTGGAAACGGTGTGTGTTTGTGTGTTGGGGTGTTTGTGTGTTTATTTGTTATCCTTATTTCTCCGTTAGTTGTGATCAAAGTGGCGCCTAATTTAAATAGTATAAATAAACGGCTAATTGTATATAGATTGAAACCAAAGAACAAAAGCCTCAATAGTACCATATCCAATTTCACGCCATTATATAATACAAGAAAATTTGTAAAGCTAATTTCTCTTCGTTTTTTTTTGCAACATCTAGTTTGTTAGTAGAACTTGTCTTTTTTGTCTAGGTTCAACAAAGATGTAGCTGGTTGCTTTAAAACCTCCGGAACTTAACTCTAGGGCAGGAAGTCGTGATAAATTTGACGGGTTGTTTGGTCGTCGTGTTAAACTTTCGTGTGGACAACCAGTCGAGTTAGCGAAAATATTCTTGGTATTTTATCACGGGTCATAAAATATTTACCTTGAGTTACAATCTAAGTCTGAACACAGATATTTCGCTTGCAAGGCATATCAAAGGTGGCAGGGGATCTTGAAAATGATATCGTCAATCATAAATGCTCTTCAACATACATTGTATATAAGATAAAACTGCTCAACGGTTATGCACAGGAAGTATGCTTTATACATGTTCAGGGGCATGAGCTCATATACAATGTTTTAATAAATGTGTTTTGGCCCTGTTTAGAACAGACTGCCCAAAGGTTAAACATAGCAAGTATACATGCTGAAGGGCCAGATGGAGATACAAGGTTTTGACAGAAGCGACGATATGGGAGGGGGGGGGGGGGGGGGGGGGGGGCTGCCCTCACCTTCACCATATAACCAATTTTGGTGTGCCCATTTTCCAAAATTCTGTTTACAGCCAAAAGTGTTCACACTACATTATTCTTTTCCCCTCATTAACAGGACCAAATCATTTGTAAAAATTACTATACAATGATCAATAAAAGTCATAATTTGTGAAGATTTGGAATGTAAAACTGTAATACATGTACTACACATTGTTTATGAGACATTTTATTCGCATGACATAACAGCAATAATATGAGAAGAAATCTTGCTAGTCTTGTGTTTATGATATCTAGTTGGTGGTAAAACATATCAGATTACTGTGAACATGTAGATCAAATCCGGTGGGGAGGGGGGGAGGGGGGGGGTACTCGGATAAGGTTTGGTCAGGGGTGTACCGCTAGAGATTCAAAACCCCTACCCATTTTTAAGGGTGATTTTGGAAAAAATGGTACCCATTTCTAAGGATTTTGCTTCATTATAGACCAAATTTTTCGCAAATTATCGGGAAAATATACCACTTTTTTGCCAAAAATAGACCCATTTGTAAAAAGTGACCCCATTATTAGGGATTTTCCAACACAAATCATACCCCATGTTTAGGGATTTTTTGCAAAAAAAGCGACCCATTAGAGCAGCACATCCCCATACCGTATTGGGCGATCAAATACACACGTTTGTATCAGTTTGGTAGAACAGTCCGGTGGCGTCACTAGGGTTAAGGTTCTCAATGGGGTGGGGTGGGGGCAGGCCTGTGATCAGGGGGAGGGGTGGGGGGCATTTACCAACTATATCTTTGGTTATATGCATAGAGTTTGGCATTTGATTTGTGGGGGTGTATCGGAGTGGAGGGCAAGCCTTTTGGCATGGGGGGGGGGGTTGCTGTATTTCCACCCACCTTGCCCCCTCTAGTTACGCCTGTAGAATAAGTTAATGAAACAAATCTTTTGCAGTGCAGTATGGTGGATGGATATTAACTAACACAATTACAAATAATCAGAAGCTCAAGACTGCTTTGTATATATGACGCGATCAAGCGAAATGAGTCTTATGTCGGGAATATCAATTTTGAGTTATAGGTAAAATAATAAAGTTACAAATTCTTATGTTTTACTTTGTTTTCTCAGTTGGTAAAGTGTTTGTAACTTAAAAACTAGAAGTTCTATTTTTGTGAGGTTGGACCATACTGTAGCATTTTCCACCTGCTTTTTAATGATGGACAAATATCAAAATTGGAAACTTCCGACATGTGACTCATTTCGCTTGATCACGTCACATATAAATTATATAACTTCAAATTATTCACAAACAAGGGCTGTAAATGTGGAAAATGTTACGCTACATTTATTTTTGCTCTTTTCACGCTCTAACCAACTACTGTGAAAATAATAACATGAGAAAGTATTTCTTTTGCATAAT
This sequence comes from Ophiura sarsii, assembly GCA_035610835.1. Taxonomy (NCBI): domain Eukaryota; kingdom Metazoa; phylum Echinodermata; class Ophiuroidea; order Amphilepidida; family Ophiuridae; genus Ophiura; species Ophiura sarsii. Next base: position 16,164,078 of record CM069447.1, read on the forward strand.
GCACCTAACACATAAAGTCGGGCAAAAGTGTCTGACGGGGATGTTGAGATAGCACAAGTGGACAATACAATTACAAATCCATATAGGAAACCAATTGTAGTGCAACTTTGTTGTCGTTACTCGTGGTTATTATAATCATCATAACTTTAAAAAAGTATCAATTCGATTTTTATGAATGAGGTATCAAACTATGGAGTAGAAATTTGATCAATTAAATGTATATCTCGAGGTATCAAACTATGGAGTAGAAATTTGATCAATTAAATGTATATCTCATACTTTTGGTATCGATTATTGATTTTGTATTAGCCATGCACCATCAAAGCCCCCAGTCACGGATTTGTTGTATTAGGTGTTAGGTCTATGTGATATGATGAAGCTACAAATTGCAAATTTACAGACATTCAAAACAGTTAAAAATCAGCATATAGGTATGTTTGCACAAACAAGGGCAAACAAAGTGGGTCGGTCCCGGGGGGGGGGGGGGGGGCACTGACATTGGAAAAGGGTATAGGTATGTGCCGCGCTGAAGACCCCCTTTTTCACCCTCTGTTGCTAACTCTTAAGACCCCCCTTTTGAGTCTGCATCAGTTCTTAAGACCCCAATTTTATTGAAAATTCGAAATTTTGCGTTCCAAAGCCCCAATTCTGCGAACATTTTGTGTTCTAAAACCAAAAAAACACGAAAATTTGCGTTCTTGCTAATCAAAATTGAACTATAGGCCAGTTCTCAAGACCTTTAAAAAAAAAATCAGTTCCTAAGACCCTATTTTTCGTCATAAAATCCACTCAGTTCAATTCTATAGCCCCCCCTTTTAAGATCCTGGGCGGCACACCCCTGCCCCAAAAAAGTTGAGTGCCTCCCCTGGGGGTCGGTCAGCCAATTACCTTTTTTCAGGGAGGGTATGGGGATAAATAAAGTCAAGGACAGTTTGTTTATCTATTTAGCAAATTCAGATAAAAAAACATACATTTTATTCACCATAAAAAATATCTTTAAAAAAAAGAACTAGAAAACGTTTTGGGGATTTTATGGGTCGGTCTGGTTTGGGCAAACAAACTTCTTATTTTTTTGCCTTGACTAATATTTCACAATATAATAGATCCTAATTTTATGCCCAATGGACCCACCACAGGTACAAACTTATCTATCAAGCAGACAAAACTGTGGAGGGAATTCCCCTCATGATTACCTTGCACATATTTTGTGGTTGGACGATTTCAGTCAGACAGTACTGAAGAAGGCCAAATCAGTTGGTTGGACTGGACTGAGCAAACTGACTTTGTATAAGGCCAAAAAAACAACAACTTTATCTCAGCACCTTTTGGCTAAAAAGCTATGTGCTGTGCTATGATTTTAAAAAAAAATTATTGATCTATTTTACATAAGAATATTAGCTATATCCTATAATTATGTGATTTTTTCAAATACATGAACTATGTATGATGTGGCCTTTCCACGTACAGTATATTTACCTATGGCCAGCTGTGTAAAATACTAGCATTTTGGGTGACAAGTTTTGCGATACTTCGCCGATTCCAAATTTCACATCTATAATATAAGTTGCCAAATATTGCCGAAACAAACTATAGTCAAAAAGAAAAATATATATATATTTTTTTAATGATTCTTGAAATTAGCTGAATGTTTCTTGAAACAACAAAAATTGCATATAAGGTAAACACATGTTGAACTTTGACTTTAAAACATAACTTAACTAAAGGCAATCCTCAAAAATGTGTTTATCTTACAGGGTGATACGATTCCTAATTACTTCAAAATCATGAATTTAGAGTGAAAATAAACTGTCCTGCTAGCAGGACAGTTTATTTTCACTCCTTAAACCATGATTTTGAAGTAATTATAGGAATCGTATCTCGGAATAGATTCATGACTTATGATCAGAAATGTAAATCTGCAAGAAAATCTGCTTTCAAAAAAACAATCAAGGATAGAGGGTGTCCCATGGAAAAGATAGCATACTATGCGTTTAAGAATAGAACTAACAAAAACGTTCTTCAAAATTGAAGTACACCAACAGTTCTTAAAATCAAACAAATTATGAACCAGAGATGGAGGGTCTTTATGAACCAAAGATGGATCTTCATGAATCAAATATTGCTCTTTATATAACATTTTTGGAGAACCATTAGAGGTTTTAAATACAGGACAGTTTTAGAACCACTCTAGAACCCCTTTTCTTAGGATGTAAACAGTGGCGACGCCAGCCTCATAATTTTTTTTTTTGGGGGGGGGGGGGGGAAGGGGGCAATAATTTTTTATCTGTCATTTTGTTCTAATTTTAACTAAATTTGAATATTTGTTTAGCCCCCCCCCCCCCCACAAAAAAAAATTGGGGGGGGGGGGATCACCCCTTTACCCCTGTGTAGTGCCGCCACTGAGTGTTAAGTTCTTTGTGAGATGGTACTGACCATAAGCACTTCACTGGCAAATTGCCCCAGGCTGGGGTAGTTAGATATATTTTTGGTAGGGATGTGCCCCCAGCAAAATGAAAATTGACCTTAACATTTACCGGGGGAAATGGACCCATATGTTTACCGGAAACCCATCCTTTCCTATATATTTGACAGATTTTGGCTAAAATTTCGGTGACAAATGGCCAAACTAAGGATATTACACCCATAAATTTACCAAAAATGGCTTTGAAAAGAAGTCATCTATTTACCAAAGGGTGAAAATCAATTGCCTGACTGCGATTCATTTTTTGGCAAAATCTGAAATCAACCAGCTTTTGTTGGTAATTCATTACTTCATGAATAATCGCGGTAGCTGCGTACCAATTGCGTGCCAATAAAATAATCGTTAGATGAGAACGCGCAGGTTACTAATAATTGCCCAAAAGTACTGCGCCAAAGTGTTCAATAGTTTTGCTCATTGACCGACCAATCAAATTAAAGCCTCACGCCCCTAAACTGAATATTCAATGAGTTATGAGGTTTTGCTGTGTTTTTGTTAGTAGAAACAACAATTATAATGGCAATTTTTAATGTTCATCTTGAATTCTGAAGTAAATTTTTAAACATTTAAAATTTTCAACACCACTTAATGTCCCTTTAAGATATTAGATAGCTTCATCGCCCCATCCTGGATCCAAACAAATACTATGATGTAACTTCGGGAGTATCCCATCCCATGACTATCCCATTGATAATAACATGTACCTGAACTGAAGGACATAAAGTGGTTATTTGCAGCAGGATATGGGCCAGTGTATATCCTTTTTATCCGTGATTCACTCATGCCTTGCTGCAAATAACCGGGTCATCAGGTCGGCTCAACCGCAATTTTTGTAATTTAATTGTCTCTCGAACCCAGAAGTGATCCATTAAAACAATAATGATGTTAAAATCTTAAAATCTTTGTTGTGCAATAGTGACATTTATTTGTTGGTTTCTATCAGACCAATGAAAGTATTGTTTATAAGGCCAAATACAAATAAAAACTAGTTTCTAGTCTAACTTTTGAAAAAAGGAGGATGAGGGCACTTCTTTAAAAAAAAAGAAGTAAACAATGCAAAATCACCAGCGTGGTATTGCATGATTGGTTGCGTAACTTGAAGAGCACAAGGCCTTTGTAAAATCTTTTTATTTCATGGTTCTGGGAGGTGGTTAACACAAAACTTGCTTTAAAATGCTCATTGGACTAAAGTCAATCTATTTACCAAGATGTCAGCCTTTTAAAAATTTTAACAAAAAACTATGGAAAGAATAAAGGGAAAAAAAGAAAATTATAGAATTCATGAAAAATGGTGCGCGAGGGGACGAGAAACTGCTTATTTGTTTACTTGGCCTATAAGCCTCAAGTTTCCTTTTACCACCTAATCTATGTTCCAAGTTTTAACCCTTGCCACGCGGTTATATTAGTTTTACCATAATTACAAAACATGATTTCAGAAACCTTTCCACAACTTTCAAAGCCTATCTCAAGGATTACAGAACCAATACTAGGCATGTTTGTACTTATTTCAATGCATTTCTCATGGTGATTCCAAATATGGTAATAAAATTAAATAATGTTGACATTTTTGAAACATTTTGTGAGCTTTTGGAATATCGTCGGCAGACGCCTGCCGCATGGAAAGTGTAAAAATATGTGATACAATCAAGCAAAATGAGTATGAAGTAAGAATATCACATTTCTAGTTTGAATTGGCCCAGCGGTTGCTTCAATGCAATCCCATAAGGCCCCAAATCTTTTTGTTTGATTGTCCATAGATCACTTTTAAAAGTTGGATAGGTTGGTCGGGATTTTTTTAATATATTTTTTCTCCCTTGCCCTTTTTCAGGTACCAAAAGTAAAATGAGATGTACTTATCGTGGTGACCAAAAGGGGGAACAAAATCTGTAATATTTTGATGAGTATTTTTATTTTCTAAACACTTTTGTTTCTATACAATTCATCGATTGAAATCAATGCGATATGTAGTAACTTCAACTACCTATAATTTTGAAATAAATGAGACTTTTATGATAGGAAAGCAGATTTCAGCAAGGCATATGGTTCTCGTAGGCCTAGGGTTCATTTTCAGTCTCACTCAGAAAAGTGAAAAATAGCTACGAAATGTATCGAGTAACGGCCAAGTTCCAATGTTCAATCTTATATTAAATTTTATAAATATGTTAGCAAATTTGCCCATACACAGATATGAAGCACGGATGGTTCAGTGGTAGAATTCTCGTCTGCCCCGCGGGAGGCCCGGGTTCGATTCCTGGTCCGTGCACATTTTTACAGGCTTTATTTTTACATCAAATCTCTTCTAACTGTGTACATCCGGGTACTTTTAATAAGCACCGGGAAAGCCGCGCAAGGGCGCTTGGGATTGCATTCAAGCAACCTCTGGTATATTGGCCATTTGCAATGCAACATTTCTTAGAAAACCTAGTTAAGAATGGACGATTAATTCCAACGCTATGACCAAATCAAGGGTTTTTAAAACAATAGAAAACAAAAGAAACACCATCCTTTGTTTTGTTATATCTCATAATCAATATTTGCGACTTTTGTCTCATTTTGCTTGATCACATCATATACATAGGCCGCATAAATATGATCCCGTCGGCAACTTGTGTCCCAGGACCACAAGTTCATCGATACAGAGAAATACTCATGATTAGATTTATTCCGTCTTGGCGCCCGCAACGTAATAAAGCGCAATAACACTGACAAAATAGTTTAAGAATGTAGGATATCCCATATTTATTGTTTAAGCTAGTGGCCATCTTTTTACTTCTTTATACCTCCCCGACCACCAACTCCCTGAGTGTTTTGACATACACTTGTTCATGAAGGGCGCACAGCACTAAATCACTCCTCGTTTTGTGTAATGGTAGTAAGTTCCGGCAAAAACAAAAAACGATTTTGTGATTAATGGGGTCCTTTGGGAATCAGTTTGGCGTGAGGGTAGCATTTCATAATTAAAATGAAAGATTATCTCTTGTACTTTTATCAGGATATTGCAAAATATTGATTTTCGATTGTATTGAAAATAATCTCATGATGAATGAAAGAGATTATAAAAACATAGAAATTCTGCAAAATAGCCTTAAAGTGCCCAAAATTCGAACATTAGAAATTGAGTATCAATGCGTTAAGTAACATAACTTTAGTTAGAGGTGGTGTTCAAATTAACTATATGGACAGTTTATCTTGATATTACTTGGTGTTAACAAAAATGCACAAAAAAAAAGTTTTTATTTTTTTATTGTGTGTTATAAGGGCGCACAGCACTAAATCACTCCTCGTTTTGTGTAATGGTAGTAAGTTCCGGCAAAAACAAAAAACGATTTTGTGATTAATGGGGTCCTTTGGGAATCAGTTTGGCGTGAGGGTAGCATTTCATAATTAAAATGAAAGATTATCTCTTGTACTTTTATCAGGATATTGCAAAATATTGATTTTCGATTGTATTGAAAATTTATCACGTGGATGAACACACGTGATCGGAGGCGGTTAGAAGGTGAGCGTCCGGGCTGAAAATAGGGGTGGCGCTGTTTAAATGATCGTAGCGTAAAATCTAATTGGAAGGTGTAACACTTCTTGACGATTTTATGAAATTTGAATGTTTGTTTATTAGAATAAAGCATTCGAGACATTCCAAAAATGGTTACTAAGGGCCCAAAATAGCGACTCTTTTAGCCCTAATTTACATGTAATCCAGTGGGCGGTTTATTTAGTGCTGTGCCCCCTGAATATCATTTCAGCGGTGTCAAAATATGACCTTGGGGTCCTGGGACACAAGTTGCGGATGGGATCAGATTTATGCTACATAGGACTATACAAAAATGACCTGTTGCAGTTGGTGCATAGTTGATCCTCATTTAAAAGGTCAAAAAAGGGCTCAAAATTAGTCAGTTTTGGACCATTTTTGACCATGTAAATTATGTCCCTTTACATGAGGTCCACTGTGCACCAACTGCAATGGGGTCATTTTTGACTACATATATTTAAGTGTGTATATAAATATATGGGGTACCAATCGAGGTTGTGTTTTGATGATAACAAAATAATGTGTGCTATAAAATTGAACCAAATTGACGAGTTAGGACAAGCCAAGTATTGTCATCACTGCTTCTGCCCTTGTCTGGTGGTTGATCTGGCTAAGTTTGTAATTACTCTATCACTTAATTCCTCTGGTAGAAATTGTATGTTGATTTTTTCGATTTTGAGTAGGGTATTTAACATGTTTAAGTAGTGTCTGCATGTTTGACATCAACTCAGGTACATGAATCGTGTACAAGTTGAATATGTCCAATTTTTCCACTGTAAACAAGGTGTCTCTAGAGCTGAAATCATAACCTTGAGCGTACAAGAAGATTTATTAGTGAATGGGATAACATGAATTCGAAATACATACAAATAACCACCCACAACCATAGTCCGGACGGCACGCTTTATAAAGGGTGGGACTCCAGAAATAAAAAAATCAACAAAAGGGTGGGGGTCAGAATATTTCTGATATAAAGGGTGTAGTTGTATAAAGCGTGGAGATAAAATAAAAAGGGTGGGGGTTAATTCCATGCGGAGAATAATTTCTCAACGATCATCAAGATAATCAAAATACCGACCTTGTCGGCTCGCTAGCGCTAGTAATATCATAAATATGTATCCGATATCGGGTCCGATATACTTCGAAATTAAAAAGTTGCCATCTTTAAATTGACAGATTGAGCAGGGATTGAGTTTGTTGTTATATAGCGCCATCTATTGTGGAAATTGTGACATTTTTTCAAAATGTAAACTCGCTACGAGTTACGACAGTGTCGTAAGCGGCGTAATATCACATTTTAGCGAGCATAAGAGTACCAAAAATGCACTAATTTGATGAAATAAATCCATTTCAAATGAATCTCCTGAAATGAAATGAAATTTGCATTAAATAATCGTGATTTAGCCGACAAGGTGTTTTTCAAGTAAGCTTATTTTTTTATTATTATTTTTTTTATTTCTATTTTTTTTTGATGAATAATTTCGGGAATCCCGGGACCCGCCCGAAAAACAAAACGGGTCCCGGGATGTTTCTGTCACTTTGTCCTTTCTTCCAATGTGTGCCTTTTTAAATTTGAATGCACAAAATGATGAAAATGTCCCCTTTTCGGTATAAAGGGTGGGGGTTGAACATTCCCAAATAAAAATGGTGGCTCTGTAAAAAGGGTGGGGGTCTGACCCCTGTCCGGACAGTGACAACATGCAGAAGAATGTCAATAAATTGAATCCTGAATTCAGCATTAAACGTTAACATTGTCATGCTTGCTTAACACTTTCCACGCGGCAGGCAGCTGCAGACGACATTCTAAAATTGCACAAAATATTAAAAAAATCTCAAAATTATTGAATTTCATTACCATATTTGGAATCACGATAAGAAATGCATTGAAAAAAGTACAAACATGCCTAGTATTGGTTCAATAATCCTTGAGATAGACCTTGAAATTTGGGAAAGGTTTCTGAATTTTGTTTTGTTTTTGTATTTGGTAAAACTAATAGCTGCGTGGAAAGTGTTAAAGGGACATTTTAATGTCCACTTAAAAGTGGTGTTGAAAATTTTAAATGTTTAAAAATTTACTTTAGAATTCAAGATGAACATTAAAAATTGCCATTATTGTTGTTTCTACTAACAAAAACACAGCAAAACTTCATTAAAACAATATCATCGCTATTTATTGAAAAACGCACTCTATGCAAATATGATTCGCGTTATGTATCACGCGTACTGCAGGGGGATACTGTCGGACGTAAAATGCTTGTTGCGGCTCTACAAGTATTTTTGAATGGACGTTTTCTTGTACAAAGAGGGCTGATTTTTCTTAATCCTTATAGGTGTAAGTTCATACATGTAATATAATTATAAAAATATACAAATCCCAGTTTTTAACATAATTGAGGGCGCAGCCTCCATCACATCTCTTTAGTGCCCCTTTAAAGAACCATCTCTCAGACTCAAAATTCTGAATTTGGGGAAAATTTTACTTAGAGTAGCTGCAGACGACATTCTAAAATTGCATAAAACGTTTAAAAAATGTCAAAATTATTGAATTTCATTACCATTATTTGGAATCACGATAAGAAAAGCATTGAAATAAGTACAAACATGCCTAGTATTGGACTGAATTTGAAATTGAAAAAAAAAGTTCTCACTCTCTGAACCGAATTTAACTTTTCTTTAAATTAATGGAGTATTATTTTGTTTGTCTTTTCAAAGCGAGTGAGCCAGTAGAAGATGACATCTATGAACCGGTAGAATACCCCGATGACGTCAACCGGGGACCGCTTCCGCTACCGTACGGGCACCGAGATCCCTCACACCGTCCTGCAATGGCGCTTCCGAAGCAGTACGCGGAAGAAACACAAGGCGACGTCTATGAAGTGCAGCTACCAGATAAGGATGTCAACCCTGATCAAAGATCCCGAATGCTTCTTCCAGGCGAGGGGGCAATCCAGGAAGATGAACTGTACGAGGCGTTGGACACGGACGACTCGACCGTACCGTCCAATTTTGGCGAAGCCGTGAACAAAGACGTGTACCAGAATACACCGGTGGGGAAGCACAACTCGGGGCGGTACAAGAATCTCGCAGCCGATCCTAATCAGATGTCTGGTCGTAAGAAAGACGGTGGGTATGCCAAATGGGGCGGGCCTACTAATCCTGCAAAGTGGACAGGCCCGAGATAATTTGTCATAGTTAAAGGTCAATAAATGCGTATGTGTTGTTTTCGAGAGAAATTAGACAAATCAATGCACATGCGCTGATGTTGGTGTGTGAATAATGGCACGACTCGCAGGGGAGTGCTATTGTGAGCATATCATTATTTGCGCAAGTGCATTGATTTTTCTAATTTTTGGAGAAACAAAATATAGGCCTACTCATGTATTAACTTAATTCATACAGACACTATTCAAATCAAAATTAACAATTTGAGCATTAGGCAACAACAAAAAGAGTTGACTAGCCCTGACAGGGCCAGAGTCTGGGTCGGACGGTCGGATTTTGTTTGATTTTTTAATTTTAACAGGGCGATACTACACAAAAACACGTTTTTAAGATGATTTTTTGTTTGATTTTGTGTTTGTTTGATTTTTTGTTTTTTTATTTAAAAAAAATAATTAAACAAGCAGATACTACTCAAAAACACCGTTTTCATCTTTCTTTATTGTTATGTGCTTCTTTCAATTTGTTTCTTTTTTTTCTTCTTTTGGAAAAAAAAAATAGCGACCCTAGATTTCCGAATATTCGGGTCGGTCGGAAAGGGCAAGTCAACTTTTTTTTTGTTGCCTAATGTAAAACGAATAAAAACATGTTAACTGACATTTTCCTCTGGTGGAAACGCCATTAGGTTATTCCATTTGAAACCCATACACCCCTTTAGAAGACATGACCTTAATCTTCCACACAGGGAGTGTAGATTTCAAATGGAGTCACCCATCATGCCCATTGCCAATGCAGGTAATGGACCACAAAACAACTACTGTAAAAGTGGAAATGTTCGCGCTCTGCACTTTTCAAACAATTTTGGTTGTTTTTATTATACCCTTTTTTTACATAGACCTACATTTTAATGAATATATTCGCGCATTTTCATTTTCGCGCTTGTTGAAAAATGTAGCGCGAACATTTCCACTTTCACAGCACTTGTTTCAGTGTCCGGCATATTCCTAGCCAGATTGTAACAGATTGTTGATTCTTTTTCCGTACAATTTGCACTGTTTTCAAGTATTTCAAAGTTTTGTATCAAAAAAGCTTCTTTTTTTCTGAGATATTTTCATACCATTTTATTCCGCATAATTTGTCAGATAATGTTTGCCTATTTCTGACATTATAGGTTCTTGTATAGCATGTGAATCTGACACCGTTTACTGGACACTATATTTTCACAATGGGAGTAAATTTGTGAAAAAATCACGGAATATTTCTGGAACATTGAAATGTCTGGAAATAAATTACATTGCATGTATAGGCCTATAGTACAGTAACTGTAAACTGGGTAATTTTCGCTTTTTGTCGATTCTCAACCATTTTGCTTGTTCCTAAATTTCCAATTTGAAAGTTCATTACATAGACTTACACAGAAAAAAATGTATTTCGGTGTATTTATTTTAACGGTAGCTGTGAAAAGAACATGAAATTTAATGAAGCTCCAAAATTCTTTTTTTGGAACCATTGATGACACAAAGATGGTTTTTTTGTTACCATGCAAGTTGTCTGAAAATACACTGTATAAAGAGAATTTCAGTGGTGTTGTCAGATTACCAGCAGCCATTTTGGTTTTCAGTGATCATATCAGTAATGCACTTATCAATTGCCCCGGGGACCCGGGACATGGCGGGGACCATGCAGGGACTGTACACGAATGTACAAAAAATGGTACCCGGCTATGCGGGGGAGTGTACAGGGGTGTACAAACTGTGTCCCCGCTAGCTGGGACGTACGCTAAGGTTACATAAATGTACACCCGGGCGTAGCTATATATGAGCTAGATATGCGATGCGGTTTGCTGAATAAGCCTAAACAATGTAGGGAATACATAAAAATGCATTCCGTTATGGTTGCAGGAAGAAATTAAGCAACCCGTGAACTGTAGCCGGGGTGTACACTTTGTCCTGGGTAAGGATGGCCGGGACTGTAGCCGGGAAGTACAAAATATGGTGCCGTACACGACTGTACCCGGGACGTCACATCGGCAATTTGTACGTCCCGGCCCTAATCCTCAGGGATGCAATTGATAAGTGCATAATTAACGCTCATAGCGTATAAAGCCAATAATATACAACTCAATTTACATTATTTATTTGATGAGATGAAATTTTATTCTCATAATCATAATTAGTACAATATCAAAATCAGGCCTGTATGTACTGATCAAACAAGTTAAATACTTATTGTTTAGTAGGTGTAAACATAGAAATTTCATTGGTTATAACCTGAGACGAATATCAGGTATATTCGCTTCAGGGTTAACACATTTGAAATCACAATACAATCCATATCGTTGATTTATCGCGTTTACAGTCATTTGCGTTAATGATCGGTAAGCTGTATACACGTAAAGCGATCGCATTTTGTCTGTGTAAGAATCTGTTGAAATCCACTATATTTTTTGGGTTACTGCGCTGGTTTGACGGCAAATATAATTTATGAACACCGAGAAGACTGGCAAGAAGTTAAGTTTGATAGTAAACTTGTGTTTTAAATACCATTCTTTTTCTATTGGACTATTTTTTATCACCTGTATATATTCACACAATATGGAAAATGGTTTGGTGATATTGATAGCCAAACCATTCCGTAGTATGTGACATTAACTTTATATTTGTAGTACATGACTAATAACATTGTGTACATGTCGGAATTTTTATCTTTGCTTAAGTGTGTAACGTAATGTAAAATGCGTAAAATCATGCCAAATATTGGAAATCTTTCACATCATATATAAATTAACACTTTCCATGCGGCTTTTAGTTTTATCATTTTTACAAATCATATCTTATCAGAAACCTTTCCCAACTTTCAAGGTCTTATCTCAAGAATTACTGAATCAATACTAGGAATGTTTGTACTTATTTTAATGCATTTCTCACGGTGATTCCAAATATGGTAATGGAGTTCAATTATTTTGACATTTTTGAAACATTTTGTGACATTTTGGAATGTCGTCTGCAGACGCCTGCCGCATGGAAAGTGTTAAGAGAGTGAATTATTTAGTTACATGTTCTATATGATAAAATCATAAGTAAGTAATAAATGTAACTATTATTAAGGTGTGTGCACATTGGACTTTGTATGAAATCGTTAAGTTTGCCAAATATCTTTTGTCAATAATATAGTCATGCTATTGATTATATGTCACCTATGTATGACCAGTCGCATCAAAAGGATACTTTTGCCGTTCAAAATGGAAATTATGATTTTTCAACTGTCATGCAAATGTGTATTTTGTAAGCTTTATAAGACTATATTAAAAGAATCATTTGTCTCAAAGCTCCCGCGCGCGTTAAAAAAAAAAGTTAAAAAAAACCAATTATAATAATTTAATTTAATTTTTTTAACAAAAAAAAAATCCCAACATTTCACAGATTTTTCAGACTTTCATTGATCACGTCATCAAAAGGTCACTTTTACAAGGGTTTATATATTTTATATTTAAAAAAAAAAAAACGTCAAAAAAACGCATTCCGCATTAGATTTTGAAAAACATGAAGAGCTTTGAGACAAAAGATTTTTTTAATATAGCCTAATGACACCATGCTTGATAACATTTAGTCAATGCATTCAGATTTTATATTAGGTGGAAATTCCTTTCTATTTCCTTGGTTTTTTTGTATGCGTCTCTTAAAGGTAGATGTTCCGATTTTCAACTTGAAGTTTTCTATTCGACATGAAAGGTCATCCTCATAAAAGTCGTATTCCAAAGTTTGAGTTGCATAACTCTAATGGTTCTTATTTTAGACGCACAAGATGCTGTGAAATGTGTCCATTGAGTTGTACACAAACTATATTGGTGGTTACCACTTTTCGCGGTAATTCGATGTTATTTCACTGATTTCTTCGTAATCATACTGATTTGGACCGTCAAATTTCAGTATGTTAATCAGAAAAATATGATCTTTCATATGATATGAAAATCTCCATATGTTTGAGAAAAATCTGTGTTATGAAAATGTGATCGGGTCATCTACCTTTAATTCATCAATATCTTCAAATGCATATTGCGGACAAAAGCCCTCTTTTCAGTGGCGTAGCTCAGGGGGGGCAGGGGGGGCAGTTGCCCCCCCTGACAGAACGTTTTTGTGCCCCCGCCCCCCTTTGTGCCCCCGCCCCTCTCTTTGGATATAGTGTTTATATGCGGGGTAACCATTTAAAAATGACCATTTTAGCTTGGTTTTTAAAAATAAATGACAATTTTTGTTAAAAAACTGTTTAAAACCCTGAGGATTGGCCAACATTTGTTGACTATAGTGCTTTTTTGACTGGAAAACTTTGTGTCCGTGCGAAATTTTTTGACCGTGCGAATTTTTTTGACTTCATCCCCCCCCCCCCACCCCACTTACGTGAAATTCACGAGGTGACTGACTTGGAAAATTTTTGGGGCAACCTTTTACGAAAATTTTAGAAATCTTGCCCCCCCTGAAAAAAAACCTAGCTACGCCACTGGTTTTGATGTGGCTTGTGATATAGATTCCTGCAGTTTCATTCACGAGGATGCTTATAACTTTGCAATTGATGAGTTGCCTCCTCAGGGGTAGCACCAGTATCTAAACTTTGGTGAGGGGGGGGGGCAAAAGACGGACAAGGAAAACTTTTGGTGGGCAATACCAAAATATAGGGTATTAGCAAAATGCGCGAAAACATTACTGTTTATTGTAAACATTACCTAAAATAAAGCCTAATTTGTTCTGAATAAGACATTTCAGACCAATGTTAAGCTAATTTTAAATAATGTTTACATTCGAAAAGTCAACATTTTCGATTGTTTGGGGGACAAAATGGGGTGGGGCTTGAGCTAACTGGGGGAAAGTGGGGAGTCAAATGTTTTGACGGTGGGGGGGGGGGGGGGACGACTGGTACTAAGCCTATATTAAAAAGATATTTTGTCTCAAAGCTCTTCAGTTTTTCATAAATATAAAATATTGAAATCCTTGTAAAAGTGACTTTTTGTATTTAAAATGATATGATCAATGAAAATCTGATTTTCTTTTTTGAAAAAAAAAATCAAAAAAATCTAACACGCATGAATTAACTAACGCGCGTGGGAGCTTTGAGACAAAAGATTTTTTTAATATAGCCTAACCGTACTAACTAACTAATCACCCCCCTCCCCTGCTGGTGCCTCCACTGGACCTTCTTGGTAGTGAAATTTTTATGAACCCCAGGTCAGGAATTGGTAAATGGAGAGAGAGTTGCGCTATTGAGCAATATTTATATTGAACATTTCCTTATGCATTTGGCCTATCCAGGAATTTATGATATTGATAGCTTTCAATAGAATTAGAAACCAGTACTGTTTTGTTACACAGAAATGAATTATTTTTTTATATATTTGTATATAATTATTTCTATCGTGTATATATGATAATTGAGCTGAAACCATTTTAATCAGGGATTGTAAACATAAATTTGTAAAATCTTAAAGGCATATTATGTGATCTTTTCCAGGGAACGCACTCAATCCTCGAAAAAAACCTGAAAGCAGATTTTCTTGCAGATTTACATTTCTGATTGTAAATCTTAATTCAAGTTACAGGGCGATATGATTCTTATTAACTTCAAAATCATTGTTTTAGAGTGAAAATAAACTGTCGGAGTCTGTGCCGATAACTTATTTTTACTCTAGATTCACTCTAAAAGCACGATATTGAGGTAATTAGGAATCGTATCACTCTGTAACTTGGAATATATTCATGATTTATGATCCGAAATGTAAATCTGCAAAAAAATCAACTTTCTAAAAAAAATCATGAATAGAGGGCCTGGAAAAGATCACATAATATGCCTTTAATGAAATGTGTGACTATATTATAAACAGTGTACTGTACAATATGTTTACCGAGTATACAGAGTATAGACGTTGAAGTCTTGTATTGGAGATTTAGGATTCCACACCATTACACTGCAAAAAATATTGGTCAAAAAATAACCAACTTTTTTGCAGTGTAAATGATTGTAAACCTTGCTGACGACACTCGTTATACTCATAAGTAATCAGGAAAGGTACTTATTGCCTCTTAGGGTTATTAACTCTTAGGGTGACCCTATATATAAATATTGTACTTCAACGATCACAAATATCATGAACTTACTAAAAAAAAGTAAAGTTGAAAAATCCAGTCACTTTATAAGCGAGAAAAGCGACATTTTGTAACATGTAAAAGTATAGGGGGCCTATTACGTGGTGTGGTCTCTTAGAGGAAGAAAGAATTACGCAGCAAGCTTTTAGAATCCATGCTTTAATAATAATAAAACCGCATTTTAATGGCGCTTTACGAAACACCTCAAAGTGCTTACATGCATAAAAAGAAGAGCCATATTTAAAAGAGCTATATAAAAACTAAGACACGGAATATACAATGCTGAGGAATAATTATAAGAGTACATCATAAAAGCTTAAAATAACCGCTTTGGATTAGCTCCCATCTTGCCGGGAATAATATCCATGTTTATGATTTTTCAGAAAGAAGACACACCTGTTTCATGATATGTAGGCCAATTTGGTATCACGGTTCATGCAATAAATTGGACATCATGCACCGATTCAACAATAAATTGGACTTCATGCACCGATTCAATTGAATGTAGAATAGGCCGGGTGCGATTCCTCTTTGTAGTCCGTTTCGCATGTATAACCTCTACGGAGTCAGTAGGAAAAAGTATACTTTTATAGGCCCCAGATTCTATGACTTGCCCAATCATGCTTCAAATAAATTTAAAAAACCCTATTCTACGGGCAAATTGAGCTCTCTGGTACGGTCGATCTGTCGGGCGTATTTTTAAATGTCCGCGGAATATTTCTTGAATTTTAAACCATTTTCAACAAAAAAAGAAGGAGAAAAAAAAGAAGAAGATTTATTTTTAATTTTTTAATTGGTCGGTCAGGCCCGTAGAACATGTTTTTTGTGGCCTAATGGGAAAATTATTGCACATAAAATGGAGAGTTTATAAGCACTCAGTGTTAAAACAGTTGTATCCATAAATACTCAGGTTACCTAAAGGCAAGTAGAAGGTGAACTATACTTTATCTTTTTTAGAGACCATTTTGCTTTCTCGAGGCATTAAGGTCAACTTGGACATGCATCAGTTATGCACTTTATTGTACTCGTTAGCCCAATATAGGCAACAAAAGTAACTTTTCAACAAGTGGATGGTCCTCTCTGGTAGGGTTGGTTGAGAGAAGATATCGGTAGCTTCCCAGAAACATTGTGTCCCATCGCATTACCTAATTTACTAACACTTCCATTATAGAGGAAATTAGTACTTTTTGACTTACAAAGGTTTAGTAATCGATCCATGGCTGTATGGAGTATGGAGCATATAACATATGTGACCCGTCGCATCAAAATGGACATGTTGGAGGCAAGACTCCAATTTGAGTTGCACATATCAGCTGAAAAAGCAAATTCTAAGCTTTAAAATGATACCTTGTTGAAGGTAATTGAACTTAGAATCACAAGATATAATTTTAAGAACCGTATTTGTTTCTATTATTTTCCTTATATTTCACACAACTCTATTGGCTTCTTTTTCAATACTGTGTTTGCCGACATGTCCTTTTTGATGCGACTCGTCACATATATGACAGACCTAACAATTCCCATGAGTGAGTTTCATACACAGGTGCTCTCAGAGGACATGCGGTATATTTAGTGGATTTTGGACTGGACAGAAAACATAACCTTCCCACAATGCATTATGATTTTATATTTTTAGAGCTTTCAAAAGTAATATTTCTCTCTATAACACAAGCATGTGCAACCTGCGGCCCGCGGGCCACATGCGGCCCGCCGACCTCTAATCTGCGGCCCGCGAAGCAATCCTAAAATTCCCACTGATGCGGCCCGTTTTAAACGGAGCTCCCTAGTTTTACACAAATGGCGGATTTATTTGGTGGTGTGCTCCCTATAATTAGTAGGGTGATGCGCTGCATTAAGTAAATATAACCCAAGGCGTGATTGCGTGATAAAATCCCTGGTTAAAATGGCGCTTGCAGCAGCAACAGTGAGTAAAAAGAGGAAATTACACGAAGAGAAGCGGGTATTCCATGAGCAATGCACTTCGCCTCTCCCTATTACTCCTCCTCCGGACGTGTTTTGGAATGTTTGACAATCGCTGCGGCCCGTGAATAGATCTCAAAATCACAATGCGGCCCGTGTGGTAGAAGAGGTTGCACATGCTTGCTATAACATGAATCGATAGTGGAAAAAATAACATCAATGAATAGAGCAGAACCAGAACTTGCCAAGGGTGTTTTATTTTTTACTATCGATTCATGTTTTCCCAGTTAATTCCGGACCACAAATGGGAACCATGTAAAAAGTAATGGGAGAGAGTAAGTTTGATCAGACAGGGTTATTCGGCCTGTCACAATGGTTTCTGGGAAGCTACCGATTACTTCTCTTGGGTTGGTTGGTCATGCAGGGTTTTTGTTGTTGGTGTTTTCCTCCTTTGTCGTCTACTTTTCTTTTTCATATTTTCTTATAAAACATTGGTAAATTTGTAAAGAACATTTTCAAAAATGTTCAATTTATCTTTTAAAAAGTTATAGAAATCTTTCCTTTTTTTATTTGAAAAAAAACCAGCCTCTCAGAATTATATCTCCATGTCAAACCTGTAGAATAGTTCCTTTTATACTTGGTCTTATAATCTGTATATATCTGTATAGTTTTTTAAGTCTCCAGCCTTAATCCCTGTTTTTACTCAAGATTACAAATGTGACGCGATCAAGCGAAATGAGTTGTATGTCGGGAATATTGATTTTGAGTTACAGGTAAAAAGAAGTGACAACTTTGTATGTTTTACTTTGTTTTCTCAGTTGGTAAACGGTTTGTAACTTAAAAACTAGAAGTTCGATTTTAGTGGGGTTTGGACAATACTCTAGAATTTTTCATCTGATGGACAAATATCAAAATTCAAAACTGCCGACATGTGACTCCTTTAGCTTGATCACGTCACATATGCAGGGTGTCTCAGAAAAAATTGGAGAGAAAATGACTGAACAGAAATCAGACTTATTTGGGGCAGAGCTCTCATATTTACACCAAGATGACAATCACATTGACATATTATGGAATATCAGGTTGTTCACTTTTGGTGCGTGTGTGTATAAGGCCAAACAATTGTTTTGTTTGGTTGTCGTCCAGAGCTCTCAGAGAAGGGGCGGGCAGATTTTTTTTAAATTTAAATTTTCTTATACGAGCGGAAGCTTATAGTTCACCTACAAGAAATTGAAATCACACTAAGAGTCCACACATATATGTTATAAACACTTAGTTGAATATTCAATGCCATTTAAATTGTTTAATAAATAAAAAATCGAAAGAAAAAAAAAATCGGAAACAATTTCGGAGCGGCCCTAAATCTGATGAGATGGCAGTCGAGGACAACATAACAATTTTTTGTTGTTGGCCTAAGTGTGTGAAACTGTGTTTCATTCCAAGAAGTTCCAATTTTTCTGAGACACACTGTACCACAATATGTGCAAAATGCTTTAATTCTGCTTTCATTCACAAGCTTGCTCAATTAAACACTTCACTGCTTCTTTGATTAAAGCTTAACATCTTATACTGTAAACATGGACATTTTCGCGCTACATTAATTTTCGCGCTTTCCGCGCTCCAAGCACCTACCGCGAAAATAAAAACACATGGACATATTTATTTTGTGTATAAGTCTATGTAATGAACTTTCAAATCGTGAATTTAAAAACAAGCGAAATGGATGAAAATCGGCAAAGTGTGAACATTTAATCGCGTGAAAATTACCACTTCTACAGTATCTCTTAACCCTAACTCCCCGGGGACAATTTACAATTAAACTTATTCAGGGGAAAAAATGGGTCAAATTTGCAGTTTTCAGGTGGTTTTTTTAATTCCCAATTTCTGATCTTTTATTTGTTTTTAGCCTAATTTTGGGGCATTTTAGTCACATTTTATGTGATATTTCAGTTTTTTTACCACTTTCAGAGTAGTGACTGATATCACTCTTCGTCAGCGCCGGGGATCGCACCCGGGCCTTGGCGTGAAAGTTAACCTATAGCGCTATAATGGGTCAGCTCAAAAAGGTTTAACTTTTTCAAGACCATTATGATAGCCCGCAGGATAGTGCCACGAGAAAGACCCGTCAAGCATGTGGTACAATCTGATGCCCGGGGGGGGGGGGGGGGGGGGGTACTCACGTATGTAAGGCATACATGGATGTGCCGCTCCAGTGGGTCGTTTTTTCATGAGACATCCTTAGCCATGGGTAGGCTTTTCAACTGAAAAATCCTTAGACATGGGTCTATTTTCGCGAAAATGTGCAAAAATTAGGTCTTATTTCCCGATAATTTGCGAAAATTTGGTATAAAATGAAGCAAAACCCCCCAAAATGGGTACAGATCTTTCCAAAATCACCCTTAGAAATGGGAAGGGGTTTTGAATCTCCAGCGGCACACCCCGACCAAACCAAATCTGATGTAGCCCAAAAATGGTGCACCAAATGGATCGAATTGTGCCTTCATTTTCAAAACTTCTGAAGGGGAACATTCCACATTTTTGACCGATCAGCCAAAGTTTGGGAATCACTCCTATTTATAATTTCCATAATTACGAATGATTTTATAATGATTTATATCAAATTTTAAAAGAAATCTATGCAATCTATTTTCATAAAGAATGTGACTTAAAATGTATGAATTACAACAATTTTAACAATCTATTTTTCTACAATAATATTGTAAATACTGATAGCACTATTTTAACATGTGATTTAAAACGCAGAAGTTATTTTTTTACATTGAAATATATTATATGCAAACATATAAGCGCATGAAAATTAACTGTATGTTTTATGAGTAAGGTTTTATGCATAAACTGGAAAGATCCATATTTACTTATTGTGACCCCTTAAAGTCAAATCATTACCTTTTTCATAACAATTATTAATTATTAATATGTTATTTGATATGTTCCTTAGGCCAAAAACATAAATTGTTGTATTGTCATAAACATGCCATTGAAAATTAGGGCAGGGTGGGCGGGATGTTGTTTGTGTGTATATATCTACTATAAATTATTATTTGATGTCACAGAGAGAAATACAGTCCAACCTCCGTTATCCGGGCATGACGGGACTAAGCGTGGCCAGATAAGCAAAAAATCTGGATAAGAGAATTATGTGTAATTATGTTGCTCAAATCAACATCAAAAGTCGGCTTACAATCACGCTTCAGAGTGTGAAAATAAGGTGATTAGGCTGTAAAAAACTTATTTTCTTTTGGGATAATTCAACCGGATAACAGATTTATCCGGATAAAAAGAGGTGGGATAACCGAGGTTGGACTGTATTATCACAACGTATCATGAGGTCATTTGCGATCGTCAGATTTGCTGTGTACTGTATTCCTTTTTGATGAGGAGCACCAAAGATTTAAAAAAATATTTTTCTTCTGCAAAAAAAAAAATTGGGGTCGGGGGTAAATTAGGGTCCGGCAGGCTACACCAATACAACAATTTTTCTTTTCCTATAGATATCCATATTACCTTATGTTTGTACTTAGAAAAGTAAGTAAAAAAAAATCGGTTTCTCATTCCTCACTCTAGCATTTAGAAGTTTTTATTTTTCATTTATAAAAAGAATAATGTTAAAAACACAATACTCTCTAAAATAGCATTCTCTATACTTTTCACAAGTATTATGGATTTTGAAAGCCATTTAAGCAATTCATTTTGAATTTTGTGGTTAAATTGCACCAAAATAGGTATTTTTCTTCATGATTAATTTCTAATTAAAGGTTAGGAAGAGAAACTAGATTTTTATTTTCTTTGGCCAAATGCTATATTTTATACTGAAGGATGTGCCAATAAATTTTGGGAAAAAAAATACAATTTACTTTTTGTGCTGTGTTTTTATTTATTATGTGATTTGAATTACCGTACCCTAAACAAAAAGCCAATGAAAGTTAATTGAAAGTTTCTCATCTTTTCCCCATGTTTTAATTCTACTTCAGAAGGTTTATGAATGATAGGGAAATATATAAATTCCTCAAAAAAGGTTTCGGACATTATTTTCAGATGCCAAGTTTTTGGATGTCATATTACTTTCCACGCGGATATTAGTTTTGCCATATTTATTTCAAGAATTACTGAACCAATACTACACATGTTTGTACTTATTTCAATGCATTTTTCATGGTGATTCCAAATATGGTAATGAATTTCAATAATTTTGACATTTTTGAAATATTTTGTGAACATTTAGGATGTCGTCTGCAGACACCTGAAGTCTTACAGTGACAAGCACAAGTGTTGAGAGATTCTCTATTGATTTTTAATACTTTCCACGAGGCAGTCGTCTGCAGATGACAGTTCAAAAATTAAAATTAAATGTTTACAAATGTCAATTTCTTTAGATTTTATCACCATATTTGGAATCACCATGAGAAATACCTTCAAATAAGTACAAACATTCCTAGTATTGGTTAAGTAATTCTTGAGATAGACTTTGAAAGTTGGGAAAGGTTTCTGAAAAATCTGCTGTGTATATGGTAAAACCTATAGCCGTGTGGAAAGTGTTAACCCCCTGAGAACTACCGGCCGATTGGTTAAAAAGATGGATACATCATTTATTTCACCAATGAGAGACATTGTTAGAATAATTGTTTCCCTGATAAAGATTGGAGTGAAATATTTTACAAGATGCATTTTAATTGGCTATTCAAATGAGTATATCTTGCAATAAACCAATCAGAACCACTGTAAGATAGACAGGTAGATCCCAGGGGGTTAAAGGACAGAATAGTGGTGACTGATACATTCAGATTGAGACTCCCGATATTCTCAAGTGTGTGACTGAGCACTGAAATAAGTTAGGCCAAATTAAATTAATTGTTTGTCTCAAAGCTCCCGCGCGCGTTAGTTTATTGGTGCGCATTAGCATTTTTTTTCTTTCTTTTTTTCTTTCTTTTTCTTTTTCTTTTTCAAAAAAATAAATCCAAAATTTCACAGATTTTTCAGATTTTCATTGATCACATCATCTTAAATACAAAAGTTCACTTTTACAAGGATTTCAATATTTTATATTTAAAAAAAAACTACCCGCATTCCGCATTAGTTTTACAACAGGAGAGGAGCTTTGAGACAAACAATTAATTTAATTTGGCCTAATTGCTTCAAATTTGGTATCATTGGAAAGATGAACACATTGGCTTACCATAAGATATGCCACACAACATGAACATAAAGTGGTAAAAAAAAGTAAGTCCCCCCTAAAATTTGATTACGTTTGTTTGCAAAACTCTACACAAAATGAGACGTTGTTAAATTTGATCACGTTTGTTTGCATAACTCTACACACAATGAGACGTTAAATTTGATCACGTTTGTTTGCATAACTCTACACACAATGAGATGTTTTGAGAGATTGAAACACTTTGAAATGAAAAAAATACTTGGCTACTCATAGAAAGTTTCCCCATTTCAATATCATTATTACTTTTCCTAACATAGTCGCATTTCCCCAAAATGATGTTTTCAGAAAAAGTGGCACTTTTCAAAATCTTATGCAAGAAAGTTACAAAAGTGTCTCCAGTGCTGTTTAAAATTAATTTCAATTGTCTTTATTTTCAATTAAAAGAAAGTTTTTCTTTCTTTCTTTAGCTGGTCCTTATTTAAAATTATGAATAAAATGATTTTATTTCATGCACGACTAATTTTATTTCATGCACGACTAGCCAATAGTGTCCACCATTCACGTCAATAACTTCCCTGTATCGTGGAAAACATCATTTTAGGGAAATGTGACTGTTTTGGGAAAAGGAAACATGGTATTGAAAAGGGGAAACTTTGTGTGGGTAGCCAAGGGTTTCTCCTTTTCGTAAATGTTTTAATCTCTCAAAACGTCTAATTGTGTGTGGATTTGTTCACACAAACTCGTATAGAATCTTGAAAAGTGCCACTTTTTTTGAAAACATAATTTTGGAGAAATGTGACTATTTTGGGAAAAGTAATAATGATATTGAAATTGAAAAGCTTTCTATGGGTAGCCAAGTGTTTTTGCTTTTCAGAAGTGTTTCAATCCCTCAAAACGTCTTATTGTGTGTAGAGGTATGCAAACAAACGTGATAAAATGTTAGGGGGGGGGACTTACTTTTTTGACCCCTTTATCACAAAGTATACGAAACATTGATGATTGAAAAAAGTGTCTGAATTTTTTGAGGCGTTTATATAAATGTTTCGGTCCTTATTTATAGTTGACCAGCTCAGTGTTCCAAATCATGTTTATAATAATGATTGGGTCAATTTTAGCTTAGGTCATGACAAAAAACCACACTGTTCTACGGGCAAACAGACCTCTCAGTCGGGCATTTTTTTATTTCTTTTACAAAGATGTAGGTAATTTTGGAGGAATTTCCAACAATTGTCTAAATTTCCCAAAATATTCAAAACATTCTAAAAAAAATATTACAAATGGAACATTTTCAAACTATTTTGCAACATTTTCACAATTCTTTTTAGAAAATTTTCGAGACAACAATTTTTTTCTTCAAAATCCTGTTGATATTTTATATATTTAGGGGGTCAAATGGGGGGGGGGGGGGGGGGGGGGTGGAGGGATAAACGCACAACAAAATCCTCATTTTATGGTTAGTTTTGGCTTCAGAGGAAATACTAGTTTAGTGGTTGTGTCTGCATAAGGCCCCCCATAAAAGTTGACTTGCCCTTTCCGACCGACCCAAATTTTCGGAAATCCAGGGTCGCAATTTTTTTTTTTTCAAAGTAAAAAAAAAAAAAAAAGGAAACATTTTTTTTACAATTTTTTGAAAGAAGCACATAACAATAAAGAAAGATGAAAACGTGTTTTTGAGTAGTATCTGCTTGTTTAAAAAAAATCAAAAACAACAACTTTAAAACGTGTTTTTGTGTAGTATCTCCCTGTTAAAATTTTAAAAAATAATTTTAAAAATCCGACCCAGACCCTGGGCCTGAAAGGGCAAGTCAACTTTATTTTTGGGCCTAATTACAGCAATAATATTTACTGCTTTTGAATTCATGAGGTACCAGCTGCGCCACCAGACCACTCAAGTTGTATACATTTAATGGTAGAATGTCTTTAGTGATTTTTTACCATGCTTCTAGTGTAAATATGAATTTCAAAACTATCTTCTTATTTTTACGGTAAACCTGATTGCTTCGGCTAGCTGGGAGCAGCATCAATATTGCCTTCATGAACAGTTTTTTTCATGTGATCTTTTCCAGAGCTACAGAGCGATACGATTCCTATTGCTTCATAATCATGGTTTTAAGAGTGAAAATAGAGTGAAAATAAACTGTCTTGCTAGCAGGACAGTTTTTTCACTCTGAAAAAACATGATTTTGAAGTAATTAGGAATTGTATCGCTCTGTAACTCGGAATATATTTATGATTTATGATCAGAAATGTAAATCTGCACGAAAATCTACTTTCTAAAAAAATCATGAATAGAGGGCGCCCCCTGGAAAAGATCGAAAAAAGATCACATACTATGCCTGGTTCTGGATGGGCTGCATGCTTTTTAACATTGGGTCAAAACAATTTAATAAGTTCATAACAAGGGCTGAGCGCCAGAAGGCCGTAACGAAAAAATGCTATTCTGAGATAATCCACTTTCAAATATTCTGGACTCATTACAATACACTGTAGCACCCAACTTAGAACTCTAGTTTTAGTCAAATTAAGAGTGTTTATGAGTTATCTCTTTATGGTTCTGAAAATCTAGGTTATATGGATTATTTTGGTACCGAAATCTCATGTTGCCCAAAAGTTGAGTTACGGCCTTCTGGCGCTCAACCCTCGAAAGGACAGTAAATTGTATGTAATTTTTTTTGCAGGGAGCACCATGGCACTCCCTTACCAAAGAAGATTGCTTAATAAGCAATCAACAAGCAATCAACAAGCAATCACAAGCAATCGGCTAACAATCATAATCTTTTAAGTCATCCTGTTAAAAATCATTGTTGTTTAAGAAATCCTGTTAGCAATCATTGCTTTATAAGGAATCCTGTTAACAATCATACAGCAAATTAAGCATCATGTGAACATCCTACAAAATTAAGGCATCATTTTAGCAATCACATTTACTGCAAGCAATCACACTATAAGCAATCACACTAAGCCATCACTTTACCTAAACAATCATGGCAATAAGCAATCAACTCAACTCTGACCTTTAACCTTCAAGATCACATGATCATCACCAAGATCACATGATCATCACCAACTGACAATTCAAATTTGCTGTTTTCTGGCTAGCTGCATGTTGCAGTTATTGTGATGTGGAGCATGCAGTGGATATTTTGGTTTCTTTATAAGGTATTTGGCATTATTATGTGAATTGTGAATGTCTATAGTATTTAGTAGATCTATGGATAGAATATTTCACTAAGCAGAGGGCTGACATGTGTAAAATATGTATTTAGTACGCTTACACAAGTAAGCTTAATAAGCTTACATTATATGGATAGACCATATCATAATATTTGCAAGCCTCTAACAATTTGCATTTAAAATACTCCTGTGTTTTAATCAGCAGGGTTGTCTCTAAGAAGTTAGACAGATATCACCTATACCACCAGGTCATGTGCACGATCAAAATATGATGGATTTTTCGTATTGGTATGGTGGAATAGGTCTTACTCTTATGGTATTAAACATATTGAAATATGCAATTTTCCCGGCAATTTTTAAAATAATTAAAAATACAATTTGTATTGTGGGCTATTTGGGCTATTTTGCCCATTTCTAAGAATAAAATATGTTAAAATATGCCCTGTTCTTCCAATGACTCAAAAGTATAAAAGATATATTAGAGGACTTGAGTGTTGCAAGTATGTATTTAATACATAACTTGTATATCTTTCTTTCTTTACTGACAGGTAATACCAACTCGTCAACTCTATTTTTGTATCTTATT
This sequence comes from Ophiura sarsii, assembly GCA_035610835.1. Lineage (NCBI taxonomy): Eukaryota > Metazoa > Echinodermata > Ophiuroidea > Amphilepidida > Ophiuridae > Ophiura > Ophiura sarsii. Next base: position 16,190,232 of record CM069447.1, read on the forward strand.
TTTGGCTCTGGCAACACTGGAAGTTTTATAATATTAAAAATGTATGTCTTTTACCCAAATTTAGCACGTAATATCAATTTATTAGAACTGATTGAGAGAACTGCAAACTGTTTGGGCAATTATTTAGGGATAAGACAGTGTAGTACGATTTTTCTGAAAATGACAAATACTGAAATTAAAAACCTTCGGTTTTCTGGGAGTTTTGGCAACACTTAAAACTATACTAATTTCTATCCAAATATGATGTTAAACAAGTTTATACGCAAACTATTCACTCATAAAACATGCTTTAATCTGTGGCGTTAAGATTCATCAAGTCCCTTAAAGATGTTGCATTCATTGGATGTAAACAACGGTCACCTCATTTATAGGCATCGTGGATGCACACATGGAGGCAAGAAAATCCGATGTTTAAAATATTTTTTGGTCTCGGCATGTGGTGCAGATTGAGAATGATCATTGAACTGCTTAATATAATGTGCATATAATTATGGGATATCAACAATTTAAGCGCACTGTTCGTTGTATATCTTTTAATAACGTTTCCATGTAACCTTTTGAAAACGTGAAAATAACCATGTTTAAATTATTAAGTCTTACAAGATGTTTTAAATACGTTTTAAAAACATGTTTAAAACGATCTAAAAACATATTTTTTAACACATTCTAAAAACGTTTCACAAACACGAAACCTTATTAAAACCAAAATAAAACGTTTTGAAAACCAATATTAGGTAATTGATAATTAATTAATAATTAACTGGCAATTTAAATAACAATTCAATAATTTGGCTTTATATTAACATTCTCCAACAAAATTGTTCATGTGTTTGTGAAGTAATGTTCTTATTTGCCATTTAATTATGAAATGATGCATGTTGCAGATTGAATAACTTTATGAAAGGAAATAAATATACAATCCATAGTGTACCAAACTAATATAACCCAGGTAAGTGCTCATGGGTGGAATTGCCCAATTTTTTAAAACGTTTCGTAAAAAACGAAACTTATGGTCCAGGACCATAATATTATATGATGCCTTAATTTAAGCAATTGATGCCTTAATTTAAGCAATCGATGCCTTAATTTAAGCGATCGATGCCTTATAATGATGCCTCGCATTAAGCAATCGATGCCTTATATGATGCCTTGTCCTTAAGATTGTTTAGCTCATTTAAATATTTCGGGCCGTATGATGCCTTACCGATTGCTTATAAGTAATCGCGACAATATAAGCCATCGATTGCTTAATATAAGCAATCATTCAAGCAATCGATTGCTTAATATAAGCAATCATAAAAGCAATCGATTACTTAATATAAGCAATCAAATAAGCAATCAATTAATATGATGCCTTAATATAAGGCATCATATGATACATTGATTGCTTAATAAGCAATCGATTGCTTAGCTCATTTAAATATTTCGGGCCGTATGAGGCCTTAGCGATTGCTTATAAGTAATCGGTACAAACAAGGCATCGATGCTTTAGTGATGCCTAAGGTGATTGCTTAGCGATTGCTTGTTTTTTGGGTAAGGGCTAATACATTTTGAGCAGGACTACTAACGGAATGTCTGCTTTAGCATGGTAATACAGGGTGTCCTTAAAAAAGGGGTGCACATGTTCCACGTCATTGCACTCGTTTATTACACATTATTTGGCTGTATTATTTATATAAGCTTAAGGATTATTTAGTTGGCTTTTGAATGCCGTTAGTTTGATTGTATTGCCCTCCCCAATCCAACAAAATGCTTGATTAATCACAAGTACTTACAAACGGGTTGTGCCACGTTTTAAGGAAAATAGATGCTTGTGGAAAGAGTAATTTTTCTCATTTAATAACCAGTATTTACTGATGTCCAGCAAGCACAACATTATCCATTATATGTTAGAAAAGTATAAATTTTCAAGCCTTAATCGCGTAATTATACAGGGTGAGTCAAAAAGAAGTTGTACAGGAATGAATATGTGATGCGATCTGTGAAAACCTGCCACATGTTGGGATTTTTCATATTGGAGATATTTACATCATAAGAAAGCTGAAACTGTGCTGATAACAGAACTGTTTCAATCATTTTTCTACGATCACTACAAAAAAAGATACATAGTTCAATAGAATAACATAAGGTTAATAAGAAAAGTGTCCTATATAAGTAAGTTTTTGAAGGCGAAATTTCATAAAAGATGATGACACAAAGTATATTGGACATTAATTTTCTAAACAAATCTTTAAAAAAAGTTTAAAAAAAAGTTGAAACATAACCTTTTCTTTTTGTGGCCTTACATTGTATTTAGTTATAAATCTGTATATACTTGAGTTTTATCAATGGTTGTACATGTAGTAAAATAGAACTTTAGGAAAAGGTGTACTTTATTTAAGATCCCAAATTCGGACTATACTAGTATTCGTCTGATACTGGAACACCCAGTATAATTCGATACTGGTACAACGTTAGTGTTCCAGCATCGGACGATACTGGCACATATAAAATATTAGAGTATCGAGCGATACTGGAACACAATTATGTACCAGTATTGTCCAATACTAGTACAAATCACTACTCATGGTAGCACGTGTACCAGTATTGCCCGATTTGATACTGGAACACAATTTGGTGTTCAAATATCGGACGATACTGGAACAATAACATTATACCAGAATTGAGCGATACTGGCAGTAACTGGCACATTACTGTTGGTATGCAATTACCTCGGACCTATAAAATACACTTTTCCCGGACTTTTTGATTGTAGAACATTATTGTGTAAGTCACTTGCAATGTAGAAAATTTGACACAACTTTAGTTTGATAATAATTATTGTAATTGAAATGTGATATACAGTGTGTTCCAGAAAACCTGCGACTTATTATGAATCGTAGAAAGTCTCACCTTACTCTGATCATCCACATTGTAATTGGCAGCACCAACATTTATTTTAATTTCATTTTTGAGGAGAGGGGGGGGGGGGGGGGGGGGGGGTGGGGGGGGCAAGACAAAACAATGTAAAGATTGCCTTAAATTAGCTTAATTTGTTCTGAATTAGACATTTTAGACCAATTTCAAGCTTATGTTGACATTAAACGCCAACCTTTCGATTATTTTGGGACAAATTGGGATGCTGCCACTGATTTGTAATGTAAATCAATCTTGATTATCAAAAATAAAGAAACGCTGGTTCTTAAAAATATATCTTTTTATGTATCAATATGTCAATGATATGTATGTTCTTTTGGTGTACTGTTAGACCACTTTAAAAAAATGTACTCATTATTACCTTCAGATTTGATTTACACATTTGATTAGATTTAAAATGCACAAATGTTAATACAATTATTTAATGTTTAATACTTACCAATCATAAAGGGACAATACTGTGAGTCAATTATTAAGCGATGGTGAACCGGGCTTTACAAAAATTCAATTTTGTAATCTCCAATTTTATTTCACAATTGGGAAAGTAGAGATAGGCTCGGATGGTTTTCAGCAGTATGAGCAAACATTACAAAAAGGCAAAATGTTGTCGTTGTTGTGTTGCCCTCAGTAACCGACCTTAAAATCTCAAAAATCAAGGTCGCTTTTTTAAAATCTTTTTTTTAGATTTAAATATTACCCAAATTGTCAAAATTATTACTATTTTCTGCTTGAGATGAATAAGTTTGCTTGAATAAATAGTATCTATCACAGAAAGATTAGTAAAATTGACATTTATCAATTTTGTCTTGACATGAGCTACACGTCAGGACAGTCAGTAATATTTGTCAGTTAAAAAAAAAGGGAAAAAAGAAGAAAAAAAGAAAGGAAAATAGACAGGCCGACCCGACCCTCAAGATTTTTGGCACTTGAGGGCAACACAAAAATTCTTTGTGTGGCCTAAAGTGGAGTAAAATAAAGCCTTCTTCAAAATAAGTTGCAGGTTTTCTAGGACACACTGTTGAACATGTATATAGTACACAAATATTGATGACTGAGTGTGATTGTAAAAACTATGTATAACAAGGTCAAGTTTGGACTTTTCCATTGCACAAAGCAACAAAATGGAACATTCCAAGTTGAACTGTGTGATATCGTTTTATTATTTAATGAAAGTCCTAGCCATGTGATTATATAAAACAAATGTTGCATGCCTTTTGTTTGTGCAATATAGTAAAACTATACCAATTGGTCCAATTTGGATGTGAGGAGAAATTCAAATTTGACCTTGTCATATAGTTTTTACTATCGCACTCTCAGGCTTGCAATATTTGTATCACATGGCTGATCAGGCCCATCAGTGTATGTATTTACACCTAAGACAAAAAGTTCATGACTATTATACTTAGGATGTAGGCTAATTCAAAATCAATGATGTACCAAAAATCTCAGAGATATACATTAAGTGAGTAAATTTCGTCCCTGTAAGGGAAAAAAACCCAGGCAGTATCCTACTGTGTTCTATATCATCGTTACTGGGCTTCCCAGAGCAGTCAGATTCAATTGTTTGTTCAAAATTTAAATCTTTTCTACAATTATTTGTATTTAAATCACTCTTGCGATTTTTTTTCTTCTTTTTAAAAATGGGAATAAAAAAATGAAATGCGGTAATTTACGTCGAAAAAACTAAATGCGGCCTACCGGAAATAAACTTCTCTTTTTTTACGTGTAATACTAATTTGATACCTCATTCATTAAAATTGAGTGGACTTTTAAAGTTATGATGGCTTAAAGTGACCTGACCCAATAACAAAAAGCTTGTACTAAATTATTTTTCTATAGGATATCATTTAATTGTATAATGCAAATCGAAAACAGCCGGGCATGGATGGATATATTGGCCGTGAATCATACACAAAGTGATTTTGAGTAGCACACAGTTGAGCAGTGATTTCCCATAGAGAAAAAAACACAACTTTTTTCTTTAGGTCTTGTCACTCACACTTTCCACACGGTAGGCGTCTGCAGACGACGTTCCAAACTTTCACAAAATGTTTTGAAAATGTCAACATTATTGAATTTCATTACCATATTTGGAATCACCATGAGAAATGTATTGAAATAAGTACAAACATGCCTAGTATTGGTGCAGTAATCCTTGAGATAAACCGTGAAAGTTGGGAAAGGTTTCTGACAAATCTGTTTTGTAAATGTTGTAAAACCAATAGCCGCAGTGTTAAAGGTATATTATGTGATCTTTTCCATGGGACGCCCTCAATCCTCGAAAAAAATTGGAAGCAGATTTTCTTGCAGATTTACCTTTCTGATCATAAATCATAAATATATTCTAAGTTACAAAACGATACGATTCCTAATAACCTCGAAATCATGGTTTAAAGTTTTTTATAGATACCGCTCGGTACAATCTATTTTTATTTTTCAAACCATGATTTTGAAGTAATTAGGAATCGTATCAATCTGTAACTTAGAAGATCTTTATGATTTATGATCAAAAATGCAAATCTGCAAGAAAATCTGCTTTCATAGCAAAAATCAATGATAGAGGGCGCTACTTGGAAAAGATCACATAATATGCCTTTAAGCTATCAGAACTTATCCACTCAATTTTTTATGAAAGAATGGTCAAATTACGAGAAAGGAGTTTGTGCACTTATAGGTGAGGAACCCCCCCCCCCCCCCTGTTTTACGGGCTCGCCCGACCCACTTTTTGCGTTTTTTCAAGAATTTTATTTATTTCTTTAGAATTTTGTTTCTCAAATCATGTAAAATCAGCCGTTATTTTTAGCCGAAAATTGGTCTAATTTTTTGTGTGCGCAGATTTTGGTGACATTTTAGGTTAAAAACAAACAACCACCAGACCGACCGACCCTACTTGACAGGTCCGTCCGCCCGTAAATCAGGGTGTGTTTTTTTTAGTCGCCTTATAATGTATCTAGGATTTTTAGTACCAATTTTGATTTGGAATTAGCTTGCATATATTATATAAGCACTGGGTACTTTTTGTGTAAGGTATATTATTGACAACCATTTTTAAACTGCCAGCTCATTAAATAATTTCAAATGAGTATTTTCTGAATGTTTTTATAGGTGACATTGTTAGGTGCAACAGCTATGGGAAACCTTCATATGTTCAGATGATAACCAACAATGAAGCTGAACATTATATGAAACACAAAGGTAAATATGTGGTGATGATGGACTGGTGGTTTTTACTGATGGTGGATGGCGGAGGGGGGGGGGGGGGGGGGGGGGGGGGGCAGGGGGGCTGGAACCCCCCCCCCCCCCCCCCACTTGGAACCCTTGCCCCCCGCTTGCCCCCCAAATGAAATCAATACAGATGAAAAAAATTCGCGCGCTACGTGCGCATGTCTTCCCAAAATGCAATATTCTATGGTAGAAGCTTGTTTAGAGCCGAAATGTAGCTCAATCGTGCAAAAAGTAGGTGTAAAGTCGAAGATTTTCGCACGCTACGTGCGCATTTCTTGACACTGGAATGGAGCCCACCCATTAGGAGCCCCCCATTTCAAGTCACTGCCCCTTCTTGCCACCCCAAATGAAAAAGTCCATGGATAGTCGTATACGCCTATTATTTCTATGTATTTTCCCTCTACAGGGAGGACGGCACTTACACTTGTGTAGGCCCGAGCTACTCCGGGTAATACTTGTGGCAGGAGACTGGGAAACGTGATCGCTTAGGTTTGAATTTCAGATGCTTTACCATGCGAGGTCTTGTGGCCCAATGGTTTAGGCACTTGCGCAGTAAGCAAGAGGTCCTGGGTTCGATTCCCGGGCGAGATCGTTTTCCCATAATTGTCTCTTTTCTATCCACGACGGCGAACCTGTTTAAAATATTTATAATTTGTTTGATACCCGTCGTATACGCCTATTATTTCTATGTATTTTCCCTCTACAGGGAGGATGGCACTTGATTATTACATTTGTATAGGCCCGAGCTACTCTGGGTAATACTTGTGGCAGGAGACCCCGGGGGGGGGGGGCCAGTCAAACATAATGTTGTACACATGCGTGACCAAAAAAACGTGTAAAAAGGGGTGTTTTTTCAGTGTTGGACGCGTCACGCGTTAAGGGTATCAAAAACGCTGATTTTCAAGAAAAAGGGTGGCTTAAAATCCCGGCTTAAAATACAGGTCGAACGTGTTTAGGGTAACTTATTTTGTTCCCCGTTAAATAGACAAAACTTGTTTAGGGGTCATATTCTGGCAAGAACTTGTTTAGGGGTCAACATTTGCAAGGAAAGCGCGCTAAAAACTTGTTTAGGGGGTAATTTTGCTTGCAGGGTAAATTTTGTTTAGGGGGTGTCTGGAAAACATTTGGTCACGCATGTGTACACCATAATGTTTGACTGGCCCCCCCGGGCAGGAGACTGGGAAACGTGATCGCTTAGGTTTGAATTTCAGATGCTTTACCATGCGAGGTCTTGTAGCCCAATGGTTTAGGCACTTGCGCAGTAAGCAAGAGGTCCTGGGTTCGATTCCCGGGCGAGATCGTTTTCCCATAATTGTCTTTTTTCTTCTTCAAGATATAGATAAAAACAGATAGAAAAAGATTCAGAAAACAATAAGAATTTAGGAGTCATTTTCACTCATAAAATCTGAATGCCTTGATCAATTTTGATAAATTTTGTGTCATTTTAAAGCTTAGATAATGCTCTGAAAGCTCAAAATTGACTTCACCTTCGAAGAACCCCCTTTTGATGTGTTGCTTCATTATGCTATAATCAAAACAAAAATGTGTCGGTCACATTAATGTGTCATGATCCGAGCTCTCCCGATCATTACAAATGTTGAGCGTGTCCTTGCACTTTCCAAAACAGTCACAACGCGGCTGGCGTGGGGTATTGTTAATTAGGGCCCTCGATTGGTCAATTACCTATTTGTTTACAAAGTATGTCACATCTTCCGGTTTGACTGTGCCCTTGCCATTGCGAATGACGCGGTTACGCACCAGTCGCATGGGACGCTGGGGAATCGTATAAGCTGTGATCGACAATTTTTTGTTTTGATTATTGTACATAAATATAATAATAGTATACTAACCTTATTTATTTCATATAAGATTTATTGGAAAATAATCTGATGATTAATTTTAGGCGCATGAAAGTCGATATCGAGTTTCCCGTTACCCGCCCGCATCACTTTTTTTCACCCGCGTCAAAGTTTCAAGATTTCCCAAAACAAATCATTATTTTTTTTAAACACAATTGTTACCAGTTTTATCAATTTGAACACATTTTTCACTTTCTTAAAATATGAATTTTGATTGAGAACTAAGCTCATAAGCAAGGCTTTTTTAATCGTAAACCTACCTTCCGTGAACATTATTTTGATGCATTTATTCGTTTCTGCAAAAACACCTAAAAACATGTTTTTATATTATCTAAATGAGCACCGTATCAATATGGGTTGATCAAACATGCATTTACATGTCAATAATGAAATCTGATCAAATAATGAATAGTGAATAATGAAAAAGTCGCCTCATCACTTTGGAGAAAAAAAAGTCACGGGAAACTCGCAATTGACTTTCATGCGCCTTATGTCTTCAATTTTACACAGATCGTCAGGATTGTCAAACGAACAAACCAGACACACTACCGTTCGTAACTTATGAGGGCTCTGGTAACTTTGTCTCCGGCGACGTTGGATTTGCCGGTGGCCGTCTTAAATTGGCAACTATGAATGCATCAATACTTTTCCAAGAAGGATCCGTTGGATGTGGTGAATGTGTTCATGCATCTCTGTCACTTTGCATAGAAGTGGACTACCCTGATATGGCCGACGACGAGCTTTGTATGACACCTGTGGTAGAGACTGGACCAGACGGTTGGGTGTTCCAAAGACATGTCATAGTGACCATACCTCACTATGCTGCAAAGAATGCTACTGAAGACAATGTGGATGTTTTGTATAACACTAGGACACCAGGTTTAGTATATTTCCTTAACTTAACACTTATACCATATATACGAAACAGATTTTTTCAGAAACCAATCCCAAATGTCCATCTCAAGGATTTGTGACCCAATACTAGGCATGTTTGTACATATTTTATTGCACTTATAATAGTGGGTCCAAATATGATAATGAAATTTAATAATGTTGAAATGTTTGAAACATTTTGTGAAATTGTTGGAATGTCGTCTGCAGATAATGCCTGCCCCATGGACAGTGTTAAGGAAAGAAGAAAAAAAGTTTGTCTCAAATGACACGCGCGCATTTACGAAACCGCCTGCGTTACCTTTTTTTTTTAGGTTTTTTTTTTCTTTTTCATTTTTTTTTTCTTCATTTTTTTTTCTTCTTCAATTTTCTCAAAAAAATCTTGCAAAATCCAACTTTTTAACCAAACAAATGACGATCAATTCTAAATTGAAAAAAAAAAATCCGCAGACCGCATTAGATTTTCAGTCGCTCATGTCATTTGAGAGAAACCTTTTTTATTTTTGCCTAAACATATTACTGTTACATCAGGCGAGGTATCCATGTCAGATTACAGCATCTTGCACTGGTTGATATCAGGGGTTTGCAACTCAAATTGCCGATCTGAAGCTACTTCATCCAAGAACGTTAACTTTTGTGTGATTGTATCCTGATGGCCTGTATAGCGCTGTTTGTCTGCTTAGGTATAGACTTGCATCAAGTCTGTCAGACACAAACAACACAGTATAGTGTATATTTTTAAAGGGAAGTGACAAAAGGAGATTAAAATGTATAAAACAAACAATTAAACATGATTTAATCATATGCAGGGTGGTAAAACCCCTGCAGCGCGTAAGGTTTTTATAATAATTTTCGAAACTGCGCAATTTAACAGAATTTTCCAAACAATTCTGTGTAAACTTCAATTAAGTCTTTAAGTACACAGACGACAAACAGTGCTTTCTTAGGAATTTTGAATATTAAAAATCAGACTTTTCTGACAGAAATTATGGACTCTTTTGTAAACATGGTAGATTTCTTGTTTGACCAAAATAACCTCTCTTGAAACTCATAAAATCATTGACCGCCATTGATTATGTTCGGTACATGACTCAATCTAAATTATATTCAGGTAATTTGATGTGTCCTCTTTTGATTTCCACTACAAAATTAGTAGATATCAACTGCATGTTTTTTTTTATATCTTTCATTGTTTGTTACTATCATTTTACATGGTTTCATCATGTTTACATTTCATAATATCGATACATGTATAACACATTTTCATATGCTTTTCAGCATGTTTACATTGCATATCAATTTACTTTCCAGCATTTTTATATGCTTTTCGGCATGTTTACATTCGTAATTTTCACATTTCATTGTTCATGCCTACAAATACATATGCTTTTCACATTTTCATATGCTTTTCAGCATGTTTTCCTTGCATATCATGTATAGCACAATTTCATATGCTTTTCAAGCATGTTTACATTGCATATCATTACATGTTAACACATTTTCATATGCTTTTCAGCCTTTTTACATTTTCATGTTTACATGTTTACATTCATGTTCACATCACATTTCACATGTTTACATTACATATCAGCATTTTAACATGTTCATGTTTACATTCATGTTTACATTCATGTTCACATCATTTTTCACATTTCACATGTTTACATTACTTGCCTGTCATATGCTTTTCAGCATGATTACATTGCCTATCATGTATAGCACATTTTCATATGCTTTTCAGCATGTTTGTATATGCTTTTCATTCACATAATTTTTATAGTTTCAATCGCATGTATAACACATTTTCATATGCTTTTCAGGTTTACATTGCATATCATTACATAACACATATGCATTTCGGCATGTTTACATTCATGTTCACATAATTTTTACATTTCCTGTTTACATTTCCTGTTTACATTTCCTGTTTACATTTCATATTAATTACATGTATAACACATTTTCATATGCTTTTCATCATGTTTACATTTTTGGCTTTTCAGCATGTTCATTTCAACATTACACGGTATATCATGTTTACAATACATAGCATCATGTTTAGATTGTTGTAAATCTTCTTTCATTTTTTAGATCAATTCTTCCAGAGTTTTCTAATTTTAAGTTCTAAATATAAGACACTTTGTAAATCAGGATGTTTTCCATATCTGTACTTACTAATAGTTGATTTGGCAACACTAATACACGTATTGACGATATTAGTGTTCTTGTTATTATCATCATGGTAGCCAAACAATACATCTTTTTGCAATATCTTTATGTCTAGATTATACTGTTGCAAAAGTATTCTTTCAGTCTCTTTCCATATTATTTTGATTTTCTTACAACTATAAAAGAAATGTTCAATGTAATCTATTTCGTTACAAGTTTCACAGATATCATTTTCTTCCTTCTTTATTTTCTTAAGAAATACTTTTGTTGGATAAATGTTGCTAATGATTTTCCAGTTCAATGTTTTTAGTCGTGGCTCTTTGATGTCTTGAACAAGTGTTTTCCAAATATTGGACCAATCGAAATTCATATTATCGAGCTTATTTTCCCAGAAATTTTGACATCTTGGTTTCAATGATATCTGTGATTGCATTGCTATTCTGTACAGTTTTGTTGTACATTTAGATAATTTAACAAAGGCTTCTCCATAATTAAAATTTACGTCATAGATATTGTTTAAAGAATCTGTAGATGTTTTCCACGTATGTGGCATTGCTTGTCTTAAAGCTATGTATTTCAACACAAAACTACCATCATTTTTAAAATGCAATTTCAGCTCCTCCATTGACTTAAATTCCCTATTTTGGTTATACAGATCTGAGACGTACATTATACCCTTCTTTGCCCATTCCTTAAAATATAATGTTTTACCTCTACTAGTTATACATTCATTATTCCAAATAACCTGATTTTCCCACGATTCTACTTGATCTATGTTCTGGGAACATTTTGTTAAAAACCAAGCCTTAATCAAATTACTATAGAACATGGGTAACTTATATATCTTTGACTTAAACAATTCGTTCATACTTTCTAAAGTACAGTTGCATTTTAAAATAATGAGACCCAAATATGTTTCGCTTAATAAATGTAGTGGAATCATTTTCCATGTGTCTGTTTCGGGAGACATCAGCTTTTTTAACCAAGAAATCTTTAACGAATCTAAAAAATATTTAAAGTTCAGCATTTGTAGCCCACCATTTCCATAGTCATTGGATAAGGTCGCTCTCTTTACTTTTTCTGAGCCTCCCCATACAAATTTGAAAAATAAGCTATTTATTCGGTTTATAAACACTTTAGGTAAGTCTGATATTGAACCTATATACGTAAATTTAGATGCCAAAAGACTTTTTACTATTTGTATTTTACCTACCATTGACAGATTTCTCATCGTCCAAGACCTAATTGCCTTTTCTATTGAGTCCATTTTAGCTTCCCAGTTTACACACATCTCTTCTAATTTAATACACGGATTTACTACAACACCCAATATTTTTACATTATTGTTGGGATGAAACTTCCAATTTATACCTCCAACCGCTTGCTTTCTATGTTTTCTTGACCCCATCCAAAGTGCATCGCTCTTTGTTTTGTTTAGCTGTAATCCAGAAATAACTGTAAAATTATCAAGTACATTTATGACATTATATATAGACTTTTCATCCTTTACAAAAATAGTAGTATCATCCGCAAATTGTGTTATCTTTACCTCATTGATACCCTGATCCACATAGGGTAATTCAATTCCTCTAATTTCACTTGATTGTCTTATTTTATTGGCCATGATTTCAGCCGCTATGATAAACAATAATGGTGATAAATTACAACCTTGTCTAAGACCGTCTTCTTGTATAAAGAAGTTTGACATGTGTCCATTATGAGATATACAACTTAGTGTATTATAAAACAAAGTAGTTATCCATTTTTTCATGGATTCACCAAAGTTAAAACTTTCAATAGCATATAAAATAAAATCTCTTCTTATCGTGTCAAAAGCTTTACGAAAATCAATACAAATCATAGCACCTTCGATATTATTTTCATCGTTATATCTTAAGACATCTTCTATCAGTCGAATACTTAATGCTGCTCCGCGCTTACATAGAAAACCGTTTTGATCTGAATTTATTATAGAGGGTAATATTTTATTTATTCTTGAAGCAAGTGTTTTTGCTGCAATTTTGTAGTCTATCAACTGCATGTTGATGTTTTCTGAAGCCATATTTGAATGGTGTTAAGAAATCGTTCTGTTTGAGCGATTTATATCATACTTTCTTAAAGCGGCAGTTTTGATGCTCGGTGTGAATTTTTTCAATTGAAATACGCTAAAAGTGAAAAACAGGTTTTAGCCGATTTTTGATAATGTCATTCCATATTGGAACGGATAAAGATATTTTGATGAAAGTAACGGAGTAAGTAGGAAACGTGTTCCCTATTATATTGCAGTCATTAGACTTTGACGGAAATTTTGTTTTATAGTTTTATTATTTTGTAAAACACTGTATTAATCATTCTGGAACACCTTGTAGAGCTATATAAACTGCTCAAAAAAAGTTTAGAATATTTTTTCAAGCACAAGATTTTCCAATATCAAGGGATATGTTCATTGAGTGTTACATATCCATGTAAAGCTGATGTGTTCATCTTTACAATGATACCAAATTTGAAGCAATCCCTTGCTCCAGTGCTCCGCTACTTGCTTGAGAACATGGGGAGGTCACAATCTGAATGTGCCAAAATCAACACTTTTTAAAAGCACAAAATAGTGTTAATTTTGGCACTTTCAGATTACGACCTCCCCATGTTTTCAAACATGTGGCTGAGCACTGGAACAAGGGATTGCTTCAAATTGGATATCATTGTCAAGATGAACACATCAGCTTTTTAATGATATATTACACTTAATGAACATATCCCACGATATTTGTAAATCTTGTGCTTGAAAAGATATTCCAAACTTTTATTCGAGCAGTTTATATGTAGAACTCAGTTGGAGACCTCTAGTCAAGCATAGCTGGCACCAGCTCTAGCTCTAATTTGACAAAGCGCAAAGTGTTATAATGATCGTTTGATCGACCACTGCACTCTCCATAGAGCAAAAAAAAAGTTGACTTTCAGGGTCAAAGTCAGGGTCGGACGGTCAGATTTTTTTTTTGTTGTTGAAATTTTTTGAAAATTTACTGCACAAAAACACGTTTTAAAGAGATTTTTTCATTTTTAAACAAGCAGATACTACTCAAAAACACGTTTTCATCTTTCTTTATTGTTATGTGCTTCTTTCAATTTTTTTAAAAAAAAATTTCTTCAATTTTTTTATTTTTTTTATTCAATTATTATTATTATTTTATTTTTTTTGAAAAAGAAAAAAAATAGCGACCCTAGATTTCCGAAAATTTGGGTCGGTCGGAAAGGGCAAGTCAACTTTTTTTTTTTTGGCCTAGAGGTTAACATTAATCCAAAGTTTTTCTAATTTTCTTGCAGCTGATTGGATAAGTTGTGGAAGCAATGAAGAACATATTATTATTAACGAAGACACCATTCAGATCTACACCTTGCATTTCACAAGGTTTTTTGGGCGTATTAAAGGAGCTCCTGTGAACATGGACATCTTAGCGTTTTTAAGACCTAGAAACTTTGTTAGTGAAGATCATGTGTACTTCGCTGTTTACGCAGTACTCAAGGATTATGTTCAGGTAAGGCCAAAGGGTAAAAACTGCTTGATTGATCAATATTTTCTGGATTTTTTATTTTTTAAACTAATTTGGAATTTGTTTGAAAATTCATACAAAATGCAAAGCTAGAACAGGACTACTTGATCATTTTGGAACTTTTGAAGGCCTTCAGTTTTCGCTGCGTATGTTCTAAATATGACACTGGAAAGGGGTATAGGTATGTGCCACCCTTTTTACCCTCTTCTGCTAGCTCTTAAGACCCCCTTTTGAGGCCTGTATCAGCTCTTAAGACCCCCATTTTATTGAAAATTTTAAAAATCTTGAAGATTTTCATTACATACATACATACATACATTATTGGTATTTATATAGCGCTGCTACATCGAGATCGTAGCGCTTTATGACAAAACAAAAATAAGCATACTCAACAAAACAAAACTAATTACTGTACAAATGGGTTTTAAGAGCTTTTTTAAAAATGGCTACAGATGGAGACTCTCTGATGTGAATTGGGAGGTCATTCCAGATGGAGGGGGCAGTGTAATAAAATGTCCTACGTTCAGCAGACTGTAGGAGCTTGGTGGTTTTATGAACAGTTAGACGGGTGGTGTCTGATGCTGAACGCAGGTTAGGACGAGCAGGGTGATAGATGGTGAGCGTTGAAGCGATGTAACTGGGTGCCATATGGTTGAGGCATTTATATACAAATAACATAATTTTAAAAACAATCCTCTTTTCAACAGGAAGCCAATGTAATGCATGTAGACATGGTGTGGCATGGTCCTGTTTACGAACTTGACATATCATCTTCGCGGCCCAATTCTGATACGTTGCAGCCTGCTTATGTCTGTCTTGTTGGCACCAAGAAGCAGGCCACTTCCGTAATCAATCTTGGACAAGATTAGTGCGCGGATAACAAGATGGCAAGTATCGCGATCAAGAAATCTCCTTATTCGAGAAATATTGCGAAGATGATATGTCAGGTTTGAGCAAAGACATTTTACATGTTTGGACATTGACATACAAGAATCGAACATTACCCCTAAATTACGGACATTATCGGTGGGGGAGATTGAAACATCTCCAACACGCAACAACACAGGGCCCATGCTACTCTGAAGGTGAGATGGAATAGCAACAAAAAACTCAGTCTTGTCGTCATTGAGCTTCAGCATATTGCACTTCATCCATTGTTTTAGAGCATCAATGCAACATGACAGTTTGTTCAGAGCAGCGGTGATGGAAGAAGGGTCCTGTGGATTGAAAGTAGTGTATAGTTGTATATCATCAGCGTACATGTGGAACTCGAGATCAAATGATCTAATTATACGGCCAATAGGTAAAACATAAATAGTAAATCCAAGTGGCCCCACTATGGAGCCTTGGGGTAAGCCAATCTCCGAGGTTTGTGGTTTTGAAAACACACCATTTATGCATACTCTACTAGGTCTGTTAGACAGATATGACTTAAACCATTGAAGGACTCTATCACGTACACCAAGACCAAAGCCAGAAATAAAAAATAAAAAATTGCATTCTTAAACCATAACTTATTCGAGAAAATCACTTCTTAAAATTCTATTTGTTGTCATAAAATTATCTCGGTTCGGTTCCGAAGCCCCCCCCCCCCTTTTTGAGACTTTGAGCGGCACACCCTTATCAAAAAATCATGAGTTTGTGAATATATTTCTTCAATTTCTTTCAAATTTCAGACAGTGATCGAAGAGGAATCAAAAATGAATGGCGCCAAATGTTCAGCAGTATCACCCTTTGAAGTGATGACAAAAAGTGACTTGGATGTAATTATCAGTAGTGTTACACCGGACAAGGAATGGTCTCCGTTGGATTTTACAGGGGTAGGTGAATTACTACATTATGAGATGACTGGCCCCAACAGACCCATTTTTTTTAATGTTCAATTTTTTATTTTGTTTTTTCAAAATGTTTTTGATATTTTATTGCTAATTTTTGCGAAGTTTGAATTATTTTTGAAATTTTGAAAATGTTTTGGATATTTTTTAAACACTTCTAAATTGGTTGAAATGTACCAATACTTACATGTACACCATGCTATCTACTGTAGATAGTTTTATACTTATACCTGGCTATCTACTGAAGATAGTTATATACTCACACCCTGCTATCTACTAAGGATAGTGAGTTATATACTCACAACCTGCTATCTACTAAAGATAGTTATATACTCACAACCTGGCTATCTACTGAAGATCTTCAGTAGATAGCAAGTTGTGAGTATATAAGTATTTTTAGTAGATAGAAGGTTGTGAGGTTATAACTATCTTCAGTAGAAAGCAGCTAGGTTGTGAGTATATAACTAAAATCAGTAGATAGCAGGTTGTGAGTATTATAACTATTTTCAGTAGATAGTAGGTTGTGAGTCTACAACTATCTTTAGTAGATAGTAGGTTGTGAGCTTATAACTATCTTCAGTAGATAGCAGGTTGTGAGTATATAACTATCTTCAGTAGATTGCAGGTTGTGAGTATATAACTAACTATCTTCAGTAGATTGCAGGTGGTGAGTATATAACTACCTTCAATAGATAGCTAGGTTTACGTATAAATCTATCTTCAGGAGATAGCAGGATGTGAGTGTTAACTATCTTCAATAGATAGCAGGTTGTGAGTATAAAACTCTCTTCAGTAGATAGCAGGTTGTGAGAATAAAACCATTTTCATCTAGCAGGTTTTGAGTATATAACTATCTTCAGTAGATAGCGGGGTATGAGTGTAAATCTAATCTTTAGTAGATAGCAGGTTGTGAATTCTTCAGTTTATAGCGGGGTGGGAGTGTAAATCTAATCTACAGTAGATAGCAGGGTGTGAATGTAAAACTATCTGCAGGAGATAGCAGGGTTTGAGTATAAATATGTTATTATCTCAAGATATTTTTTAATATTTTACTTTATAATACTATTCTTATGTGATATTTCATTGTTTAAAGATGATTGGTCGTCAGTGTCTTCAAAAGGGTGACATCACATCAAGATTTGAAACGGTATTCACCAAACGAGACTCGAGCCGTGTTCCTCCCACGTCTAAGATACGTGGCGTGTACGATATCTCTCAGCAAGGCAATCCATTCACCGTGAATCCCATACATTTTGATACGTCGTTCATTACTGGTAAGAATGATGGGCTATTCCATTTGAAATTCATACCCCCCATGTATGGCCATAGTATGGGTAACACTACCTTAATCTCCCGCACAGGGAGTGTGAATTTCAAATGGGGTTACCTGCATGGGTGTCTCCATTTGAAAGGTATGATTGAAGAAGATTAATAGGAAATGTCTTCCATAGAGGGTGTATGGATTTCAAATGGAATAGCTAAAATTGAAAGACTATTGCAAGGTTTCTCAACAGAATGGCCCTTTGCCTTGAAAATCTCTAAACAAAGAAAAACATATAAATGACCCCTAGTGACCCCTGTGTGACCTTTGACCCCTTATGGGGTCACACTACTAAATAGAGCTCCATAGGGTTATCTACAAAAACACTGATATAAAACTCTGTGTTAGACCACTAAATTGCGAAATTGGACCTTGTAGAGTGATTTTTTCTGAAAGATGATCACATTTTCTCACCAAAAAGTGAAAAAAATAGGTAGGTGAACCTGCTCGATTTTTCAAAATACGCCCATGGAGTTGACTACCTCTCTGACGAGCTTGGAAATGCCGCCGTAATCGTCAATGTTTCCAGTAAAAAACACAAATTTGAGAGATCTCTCAAAATTTATCTAGATGATATTCACAGTTTATAGTCAGGGTGCATGTAGGTGATGTCCCATTAATCATAATTAATCAAAAATCATAGGCATTTACGCAATTGTATTACCGTCAAGTTTTTTTAATTGAGGATTTTGCCATGCATATTTTCCGATTCTAGCTTTAAACACCGCCCTTAAGGTTAGGGGATACACCATTTAGTGTAGTGCACCCTTAAGGAAATTGATATTGTGCTGAATGTACTTGAAATGTATTGGAATAGTTACCTTGAATCCTTTTGAACATTTTGTGATCATTTTAATGATATTTCCATGTTGTTATAATTATGTATGAGTGGAATTTGTCATGTATGGATACCTGCTATCTACTGAAGATAGCAAAATTAACATAGCAATATTACATTTTGTGAGGACAGCTACAATCCTTTTTAAAAGAAATACTTGTCAGGACAGCGTTCATCCTTTTTAAAGAAATTCTTGTTGTATTGAATGTCTAGGTGTGTTTTTACTGACAGGGGTAGGGTACATGCACTGTGTTGTTGTACAAAAATAATCAAAATAGATTCCAAAATGATAACGTTGGTGACTTTCCCCACCAATGTTCAAATTTGATGAATTAATCTACAAAATAACAGAGCAGATGTACACTTAATCAGGTCAGACTTGTTTATCATTTAACTTACCTGTTAAATGGTTTTGCCTCCAGAATGCAGGCATTATACACAATACCTTCATGGATGTGACCCTCACATCTTGAAATAGTTTTACAACTTGAGCTTAACTTAGTAACACAACATAAGCTTAAGCCTACTCTATCCATCATCAATGCATGGAATAATAAAAAAAAAAAAAAAAAAAAGCTTACTTCATAGATATTTCAAATGTGGCCAAATTTTACTCAAGGCTTCATAGTAAGTTACTTTTATGCTCCGTATCACCCCCCCCCCCCCCCCCATGTACCCCATTAAAGTGCTTACTTGACATTTTTTACCCAAGTGGTGCACCTTAAAACTGTGCAGGACTGCTGCATTTGATCCGACATTGTCCGGTCAGACTGAGATGAAAGGCAGCGGTTTGTTTAAAAATCATCCTTTTCTCTCTAAATAGCATAGAATTACAGTTTCCAATAGGCTTACTTACAAAACACGTCAAAATAGGTCAAATTAAGGCAACAATTGGATCGAAACAATCTCATTCTGGTCGAAAAATCCTTGTTTTACAATATTTGTCTCGAATAAAATTCAAAACAGCTGATTTCTGACCTAATTTTACTTAATAATGAGGTCAAGGGTCAAATATGGCCGAATTCCCTTAAGGGGTCACACTACTAAATAGAGCTCCATAGGGTTATCTACAAAAACACTGATATAAAACTCTGTGTTAGACCACTAAATTGCGAAATTGGACCTTGTAGAGTGATTTTTTCTGAAAGATGATCACATTTTCTCACCAAAAAGTGAAAAAAATAGGTAGGTGAACCTGCTCGATTTTTCAAAATAGTTGAGTTGACTACCTCTCTGACGAGCTTGGAAATGCCGCCGTAATCGTCAATGTTTCCAGTAAAAAACACAAATTTGAGAGATCTCTCAAAATTTATCTAGATGATATTCACAGTTTATAGTCAGGGTGCATGTAGGTGATGTCCCATTAATCATAATTAATCAAAAATCATAGGCATTTACGCAATTGTATTACCGTCAAGTTTTTTTAATTGAGGATTTTGCCATGCATATTTTCCGATTCTAGCTTTAAACACCGCCCTTAAGGTTAGGGGATACACCATTTAGTGTAGTGCACCCTTATGCTTTACAACCTGAGTAGTGGTGCACATAAGGGTTCTTATGACCAAATATGGTCAAAATCGGCTCAAAGATTACGGAGCTATACATGTAGGTCTCATGACAGAAGAGAGAAAGAAAGAAAGAAAGAAAGAAAGAAAGAAAGAAAGAAAGGAGAAAGAAAAAACCAGCTAGAATACAGTATATTAGCCTTTTCTCGACTAATATAACAAAAAGGACTAATGGCGGCAATTTGGTCGCTGAGATGTGTTTCTTTAAGTATTTGGGATCCCTCCAAATTGTATCACACTATGCATACATGATAACAAATATTTTGTTAAAAAATATGTTTTATGTGTTTTTTCTTCTTTTCTTCTTACTTCAAATAATGCAAACATACTCGTCTACGAACCATGTCTGAAGATTCGAACAGCTCAGGCTCTTTCTGCAGATCCACACTACCGGGCATCGCACAGCAACAGGGCATCGAACCGCGAACCTCGGCGACAATCTCAACAAGTAGCCACCTGTCACTACCGGTTTCGAGACATGAGAGCAGCAGTATCGTATCATTAGCCCAAGGTGATTTTCAGCAGTTTAGTTTCATATAAAGCAACAAAAAGAAGAAAAAACCTGTACTATGGGCCCTACCAACCCATTTTATTTAATTTATTTTTGAATTTTACAAAAAGTAGTGCATTTATTTTAAAAGTTTTGATATATTTTTGAAAATATTTGATTCTATTTTTGAAAATATTTGATTCTATTTTTGAAAATATTTGACATTTAAACAATCGTAACGTCATTTAAAACAGAAAAAAGAAAACAAACAAAGAATGAAATGTCTGGCCGGCCAAGTACCCTACCCAAGAGATCCATTGGCCTGTGGAAGAGGGATTTTTCCATCGCCTAAACTCCTCTGTGAAATGTTAAATGATACAGGGATCCTGGATCACTGACTTTGTACCAGTATCGGAAGATAATGTGTGTTCAAGTATCGGACAATACAAGTAAAATTCAGAATCTGTGTCCTAAAGTACAAAAAAGTACTTTTTCCGAGATTACTCACAGAATAGTTTAGACTAGGAACTTTATTTTGAGGTGTGTGGTAATTTAGGGTAATTCACCAATTTATCACATGGAAACAAATCTGATGCAGGCAAGACATTTTTTTTCTTCTTCACATAAAGCCGTTGAATTGATCTTCGTATCCTTGTACAAGACCCAGGAACAAGGATTAGAGAATATAGGTGATGTTGCTTAGACTGTGTTATTGTCTGACATGTAAATGGGGCTCGGTACATAAAAAATAATACTACCAAACGCATTTATGTCAGACAATATAACACGGGTACGGTCTAAAAACAATACCTTTATATTCTCATTCTTAGGTGATGTTGCTTAGACTGTGTTATTGTCTGACATGTAAATGGGGCTCGGTACATAAAAAATAATACTACCAAACGCATTTATGTCAGACAATATAACACGGGTACGGTCTAAAAACAATACCTTTATATTCTCATTCTTAAACATTCATACTTTGGACATTTATTTAATGAAATTTGTACCACATTTGTCAACTTTTACCCCTGTTTAAAGTATCGAATAACCCACAAACATCCAATCCGGCGTAATGAGCCACATAAGCATGCAGGAAAATGCACAGTAGACGCAATGCAGAAGTGCGTGTTATTGAACAAAGCTATAGTTACCACGCACTGCACAAGGGTGGCAACGCTAATTAATGCACGCCGTGTTAAGTTGTTTCATACAAATGTCACCGATTTCTCTGAGAACCAATGAAAATTGCATAAACATTCTTGACTGTTTAAGATTTCCTATTATTAACACTTTCCATGTGGCTATTTAAGTTCTATTTTTCAGAAATCTTGTCCACCTTTCAAAGTCTATCCCAAGGATACGGAACCAATACTAGGCATGTTGGTACTTGTTTTATGCATTTCTCTTGGTAATTCCAAATATGGTTATGAAATCAATCATTGTAACATTTTTTAACATTTTGGAACGTCTTATGCAGACGCCTGCAGTGTCAACTCCACTCAGAGCACCGTACATGATTATCATACTCACAACATTTCCTGGTGGTTTTGATCTCCCCTTACAGATGTGGTTCACGCTGCTCCGCCAACCCCAGGACCGATACATTTGATTATACCAGCGACTACCGAAGGTAAAATATAACCCTTTTGCTGACTTCAGTTGTCCTAACCCTGCCCTCATGATAGACAAAGCAGTTTAGCAATCAACCACAAGATCTTGGTTCTGCAATCCAATAGTTTGGTTCATATATACAATATGTATGTAGGTAGGAGTCGATGTCACCATGTCACAGCCGCCGATGGAAGTGGTCTTTTGGGCCAGTGCCAAGTGCTGCTGGTTGCATAATTTGCGTGATGGATAGAGACAGAAAGAGTGAGAAACACTAATAAAAGCCCAACATACATGGTATAGGTTAAGAGTTAATGCAGGTTTGACGTCCGACAAGTTTAAAACTGTCAAGCTTTCGTTAGGATTAGCTCTGTCTTCTTTAGCAACTGTTATACATCTTTTGAATGTGATTCATAAAAATTCAAAACAAATCATACCTATACCCTTTGAAGGGGATCTATGGACACACACAAATTGGCCTTAGAATGTATTTATAAAAAGAAAGAAATGTTTTTAGTGGCAAAGCAAGGTCGACATACTTCCATTGAATGTTTGAAATCCTTCTTACTTCCTATTAACATAGAGACATTTTTCAATGTTATAAGACGTAATAAGACGTGATTGTAGATAATTAAATATTGGTTATCATAATCATAAACATGATAAATACGCCAATTTTTATCTTCTAGAAAAATTGGAACTCGCCGATAACTGGTATATAGCGATTTCTAAATATAAAGTGAAGCGGCGACTCGCCAAAGTCTTGACCGAAGACTACGTGAGTTACTTTCCTGACATGCCACAGGCGGAACACATTCGAGCGGTATTTCGGCGCGGATCTCATGGAGAAGCCACAGAGATATTCCTGGGGGCGCTAGCAAAGATGCCTTTGGAGTCCGCACCTCGTCTTCTGGAAGCACTCTTAAGCCACGGGCACCATTTGATTTGTCAGTACCTGGTTGAGGCACTGAGTGAACGCATGCAAAAGAAAGAGAGCGTCGATGGTAACGCTAAAGGTAACTATTATGTAGTAATGGAATACCCACATGACTGTCAACCCCAGGTTGTAGGTAGATGATCATGTGTATCGCATTTTGGGAGAGCCAGGGGTATTCCCCCTGCCTGAAGGCTTGCTCCCCCCTGATGCCTCCAAATGAAATGACAAACTCTATGTATGTATACAAAAAGTAGTCGGTTATGCCCCCCCCCCCCTCCCCCCCCCCCCCCTCCCTGATCACAGGGCTGTCCCCCCTAATGACCCCCCAAATTGATGACTCTAGTTACAGTGTTGACTCATCCATCACTTTTTAGGCTCTTTCCCAAACACAAGTAGAGGAAAGCTTGAGGAAAGAGAGGGGAAAGCATGATCCTTTTTTCAATACCTCTTCAGTGAGGTGTTAATCACCGATCCTTTGTCACTCCTTTTAACAATATAGAAAAAAGGATTGGCTTTCGACGCTCTTTCCTCGAGCTTTCCTCTACTTGTGTTTGGGGTAAGTGCCTGTATGTAAACCTTTTATTTTGTAACATTTTGCTAGATCCCTGGATTACTTCAATTCCACAATCAATATCTGTCAGGACCAAAGAAGAAATTGAAAGTAAGTAGCAATATCGGTAAACTGTCAACAACTAATTTTTTGCAATTGTAAACCTGCTTAGTAACTGTATTAAAAACTTTTAAAACTTCATTGACAAACCCACTGACCAATATGAGGGTCAAATATCTTCGAAAATTCTGTCTCTTTTTGTCTTTTGCTTTAGTTTCTTGTGTTATTGTGTAGCCTAGATGAATTAATCAAATTTGAACATTGGTGGGGAAAGTCACCAGTTTTATAATTTTGGAATATATTTGGATTATTTTTGTATTACGACACAGTGCATGTACCCCTTTTCAGTCAAACAAATACCTAGACATTCAATTCAACAAGAATTTCTATAAAAATGAAAGCTGTCCTGACAAGTATGTTAATTTTGCTATCTTCAGTAGATAGCAGGTATATATCCATACATGGTAATTTCCACTCACAAATAAGTATAACAACATGGAAATATCATTAAAATGTTCACAAAATGTTCCAAATGATAAGGTAACTATTCCATTACATTTCAAGTAGGCCCTACATTCAGCACAATATTAATTGTATTAAGAGTGCACTACACTAAGTAGGGTATACCCTACCCTTAAGAAGTGTTGCTAAACTAGAATCGGAAAGTATGCATGACAAAATCTTCAATATAAAAGGCTTGACAGTTAGAAAAATTGTGCAAATGCATAGGATTTCATATTAATCATGGGTAATGGGACATCACCTACATGCATACAGACTATAAAATGTGAATATCATCTAAATTAGGTAAATGTTGATAAACATTTGATTTTGTTTGTGCTCTAAACTAACTAAATTAATTGCAAGATCTGTATTATGCAATATTTATAGGTCAATAAGTGCGTATGTTTTGTTTCTAGGGAAATCGGCCAAATCATCAATGCACGCGCGCTGATGTGTGAATAATGGCACAACCCTGCAGAGGTAGTGCTATTGTGAGCATATCAACATTTGCGCAAGTGCATTGATTTTCTACTTAAATTCTTAAGATATATATTGATGACTTTATTCCTCAGCAACACTAAATCATCAAAGAATTTGGGTAGATACCGTCAGACAATTCTTAAAGGATCTACGGCAGTTGCCTTATGAGAGTATCCTATCCACGTTCAGTGACGTAATTGATGGGTTTACAGAGACGTACCAACAGGATTTTATGGACGAGAAGATGTGGCACGGGAAATACAGCGCCATCGAGGGTCTGCTGTTGAAGTTATCGAGAACCGAATGCCAATGGCCCGCTGCTTTGATGGCAGTTTTAGAGTCATGCAATACGGCTCTGTGTTGTAAGATCAAGGATCATCTTAGGACAAGACACAACCAAAGTGAGTATTCACAATTTAACATTCCATGAATGACGTCTTTTAATTTTGCAACAAACATTGATCATGGTGATCTTGAGAATAATATAGGTACGGTGCACGTGTACGAGAAACAATTTGCTATTCAGAAGGAATACTGGTACCGTAATTTCTGTGCTATAGGCAGCGGCTTATACGCAGCTTTTTGACCTTTCAAAGGCACTGTGCGTTCCAGAATATCTACATCAATTATGCCGTTACGCTGCAGTAAAATACGGTATAACTTTGACCTCTGCTTTGACCATTCTTTTAATTTAATTTTAGGTTGTCAGTGTGGCAAGCAAGACGACCTAATAGAGTCTGAAGCTATACAACATCAACAGCAAGAAAATCTTCTAGCCATTGCTAGTGCATGTGTTCCCGATAGGTTGAGTAGCCTTGTAAGGGAACAGAGCGAAATTAAATGCATAACTCGCGCTATCGCGCCAACGCACGGCCAACAACCATCGCAGCCACCACGGATACGACCGCTTGCACCAACACGACCCACACCACGACCCGCACCACGACTCCCTGCACCATCCTGCAATCTACAGGATTCTATTAAAAACTCTTCACCCGACAGACAATCCGCTTTGCCGAAACCCCGGCGGCAACAAGAAACATTTATGGAGGAATTACAAAGATCTATGGTATCCAATGGGCCAACCGAGTTGAAGAAAGTCGAATCCGGAATGAGTCGATCAGCACCGATTCCATTACCTAAACCGGAAAGTAAACAGAGCGAGTCACAACAACTCCCAAGTTCTGCCCTATCCAATGTGGCAACCAAGTTGAAGAAAGCTGCACCATCTCCATTGCCTATAAAACCCGAAAGTGTCCACAACATACTTTTACAGCAAATCCAAAGTCCCTCTGTATCCAATGTGGCACCCAACTTGAAGAAAGTGGTATACGAAATAACGCGGGCTGCTCCAGCTCCACCGACTCCCAAAAGTAAACGAAGCGAGTCACAAAGACTCCAAAGTTCATCTGTACCTAATGTGGCAATCAAGTTGATGAAAGTAGGATCCGAAATGACGCGACCTGCACCTCCACCATTGCCCAAACCCAAAAGTAAACAGTCCCAACATCTCCAAAGTTCATCGTTGTCCAATGATGCAACCGACTTGAAGAAAGTGGGATCTGAAATGATGCGAACCGCAGCACCGATTCCATTGCCTAAACCCAAAAGTAAACCAAGCGAGTCACAGCAACGCCAAAGATCTGTGGTACCTCCCAATGTAGCAACCAACTTGAAGAAAGTAGGACCCATTACATTGCCTAAAGCCGAAAGTAAACAGAACGAGTCACAACAAGTCCAAAGTTCTTCGGTATCCAATGTGGCAACCAAGTTGAAGAAAGTTGGGTACAAGATTACGCGACCTGCCCCCTCTGCACCACCTCCATTGCCCAAACCCGAAAGAAAACAAAGCGAGTCACAGCAACTCGAAAGTTTTGCGGTACCAAATGTGACCAATAACATGAAGAAAGTAGGCTCCGAAATGAGGCAAACAGCGCCATTTCATGTCAAAACAGATCAAGAAAGGAAAGGTCAGATTGTCAAGTCTGAAATTGGCGCAATTCCTAAAGTCGCACTAAAGCCACCAAAACACATCCCTCCAAAGCCGTCAAAACGCAGAGTTGAACCGGTATATGAATCAAGCATCGGGGGATCGTCGTCCGCACCCGCTACAAGCTCTAGCCAGCAAGACGTCGAATACAAACGTCCTACCGAAGAACAACCACAAGGAGAACATGGTCGAGGCCTTGACGTTCTAATACCGGCTCCAGATCAGGCATATTATTCCTCAACGCAGAGGCTCGGGTCATTGTCCTCTGTTGATTCAGCATATGTGTATGAAGAGTTGAATCCAAAAGACAAAATTCAAGGAACACCTGCGAAACAAGAACATCTTAGAAAAAAGATGCATGATCAGTTGAAGAAGGCCCTTGAAGTTAATAGATCTGGCCCACATGGCAACGATAAGCCTAATGATGAAGTACGTAATGTTTATCAAAATAACTCTCGACTGGGAAAAGATTTACCGTCTGGAAAATACGAAAATTTACTTGCAGATCCACTACCTACCACTAAGCAGGAATGTAATGGTTACGCTAAAATTGTTTGCTGATCGGAATGACATGACGGAATAATCAAAGGGGGGCATGAGACAGTAATACTTTTCACGCCGCAGACGACATTCCAAAATTACACATAATGTTTCAAAACAGTGCAAGACGTCATCTGACATGGATACCTTGCCTAAAGTAACAGTAAGATTGAACAATTTCCACGGGCAGGTGTCTGCAGACGACATTCCAAAATGTAAAATGTATCAAAATTAAATGTCAAAATTATTAAATGTCATTATCATATTTGGAATCACCAAGAGAAATGCATTGAATAAGTACAAACATGCCTAGTATTGGTACAGTAATCCTTGAGATAGACTTTGAAAATCAGAAAAATCTGTTTTGTATATGGTTAAAGTAATAGCGGTGTGGAAAGTGTTAAAATCAGTATTATATATGAGCAATTTTGACACGGGTATTCTTTAACAGTACATTTTATTGAGAATGTGTCAATAATCAAGAAATAGTCTTAGGGAGCGTTCATAAATACTTTGGTGGGGGTGGGTGGGCAAATTGGCATCCCGGGCATTAAAAAAAAATGATCCCCCCTTCGAGAAAGTCTTATTTTTATTGATCCCCCCTTTCAGGGTCTGAAATTTATTTTGACCCCCCCCCCCCCCATATGCCAAACCACACTTCTGTTACATTTGTAGGTTTGGTGGGGTAATAAAGGATTATGACTGAGTTGTTTTGAATATCTTAACTTCCATCAGCCTTTAAACATAGGCGTAGCCAGAAGGCTTGTTGCCCGGGGGGGGGGGTGGGGGGGGGGGGGGGGCACTGACCAAATCGGCGTAGGGTCCAGGGGCCTGCTTAAGGGCCCAAGGCCCGGCAGGGTTAAGGGAGCAGCGGCCCTTAGAGCTGTAGGTTTTCTGACCTGATATCTTAACAGAATTTGCTACTTTTAGACTTTACTTTGTTATGATTGAGGCTTGCCTTCATAACATCTTTATAAAGCTAAAGTAAATGTATGGAGGCCCATGCAAAATGTGCTATTTTATACAAAATTGTTTCTTTACACTAATTCTGTCATGATTGGGATACATTTTGGCTTTAAACTAATTCCCGAAAGGTAATTGCAGTTTGGGGAACACGCGCGCGCAGCGCGCACATTTTTTGCGGCTTTTTTACATTAGAAATTTGTTTGATCCCCCCCTTATCGGCAACTTATTTTGTTTGATCCCCCCTTTTTGAGGCTTATTATTTTTTTGATCCCCCCCCCTGAATTGCCCAACCCCCCCTACCAGAGTATTTATGAACGCTCCCTTATATCTATAGAAAAGACATTCAAATGGAAAACGGTCTTTGAATCGAATGTCACACATTTTGTCAGGCGTGGCAACTTAATTTTCGCTATAGTGATCAGAAACATCCAGAGCAAAAAGGAATACATTATCATGAGAACTGTTGGCTTGGAACAAGGAGTTATCATAGTTAATAAAATAACTCCTTGCTTGGAAGAACTACTCTCAACAACAAAAAAGGACTCTTAGGTACAGCCTCCGTAAAACTGCCGTAACTTCTTCAATATTCATTTAAAGGCATATTATGTGATCTTTTCCAGAGAGCGCCCTCTATTCATGATTTTTTTTAGAAGTAGATTTTCTTGCAGATTTACATTTCTGATCATAAATCGTACATACATTCCAAGTTACAGAGCGATACGATTCCTAATTACCTCAAAATCATGGTTTTAGAGTGAATTTAGAGTGAAAATATAAACTGTCGTGTTATCACGACAGTTTATTTTCACTCTAAAACCCTGATTTTGAAGTAATTAAGAATCGTATCGCCCTGTAACTTGGAATGTATGTACGATTAATGATCAGTAATGTAAATTTGCAAGAAAATCGGCTTTCAATTTTTTTTTCGATGTTGAGGGCGTTCCCTGGAAAGATCACATAATATACCTTTAATCTTTATATAAGTATACAGTTTTTTGCAGAAAAGGCTTCAGTGAATCCAACCATGATAATGAAATTGACCATTTTGGAGAAAATTATAAAAAACACTTTTTTTACCCATTTTAGGTTTGAAAAAGATAACTCAAAATATATTTTGTCAAATGTTGTCATACTAGTTTTATGGTAATCCTGATAACTTTCCCCAGGGGCGTTTTTTTGTTTGTTTTGAATATCTTATTTATTTTTTGAGTTATAGACCAAAAAGTGCCAAAATATGTGATTTTATTCCCAAAAATGTGATTTTCATGATTTTGGAGGTTAAAAAAAAATCACATTTTTTTGGCACCAATTACGCCGTTCATCTCCCAGAAGGACCGAGGCAATCTTTTGATTATCGAAATGTCCTTCGGTTAAGGATATTGAAGTATATGTACATAGCGTATGAAATTGCTCGTTTTTATTTTGAACTTCAGTTTAAACTGTAATTGAATATGCTCATTAGGGAAATAGCCTGCAGACAGCTTTTCAGAACGAACAGTTTAAATTCGTTCATTGTAATTTAGCTTTTATATCACACCTTTCCTGATAGTACTCTCTAAATGTAAAAGAGCTAAAACTCACTCTTTTGAGAGCTCTATAGGAGGGACAGCTCTTTTTTGGAGTGAAGTTCCCTCGGTTCTGTAGTGAAGTTCACTCTTTTCAGAGTGATTACCACTCTTTTCAGAGTAAAAATCACTCTAAAAAGAGTGGAAATCACTCCAAAAAGAGCGAAATTCACTCCTAAAATGAGCCGTCCCTCCTACATGTCTTAGAGCTCTCAATAGAGTGAGTTTTAGCTCTTTTACATTTAGAGAGTACTATTAGCCCGTATTCATAAAAATAAGTAATTACTTACTAGTAAAAGCTATAGTAAAAGCAATTGCTAGATAAGTAAAACGTTGAGCAAAAGTAATTGCTAAAAAACGTATTCATTAGCTTTTGCTTATGAGAACACCTGTTACTTGTCACGGCTAGCAAATTCTGAATAACTTATATTACTTAGGGACGCACCATTTGATTTTCAGGGGGGGTAGGAAGTTGGGTTCGGGGGAGATTTCTTTTTTGGGGGGCCGCCGCAAGGGGCGAATTTTTTTTTTTTGCACCGCCGAAGGCGGCGAATTTAAAAAAAAAAAAAAATCCATTCATATTGAGTTGGGTGGGGGTAGAATTTTTTTAATTTGTATATTCTTTATTTCATTTTTTAATGAATGTTGAGGATTTATTTATGTACATTGGCACATGTTCCTTGTCAAACCTAAATAATATTCTGTAGGTGGTATGATTGACTTTAGTATACGGTCAAACCTGTCGTTATACACCTTATTATTAGGTTGTCCTCTCACAGGTAGAAACATATGGCAGCAAAAGTGATATGACTGTGTTGGCAAAAAAGGACAAGCTTCAAATGGAGGTGCTTGTAAATGCTCGTTCTCATGAAATTTTATGAATAACCTTTCATGAATTTACTAATCTGGCTAGCAATTACTTAGTAACAATTAGTAATTACTTTTGCTAAAAATGTCTAGATTTTGCTTATTTTATAAGTAATTGCTTATTTTTATGTATGAAAATTCAAGTAAATGGTTAGTGAAAGGTTAGTAAAAGCAATTGCTTATTTTTATGAACGGGCTATTATTTGTAAGATAGCCTTCGGGTATTCATAATATAGGTTAAGAGTTTAGTTTAAAACTGCCAAGCTTTCGTCAGGATTAGCTCTAACTTCAGTGCCAAATTATTACAATCAAACATATATAGAGACTGCCACTTCCTTAAAAATATTTTATCATCATTTGGGCTGCCCCTTGCCTGATGATTTGATAGTAGTTGGCCCTTTCCTACTTGCATTACAAAAGAACTATAGCGTTTATTATGTATGTAAAAATATGTAAATATAAGAATATAAAACATGTCAGCTGTCGCTTACCTATATATATACTAGTATTATATTACACTCATAAAGTTGCAATATACGACCTGAATTTGTTTTAATGTTAATAACTTGGCTTTTACCAAAAGTACTATAGTGTTTATATTATGTAAAATATGTAAATATAAGAATATAAATACGTCAGCTGTCGCATACCTGTACATTTGATACAGTCATATAGGTGCAATTTACGTCTGGAATTTGTTTTTTATATTAATAACTGCAGGGCTTTCATATTTGATCATCAGTACTTTTATTAAGCGTGTATTATGTGTATGTAAAAATATTTAAACATACAAAATATAAACACATGTTTCACTTGTATATAATACAATTATGAAATTAAATTAAACGTCACTAAATGTTGCATTGATGGATGAACAAAACTGGAATGGGGCTTGGCTGGCTGAGGATTGTGAGTTCCCCCATGCCCCCTCCCCTCCCCGTGGCGCCACCACTAATATTTGATAGATGTGGACAGCTGATTCAGCAGTTTTTTGTTATGCCTCGTGTATCACCCACCTGTTTGGAGCAGTGGCGTAGCTAGAGTCTTCATATTGGGGGAGGGGCGAGAAATGTAAATGAACCGACAAGATGAGTCTGAGTGAAGTAATGCGCGCATAGCGAGCGAAATTCTTTGAGTTCACACTTATTTTTGGCACGATTGAGGTACATTTTGGCTCTAAATAAGCTTGTACCAAAGAATATTGCATTTATGGAATTTTTTTTATCATTGTACTTTTGACCATCATAATTCCATGATTCCTCTGGTCAAATGAACCGACAGTGCCAATCTCAACCGACACGACGTCAATATATTGGGGGGGGGTGATCGCCGCCCCTCTGGCTACGCCACTGGTTTGGAGTACTGTTTGTTGGGTCATGGTTCCAAGTTGTCATGGCGTTACATGAATCTGAAAGCGAATGGTTATATGATATTATAGTGATATTTTATTATGCATATATTACTATTAAAGGTAGATGTTCCGATTAAAGGTAGATGTTCCGATTGCTGGCCCGATTTTCAACTTGATGTTTTCTATTTTACAGGAAAGGTCATCCTTAAAATTGTCACATTCCAAAGTTTGAGTTGCATAACTCAAACGGTTCTATTTTTGAACCACAAGGTCACAAAATATTTGCCCATTTGAGTATTACACAAACTGGCTGGTGGTTAACCACCTTTGGCAGTAATTCACCACTTTTTAGCCTATAATATCTAAATGGAACATTTCTGGCCCCTAAGATTTTACAGACATAGGCCTAGGCCTAATGAGAAAAATATGGGGATTCTTCTGATATCAAAATATCTTGATGTGAAAAAAAATCATAGCCCAAAAAAGTGATCGGAACATACACCTTTAACTTTTAGTTCAATATAAACAGACGGGGAATATCCCGGGGGAATATAGGCCAAATATTCGTGGTCTACCTAGGCCTATGTGTAAATTGGAGGAAATAAAGATGGCCAATGGCTAGCTTTACATCCGTGTCTCCTTCTTTTGTTATTTGTGCGACTCGCCGCTCATAAAGCACTCATTTCACTGATAAGTCGTTCCACAAGCTATACAATCCAAACTCTAGTGCCGAGTTGCCCCCAAATACAACCAATTCTAGTAAATTTAGCCCATTTTGTCCTAATTTACTTACCAATTGGACGGAAAATGTTTTCAACATGGGCCGTTCGCCAAGACCCCCAATTTAGAATTATGTGATCTTTTCCAGAGAGCGCCCTCTATTCATGATTTTTTTTAGAAAGTAGATTTTCTTGCAGATTTACATTTCCGATCATAAATCATACATACATTCCAAGTTACAGAGCGATACGATTCCTAATTACCTCAAAATCATGGTTTTAGAGTGAATTTAGAGTGAAAAATATAAACTGTCGAAATCCGACAGTTTATTTTCACTCTAAAACCATGATTTTGAAGTAAATTAAGAATCGTATCGCCCTGTATCTTGGAATGTATGCATTATTTATGATCAGAAATGTGAATCTGCAAGAAAATCTGCTTTCTATTTTTTTTCGATGTTGAGGGCGTTCCCTGGAAAGATCACATAATATACCTTTAAGCCCCTGTTTTGAGAATGCCCAGTCACACACCCCTACCCTCTTCAAACTCCGATAACTAACCCTCACTGAATTAAGATTTGATTGTAGAATTTCCGACATAGGAACTTTTTGGGGTGAACAAAGAATCCTGGTTTCAAGGCGACTTGAACCCACGATTGATAGAAAACTCCCGACCGACGATCAGCGCGATAGACCGCTCGGCCAACCTCTACCTCCTTGACACATTCCACGTGGCAGTGGTGGCAGCAGGCGTCTGCAGACGACATTCCAGGCATTTCACACAAAATGTTTCAAAAATGTCAAACTTTTTGAATTTCATTACCATCAGATACATTGAAATAAGTACAAACATGCCCAGTATTGGTTCAGAAATTCTTGAGATCGACTGTGAAAAATGGGATATGTTTCTGAAAAATCTGTTTTGTATATATCATGGTAAAACCAATGGCCGCGTGGAAAGTGACGGTAAAACGCGACATTCTTAACACTTTCCACGCGGCAGGAGGCAGGAGGCAGACGACATTCAAAATTGTGAAATTTCATTACCATATTTGGAATGGGGGGGGGGGGGGGGGTGGGCACTATTGAAATATTCGGGGAAATGACTGTCAACTACTGCCAGTCGGGGGGAAACTGCCAGTCGGGGGAAAACCCTCCGTTGCCGGAGGGTTTTTGTGTGAGTGGGGAGGGGGAGGGGGTGTAATCCAAATAGTCAAATAGTAGGCAAATTTGTACATCAAATCGACCAATGTATGCAGTACTCAAATAAATAAATGAAAATGTTATATCGAAAACTGATGAAAACCCTAATGATTTGCTAGTATTACTATTAGTTGTTGAATGGCTGTTTATTTTGACAGTGCTGGTTTTTTTACTGTGCGATTTTTTTTGACCGTGCGAATTTTTTTTACTGTGCGAATTTTTTTGACCTCCACCATGTAATTTGAATAATTAGTGACGTATTTGCATAGTATTTATCATCCGAACTGTGCCCTACTCCCTACCAATCATATACCTCGACCCTACCTTGAATATCCCAACCCTAGCTTCCCAACTGTCTTTAGCCTGCCATACCTACCAACTATATCCTAAAACCCTCTTTAGATTCCTACTTCCCAACTGTGCCCTGGCCTCACAGCTCACAGCCCTACCAACCATCCAGGCCCAAACCCTACCTAGATGCCCTGGCCTCCATCCTAAACCCTACCTAGATTCATAATCCGACCTACCTTTCCAATTGTGCCCTAGACTCCCATCCCTACCAACCGTCCCAAATCCTACCTAGTCCTACCTTTAGGACTACTCTATCTATACTATTAATACTAGAAAAAATGCTCCCCATCCGAGAACCGACAAACCCGAGAACCGAACTCGTGGAGTAGTCCTACAGTTTTGGAACTAAACCCCCCACGGTGCGTAAAGAGCCAGTCACGGACATGACATCATACATAAATGATACACTCCATATATGGACCATCACATTTATCAACAATGTGGGACTGAACTGTCAACACCTCACGCGCGCGCGCGCGCCAGAGCACTATGCAAGGTCATGCTTGGAGTGCTGATAGCTAATGTACATGTTTGGAATAAGGATTTAATATTAAATTCTGTATTTTGATTTCATCAATACTATTAATTATAGGCCTATGATATTAATTAATGTTTGATCCCAATCATCGCTTGTTGTTATCAGTGGCCTAATTTATTTCATTGGTAGAAAATGCATAATAAATCATTCGGAGTCATTACAAGTTAATTAGACCAACTTCCAGATCACGGATACTTTACAAGCACCCCCCCCCCCCCCTGGTCTTTTTGAGGGACCCCTAAGATTTTAAGATTTTTGCAAAAATATACATTGTCAGTCCAATAATAAATTAAGAGGTGTAGGGGGGGGGGGGGGGGGGGGATATACCAAAGTCAAGTATTTCTCTCTTCTGACAGTCAGTGGGTGTGTGTGTGTGATGGGTGGGGAGGGGGGGGGGGGGGGCAGTTATTCGTACATGCTCCTATATGAACCCTTTCCCCTTGAAAACCATTTTCAAAATGACAACATAAATCCGTTAAAATGGTCGATTATGATATGATATTGATATTATGGACCAAACAGTGATGTTAAACATCACTTTATGTTTTTAAAGCTAGCAAAATCTTACAAAAATCACTAAGATTTTAAGATGTTTGAAAAAATATAGCGTCAGTCCAATATTAGTTAAAAAACTTGATTTTTTTGCGCGCTTCGCGCGTATTAGTTTCAATGTTAATTATTCAAGCATAACAATATGGTTTCAGTAACGTTAACCATTTGTAGTTTAATAAAATGGAGATTTTGGCGCGTATTGGTTAGATGAAAAAACGGGATTTTTTGCACGCTTCAAACCTATTAGTTTCAATGTTTTATTATTCAAGCATAACAAGATGGCTTTAGGAAAGTTTTCTGGACCATTTTATTAAAAAACTGGACATTCAATATTTAACTATTCAAGCATAACAAGATGGCTTTCAGGAACTTTTCTGGACCATTTTAGTTAGAAAAACTGCAAATATTTGCGCGCTTCGCGCATAATTATGTTCAATATTTCATTATTCAATCATATCCAGATGGCTTTAGGAACGTTTTCTGGACCATTTTAGTAAAGAGTGGAAATTTGGGCGCGCTTCGCACGTATTAGTCTTAATGTTAATTATTCAAGCATAGCAAGATGCTTTCAGGAACGTTTTCATGACCATTGTAGTTAAAACACTGGTAATTTTTGCGCCTTTCGCGCGTAAAATTGTGTACAATATTTAATTATTCAAGCATAAACAAGATGCTTCAGGAACGTTTTCTGGACCATTTCATTTATAAAAATTGATTTTTTTTGCGCGCTTCGCGCGTTGTAGTTTTTTAATCTTTCATATAGTGTCTCTCGTATTTTAGAGTGTTTATGCACCAAGCCAAAGTTTATTAAAAATAAATGTAAATATTCATATAGCAAGGAAGAGCTTTCCTAGGCCATTCAAACTTCTAAACCCAACAGCTTTATGGGGCTTTGCCCCTGAACCCATACTGTCTCTAAACCAAGTCAAAGTTTATTACAAAATAAATGTAAATATTCATAGCAAGGAGAGCTTTTCTAGGCCATTCAAACATGCTAAAACCCAACAGCTTCAGGGGCTCCTACCCCAAGGGCTTCGCCCCTGGAGGGCCCCTTGACCCCACACCGTAGTGGTGAAGACTTACAAATTTATAGCACCCCATACAAATACTTCCAAACCTGGATACTTAGTGACCACACTAATTTCCAGAGTTTTAACTGTCTGCAGACAACATTAAATTTAGCACAGTATTTCTGAACACTCCCTTAACAGGTTTGTTTGGTTTTATTCCTTTATAGCACTCGCCTTTATTACCTATTAACATGATTAAACGTACAAACATTTACAACAGTAAGGGAGTGTTCAGAAATACTTTGGTGGGTGGGGGGGCGGGCGGTTTGCCAAACTGTGGGGGTCTAAAAAGTTTCAAATTGCCCAAAGGGGGGATCAAAAAGGTTTGGTAAATAAAGGGCGGGGGGTCAAAAAAGTGTGGCCATAGTATAACGCCTGGGTGGAAAAAAAATTTGCAAGGTACGCGCGCTTTAGTTCAGAATTGTTCAGTTTTTAAAAGGCAATAGGTGTAAAAAGACAATTTGTGTAGCAAAACAAAAAAATCCCGCTACACACGAATATTTTTGTGAACTTTTATTTTAGAAACATTACAATTAAAGAGTGAAGCGGACATTTTCATTTTGGGGTGTAAAATAAAACTTAGATCATAGCAACGTCCGGACCAACACTGCAAATTGTGCGACAAAATGAAACTTGTATACAAAATGAAACTTTCCACAATTTCAACAAAGTACTGTTGAAAAAGCTGGTCATTAACGAGATAAACACAATTGTTTGCGTGCTATGCACGTTTTCGAATGCATTTTGTACAGCAATTTTTGCGCGTTACGCGCGAATCTTTGTGCAAATTAAACTTTCCACAATTTCAACAAAGCTACAGTTGAAAAAGGTGGTCATTAACGAGATAAACACAAATTTCTGCGCGCTACGAGCAAAAGAGGCATTCATGTTGAGTGAATCTGAAATGTTGTACATTGTGGGATGGTCCGGACCGCCAGCGTCGTAAAAAGAAGCCAACAGGTCTTTTTCTACATGAAATAGTAAGGTATGTGTGTGGTGTGTGGGGGGTGTGGGGTGGGGGGGGGTGGGGGGGGGGGTCAATAAAAAATATTAAAAATAGTTAAAG